>CM061032.1:63681346-64263846 GCA_030763125.1 Hippophae gyantsensis | reverse complement strand
GCTGACATTACGTAGACTGATTCCAATCGTTGCCCCTCCATTGTCGGTGTTTCTGAGATTTTGAGATCACGATACACCTTCACATCTTGGGGACCGAACAAGACATAGTGGCCTGATGATGTTAACTGAGCCACAGATAGCAAATTTTTCTTCATTCCTGGGACATGATAAACATCTTGAAGTGGTACTTGGTTAGTACTATATCGAGGCGTAACTATTGTCTTACCGATGTGGGCTATCGGTAACCTTGAGTTGTCAGCTGTCACCACTACACGACCTCCCTTGTACTCAGATATGTTTTCCAACTTCTGTTTATCACCTGTCATATGATTTGAGCAGCCCGAATCTACGATCCAGTCATTCTTGTAGTCAATTTGTTTTGATGTTGTCACCGTAAGAGCCAATTCTTCTTCCTTTGTAGTGAATAATGCTTCGGCATCCCAACCATCTTCGCTATGCTCCTTAGAACTGGAAGTAGCTGTATTGCTTTCAACAGGCTTTTTCTTACTCCAACAATCTTTTGCCATGTGACCCATCTTCCCACAATTATAACATTCACTGTCAAATTTTCTATTGTTATTGCGGTTCTTCCAAGCTCCCCCTGGACGAAAGCCTCCCTTTCCTTGAGGAATTTTTCCTTTGTCGCTATCATTTTTATATCCATTTCCATTTTACCGCTTGAAAGTGCCTTTGCTTTTGCTAGTGTAGAGCGCTTCTTCTTCACCCTTCAGCGAGACTCCTCCCATTTGCTTAGCCATAGCTTCTTGACCGGCCAATAAATTTTCAAACTCAACAAGAGATGGTTGTGTCGGCCATCCTTGTATAGCGGTAACAAACCCTCGATATTCGGGTCGCAAACCATGAATAATTATTCTCTTTATCCTCGTTTCCCCAATAGGAGCTTTTGGATCTAACTCTGAAATTTCGCGGCATAACGACTTTACCTTGTGAAAGTATTGGGAAATCGTCATGTCGCGTTGCGCCATCGATAGCAACTCATTCTCCAGAAGTTGCAATCTTGTATCATTCTTCTTTGAAAAAAGCGTAACAAGAGTGTCCCATGCTTCCTTTGGTGTTTTTGCATCCCGAATGTGCTCCAACATTTCTTCTTCAACTGTGGTCTTCAAAGCAAACATCGTTTTGCCTGCTTTAATTTTCCACTTCCGCAAGATGCCATTTGCATCTTCCACTGTTGGTTGTGTAACTTCATCACCACCAACAACCTCCCACAAGTCTTGACCTTGTAGGTAAGACTCCATACATGTTGCCCATGTGTTATAGTTTTTGTTGTTGAGCTTCTTGATTCCTCCAACTACTTGAAGATCACCCATCGTGTCGGCAAGACTTTGACTATACCGAACAAGCTTGACTAATAAACTTGAAGAGTACCAAACTCCTCACGACTCAAGATAACTCCACTAAGAACGATCCTTGACCGTCCGGCTCTGATACAAATTGTTGAGTAAAATTTAGAAGACACAACTCTAAATTTTCTAATATTAGATCCAAACAAGTAAACAAACTACTTGTATTATACCCACTATAACACCTTTCAAAGGCAACTCACAAGTTGAAGAGAAATACAAACACTAAAGAGAAAGCTCTCAACTCACACTCAAACTAAGAATACAAAGACTTATTTGTTTTTGATAGATGATAAAACCAAATGCAAGGTAGGCTATTTATAGTCCTCACCATGCAATCTACACCACACAAATATAAAACTAAGAAATAATCCTAGCCACACAAATCTTATCTACACACTTCAACTACTTCATTTATTTCTACAACTTTCAACTACTTCATTTATTTCTACAACCTTCAACTAATTCATTTATTCCTACAACCTTCAACTACTTAATATATTTCTCTACATCTTTAATTATTATGTTGGTGTTGATTTTCAACATAATCGTCTGGATAATTTTCGTCTCCCAACATGTTCATAAGCATGATTACCTGATCTTGCAGCATTTTGTTTTCCCCCTCCATCTCAGCACGTTTGCTGCACTCCTGCAGAAGCTGAATTTGTAAGTGTTCTAGACAGCGAGAGTCCTCGTCTAGTTGCTCATTTAGCCCATCAATTTCTATGTACTGCAACAATAACTAAAATTCATTCCCTTCATGCAGAGAACAGCATCTTCTACAAGAGAATTCCTATTTAACTCAACTTGGTTGTTGTTTATTCACAACTCATGTGGCACATTATGATTGGATGTTTGATATTCTACCACATGGGTTGTTAACACGCAATAACTTGAGATCATTAAAAAAAAAGATTCTTGATTCTGTAATAGCACATATCTATTCATTTCCTGAACAACAATCCTTCTCATGATGCTTTCAACAACATCAACATTATCTAACTTTCTCTTCTTTCCTATTACCTACCTTGGAGGATAGTTGGTGGGATCAAAATCAGGAGGAGGTGTAAGGATTCATTTCATGGTCGTTGGCCATTGGTTATGGGTTCCAATGGTTTAAACAGTGCCTTACGATGCTCAGAAATCTCGGGAATTGCAGTTGATTCCTGCATTGTTTCCTCCGTCATTGTTTTTTCCTCTATGTTGAGAGGTTTACTAGCCATATTGTCAGTTATCTTGCTTATAACCCGGTGAGGATACCTTAGTCCATTCCTAGCTTAATTAACTAGCCATTGAGTCAGATATATTCTTAGGATTTCTAAGTAAAAGTTAGTTATAAATATTTTGTAAAAACTTGTACTGCATTTCCATTGCTTTCTTTATTTTTCTGTACAACATAAAATCAAAAGCATAGTGCAATGTAATCTCTCTATATAAGCTGCATACTACTCTTACAGTTCAATGTAGAAAATACAATGAAATTTTCTTGGACTTTTCTCTCTCTAGTTTCTTTCTTCCCTTTTCTGCATCTTCTTCCTTGCTTGCTCTTCAGTTTCTTCTTCTGATTTTCTTGAAGATCTTCATGGTATCATAGCTTAGGTTTACAATTCTTGAACAAGAAATAGATGATCGAAGTCATGCAACTGATCATTCGTCTAGCTATTCCGCTCTCGAAATCAGGTGAATAAATTCGAGTAACCTTTCAGAATCAAATCTATACTATATAAAACTTGATAGAACAAATTATATGATATGGAAGAAACAAACTCTACGCATTTTACGTAGCTATGATTTAGATGATTTAGTGCTTGGAAAGAGGTTGTGTTCTAGCAAATTGCTTGCATATGGAAGAGTGGATCCAAATTCAAGTACTAGACTAGGCAAGATTAAATGATAGGTTCTTGGCCAATAGTTTCAATGTCTAATGAATTAGTTAAAGAAATCTCAGACTATGATACTTTTGCAAAAAAATGGTTTGCTCTTGAACTTAATTTTACAACTGATTCTCGTGCCAAATTTTTTCAATAAAAGTCTGCATTAAGTAACATCAAGAAATGTTCTCTCACGATTACTAAATTTTTTCCTAGGATCAAGGAAATCGTTAGACAACTTTCTGGAGGAGGTTACCTTATTAGCGAGGAAGATCAAGTACATGCAATCTTCAATGGTTTAGAATCAAACTATGATCTTGTGCATGCAAAAATTGCTAGCAAGCCAGATCCTATTATTGTGAGAGAATTTCAAGTACTTCTACTCAGCAGAGAAAAGAGATTAGAAATTACTACTGCATGTGTAGAAGCTTTACTAGCTTTTATTAATCTTTCATTGAAGCAAGATGCCTTCAAGAATCAAAATTCAAACAATTACAAGAACAATCAGATTTTCAATTCGTATAATAATTTTTTTGATAATTCAAGAAACAACTCCAGCTATAATGAGAATGATGCACATAGAGGTCAAAATAATTCTACCAAGAGGACGAGGTCATGAAGAAATTTCAATGGTCCAAGGCATTAATTTCAACATTGTGGCAAATTAGGTCACTTGGTAACACGTTGTTGGTACAGATTTGATCAAAACTATATGCCTTCTAATTCTCATAATCAGTCTAAAACTAGAAAAAATACCTCTAATTCTCAATCTACTCAATCTTAGTCTTAGCCACAAGTTCATACTCTTATGACAAAACCAAAAACTGTTAGTGACATGGTCTGTTATGTAGGCTCAGGGACTACCCCAACTAATTGGAAACCAAATCGAGTTACAAAGGCATGGACCAATTACACATCGGTAATGGTACATGTATGGTTATTTTACATACACTACTCCTAATAATTAATAGAAAATGCTTGCTAAAGGATATGCTACATGTTCTGTTTATTTCAGAAATCTCCTAAGTGTTTCCAAATTTGCACATGACAATGATGTGTTCTTTGAGTTTCACCACCTATATGTTTTGTCAAGGAATTGAAGACCAAAGAAATTTTGCTTCAAGGAACTCTTAAACAAGAACTCTATGCTGTTGATATTTTTCTGGCATCAAAAGTCATTAAAACTTCACATGGACTAAAAATTTCATCCATTTTCCACAAGTCTTTTGCTGTAAATAGTGCTTCACCTAGCCTAACTAACACTTGCATTAATATAGGTACTATTGTATCAAATAATAATTCAAACACTTTTTCTTGTAAGAAAAATGTTGTTTTACTTCTGTGCACATGAGGTTGGGCCATCCCTCTTCTAAAGTTGTACATGATTTAATACAAAATGAGAAGTGTGCTTTTTCGTTGAATGATTTGCCTTATGTTTGTTCTACTTGTCAGTTGGATAAAACATATAGGCTTCCTTTTTTTCCATTGAAAGAAAGCCAGTCAGCAAATTCAAGTAGTGTATAGTGATGTTTAGGGTCCAGCCCTTGTGTTATTCTCTAATGGATACAAAAGATATGTGAGTTTTATTGATGAATATGATGACTTTATGAAAGTAGAGCCATTAGTACACTTTTTTACTTAATATTTACTTGTTTTATTCAATAAATAGTATTTTGGGGGCTATTAAAATATAAACTTTTTAGTGAAAATGGATGAAAATATAATTTATGATTTTTTTTAGGATCATTTTGAATTTTTTTTATATTTTTATAAATTTTTGTCGCATGACCAATCAAAAGCTACCATGTGGCCTATCACGCAAGCAAAGGAACTAACTAGGCAAGCCACGTAAGTAGGAACAATAAATCATAGATCACTGTGTGTGAGTAGTAATGAATCGCTACCACGTGTTAGTATGATGTTTAATTTGAGTTTGGAACACAGTCAAACAACACTACCACATGTCACCACTATACTCGTCCATCCGTTCCACCCGTATGTCACTCCATCCGTTACCACAAATCACATTGCGCCACGTGGTGATAACTCATCATGTGTTGAATTGGACAGATCTTCCCTACCATTCGTCGTGCTTTAATTTACCTAGTGAATTTTGTGTGTCACGTGTCGTGTCGTGTTATGTTTGGCTGGCATTTTTTATTTTACTTGTTTTGATCTCAACCCTTGATTTAAAGTTGATTTCATGGTCTAGATTACACCTGAGCAATATTTAAGCTCCCAATCATCCCATAAACCCTAAAGAGCTACTATTAGTATAATTTTGGTCAATTTTTGGAGCTAAAAAAAGAGAAAAATATAGAAAAATTCAAATTTTCACCATATGATGATGTAATAAATTTTGGTGATATAATTTTGGTAAAGATTCAAAAGGAGATTAGCACTACAATTCAAGAGATTGATTGTATTTCTTCTACTATTTTTTTTATCAAATTTTATGTCTTTTTTTATGAAAAATATGAGCTTTATAAACAAAATTATGTGTAGTTAATTTATTAATCTAGGGATCTTATGAATCCAATTTTCACCATGTGATGATGTAATATTTACCCAAATTATAATTATAATTTGATTATATTATTTAATTTTATTTTTATGCTATTAATTGTTTGGACAATAATTTATCTATAGAGGTAATTAAATAAATTTGAGAGAATTATTTAATTGATTGTCTTGATTAAATAACATGTATAGTTTTTAGACATCGATGTATGATTCTTAAATATGTAATCTATAATTGATGAACTTAATGAGTAGCATGCAATTTAATTAGCATAATAGTGTAGTTAAATTAATTACTATATGATGTGTAGTTTACTTGAGAGAGAAATATATGCTAGGTTAGATTCAATTGATCATGTAATTAATTGATTGATAATTAAATTGGGAGGATTTTAGTGATTCATTTTTTTAGAAAATTGGGAGATTAAGTATTCCTAGATATTTTATCATACATGCTTGTAATGTAAGACTTACGTAGGGGTCGGACTCTTTCCACACCTTAGTTTTCTTTTTATTCATCATGTACTTTTTAATTACAATTGAGCTTTTACTTGATATTTTAGTACACCATATCTTATCGTTCTTTTCATATTCTTTTATTTCACATCATTTTTTATAACTTCATAACACCCCTAAACTTATTTTATATTTTATTTACTTTTTCTTTAGAGGTATAATTGAGTTGTGATTTTTTTTCTTTTTTTCATATGGTGCATTAAATATCACCTTAATTTATAGCATAACACATGATTGTATTTTTTTCTTTTCATACAAGTTAAAAGTGTAAGGATAAAGGTGATGCTTATTGATTCAGCACAAAATATGGCTTAAAGATATGAAAGGTTTTTTGTTAGGTTCAAATGGGTGACTAAAGATATTAACAATAGTTAGCTTCAAAGGCTCAATCAATAGCTTGAAAGGCTCAATCAATCCAAATAAGGTCTAAATGATCTTTCTTACTAAATATTATTTAGAATTTCACCTCAATGGATGATCAAGTAGATTCTAAAACATGCTAGATCTTATCAACCCACATAACTCACCCCAAAATTTCTCTCAATAAGAACATCAAAATCAATCATGAACATGTGCATAAAAATTTAAATCAATCCAGACATAACTAGCAAACATATCACATGATTAATGTAAGTATCTTAACGAGTATATTATATTTCTTATACTAGTCATGACAACCAATTTTAACATTGAGTTAATATGTTTCAAAACAAGCATGCATGTGTTTAATTTTCATATATTTATCAATTTCTACCCAAATCATAGTTAAAATAATCTTAGAAATAATTTTTTTTTCTAAAAATGTAAAATGTTTACTAAACACTAAAGTAGAGAATTAAGTTCATTCTTTTAAACTTAAATAACACATTATCTCCAATGTACATATATAAATATAAAAAATGAAAGGAAAGAAAACTCTCGTAGTCCTACCACACCATATATGTTGTTGAAACTACTCAATCTTGTTGGCCATTTCTCTCCACATTTATTTACCTACAAAATAAAAATAATAAAAATATAAGTAAAATAAAAATTGGGTTACCTCCCAACCAACGTCACGTTTAACATCCTTGATTAGACGGGTTTATCAAGTCCTAAGGTACATTCCTCTGTATCCATTTACTATTGACTTTGCCCGGAAATAGTTTGAGTCTTGGTTTTTTCAATAATAATTTATGTTTCAGTTTAAAAACATAGTACTCATTTATCTTATGATGTCATATTTTTGTTTTCTTTTTGTACTTTTTGGCATTCTTATAAGCACTCCACCGTAGCTCATCTAATTTATGTATTTCTCACATCTTTTTCACCACTCTATTAGACTTTTCCATTTGCTCACTTGAAATGGGGTAGGGTAAAAGTGTGAGATCTAAACTTGGTGTCACTTCAATTGATGGTTTGAGTTTGATCTTATCTCAAAATTCTATATAACAACATTAGGTAAACACATGAAAGGTGTAGCCTCCAAATAGTTCACACAATCAACAATATCAATCATAGATTCCATACTTTCAAAATTAGAATAGATCGAGTTATTTCTTGGTGAGTTTAACAACATCATGTGTAATAGTCTTAAGTGTGAGTGACTCAACAACTTTTTTTTAAGTTATCATCTATCCTAAAGCATCCATTAGCATTATCAATATCAAGAGGTTCAGATACTTTAAAAACTTTAACTGTTACTTGTTCATTTTGCACTCTCATTGTAAGCTCATCTTTTTATACATCAATAGGTGCCCTTTTAGTTGCTAAGAATGGACGAGCAAGTATTATAGGAATGTTACAGTTCTATTTCATGTCTAGTACAATGAAATCCATTGGAAAGATGAACTTGTCTACTTTTAGTAGCACATCTTCTACTACACCCCGAGGTCACTTAATTGATCTGTTTGTCATTTGTAAAGTTATTGTAGTGGGTTTGGCTTTTCCAACCCCTACTCTCTTAAAGATTGATAATGGCATAAGGTTAATGCTTGAACATAACTTACATAGCGCTTTCTGAAAGTTCATATTCCTAATTGTGAAAAGAATGTCAAAGCTATCTAGATCTTTCAATTTTTGGAGTAGTTTTATAGCAAGGATGACACTAAAACCTTCAATCAAGGTTATTATTTCATTATTTCCAAGCCTCATTTTCTTAGATAGAATGTCCTTTAGAAATTTGGCATAAGAAGACATTTGTTAAAGTGCATCTGCAAATGGTATATTTATGTACAGCTTCTTGAAAAATTCTAAAATTTTTGAAAACTGCATGTCTAACTTTTGCTTTTGTAGTCTTTGAGGGAAAGGAATAGTGGGCTTGTAGAGGTTTCTTTTCTTTGACTAAATTATTTCCTTTTTAGTGCTCTATTTATCCGCTTGTTCCTCCTCATCCTTTTTAATTTTTTGTTTCTCCCCATTCTTTTGAGTCTTATATTCCTCCTCATCTCTTTGAGTCTCATGTTTCTCCTCATCCCTTTGAGTCTCATGTTCCTCCTCTAATGTTTTACCACTCCTTAAGGCTATGACATTGCACTGCTTCTTACCTTATCTTATTGGGTTTATAATTGTGTCACTCAGAAAGTTACCTTAAGGCCTTTTACTTATGGTCTGGGCAAGTTGCCCCATTTGGGTCTCTAAATTATGAATTGAAGCCTCTTGAGTGGAAATTTTTGTATTTACTTTGGATAAAGTCTTTCATCATCCCCATTAAAGCATTTTTATTGTCCTTATTAGATGGCTTCTTTTCTTGGGTTTATGATTGTTATTGTTGTTGAAATCTAGGCAGTGAAAATGATTGATGATTGAATTGATTACTATCTTGATTGTTGTTATTATTCTAAGAGAAATTTGGATGTTGTCTCCATCCTGGGTTATATGTGTTTCGAGTATAGATTATTGTTTCGGTTCACATTACCTATATAGAATGCTGATTCATAATTATTTGAAAAATTATCAAACAAATCTCCTCCATAAAAGACATAGGACACTTATGAATCTTGGAACTAGTTTATACTCGCTGGTGAGTTTTGAGCCTTCAAAAGATTCACCAAAGATGACACTTGAGTTGTAAGTTTTGTGATATCATTTACCTCATACACTCAGCTTACTCTTCTTGTGACTGTCATTCTGTCCATTGGCCATTAATAATTATTATTACCCATTTTCTTAAATAAATCATAAGCTTGATTGTAAGATTTGGCTAATAGAGCTCCATTAGCGAATGCTGATACAATGATTTTTGTTTGAGCATTGATGACCATTGTAGAAAGTCTCCATTTGGATCCAATGAGGGATACCATGATAAGGACACTTTCTTAGCAATTCTTTGAATCTTTCTCATGCTTCATATAAAGATTCTCTTTTATATTGTTGGTAGGATGTAATGTCATTCCTAAGCTTGACATTCTTTGTTGGTGGGGAATATTTCATCAAGAATTTCTTTGCTTAGTCATTCCAAGTTATAATGGAGTGAGGTGACAAAGAGTTTAGCCAAGCCCAAGTATGGTATCATAAAGAGTAAGGGAATAATCGAAGCCTAAATGGCTCTTCAATTACACTACTGAATTTAAATGAATCTACAACTTCAATAAACACTTTGAGATATAAATGAGGATTTTTCGTTAGTAATCCATTGAATTTTCCATCTGTTTGTAGCATTTGAAATATCACTGGCTTTAGTTCAAACTAATTAACTTGAATGTTTGGCCTTGTAATACTTGAATTCCATCTTTCCAACATAGTATTGCATATTCATTCATAGCTCTATCCCTATTTGATTGCTGAAATTTAGCTCATTATTATTTATTTATAATAGATTAGTCATTTCTTCCACTTAGGTGATAACTTCTTGTTTTTTTATTGATTTAAGAATACACTCGATTTTGGAATCTAAAGGCAAAATTTCTCTCACATACTCTACTAAAGCAATAGACTCAAATATGTTTCTAATAGTACTAAAATATATATCAAAATTAAAAATAAATAATTAACTAAATTAAAATTTTGAAAAATAAATAAGAAAAAATAACTAAAATAAAATAAAATAATTAATTTTTAATATTTATAATCCTTAACAATGGTGTTAAAAACTTGATGGACACGAATTGTGTGCGATAAATATGTAATGTAACAAGTAATATAATGATAAAAAAATCATTTCTATGGAGATTATGTTATTAGAAATTAATTTTTAAAACTAAAAAATAAAAATCAATTTTTTGTGTTTTTATTTTTTAAGAAAATAAAATTGAAATAACTAAAAATAAATAGCAAAAATTAACTAACTCATATTTGGTAGTTAAGAAAATATATGAGAAAATATTTAGGAATGCATCCTCTGGTTTTCTAAACATGTGAATCACTAAAATCTCCCAATATAATTACCAATTAATTACACGATCAATTAAATCTAATCTAACATGTATTTTTCTCTCAAGTAAACTACACACCACAAATAATTAACTTAATTATACTCTCATGTCAATTAAATTATATACTGCACATTAAGTTCATCAATTATGGATCATATACATAAGAATTATATATCTCTGCCTATAAACTATGCATGTTATTTAATCAAGACAAACAGTTAAATAATTCTCTCAAATCTATTTAATTACCTCTATAGATTAATTGTTGGTCAAACAATTAATAGCATAAAAATTAGATTAAATAATGTATTTAAATTGAAATCATAATTTGAGGTAAAATATTAGATTATCACATGTAAAAAATTAGGTTCATAAGACCCATATATTAATAAATTAGTTACACATAATTTTGTTTATAAAGCTTCATTTTTCATAAAGAAAACATAAAAATTGATAAATAAAGGAGAAGAAGAAGAAATACAATCAATCTCTTGAATTGTAGTACCAATTTCTTCTTGAATCTCTACCAAAATTGTATATCTTTTGAATTTTTTTGTATTTTTCTATCTTCTCGACTCCAAGATCTAATAAAAAAATATGTTATTTTGGTTCATTAGGATCTATGAGGAAATTAGGGGGTTAAATTATGGTTAGGAGAAATATGAACCATCAGATCAACTTCAAATCAATGGTTGAGATGAAAAAAGAAAAAAATAATAGTGATGGCGAATAGAAATGTGACACATGAAACATGGGATTTATTGGAAAAACCAGTATACAACGCGTGACACAATTGATTGGTCATGGTTAACGCATGCTGAGTCAGCACCACGTGGCATGATGTGCTTTGTAGTTATAGATTATGTGGTGTATGGGTGGAAATAATGGAAAATTAGGTAATGACACTTGACACACAAGTTGACCATGCTGTCAAACTCAAAATGAATGTCATGCTAACATGTGACCAGTCCTGTACATGTGACATTGCATAATTGGCCATTTTTACTTACATGACATCCACGTGGCTTTCCTAGTTAGCTTCCTTGTTTGTGTGACATCCACGTGGCATATTTTGATTGGTCTTACATTAAAAAATCTAAAAAAATTTAAAAATTATATTTTTACCCATTTTCTCTAGAAAGTTCATATTTTAATATTTTTAACCTCAAAAGCACTACTTATTGAATAAAATGAGAAAATATTAAGTAAAAAAGTACACTGATGACTCTACTTTCATAGAGTCATCAAAATCATGCGAACATCACTGTAAGGTGGTTGTCTTAGTTTATTGTCTTCTTTCTGAGATGGAAGTTGTTGGGGAACCATGTCACTTCTTGGATTATCTCCTCTATTCTCGTGTCTTGGTTCTTTGTTTCCTTCCACTATATCCCCAAAATGTCCCTCAAATAAATGTTATTCAATCTCCTACTTGAGATGTTGACAATCTTTGGTCCAATGACTTGTGTCCTTATAGAAGACATAATATTTGTTAAGGTCTCTCTAAGGAGCTCTTATGGGTTATGGAAAACTCACTTGGTTCATTCTCTCCATCCTTTGTATTGCATCATCCAGGGACACTTGTAATAATGGTCCTCAAAAAGGGGACAAATCCCTTTTCCAAGTCCTTGGCCTTCCTCTTTGTGTTATTATTGGCTTGAAATAGGATGGGTTAGGGCGTCTATCAACAAACGGGTTTTCTTTCCCTACTATCTTTGCTTATGGTGGATTTTTTGATGATATGGACACCAAAGTTCTTAAAGGATTTAATTCCCACTATATATTGATAAACTTTTAAGCCTCCTCATAAACTATGCCAAAAGAGTGTGGGATGGTCTTGGTCAGCTCAACAAATAGACCCGTGTCCCTTTTATTACTTTTTAAAAGCCTCAATAACTATGAAGTTGGGACATTAAGAGATCTCAATTAAATGATATGGCTCATTGTGGATAAGTTTGTTGCAAGCATAATTGGTAATGAACACTTTAACTAATTAGTTAAACTTATTGATACTTTTAGAAATAAGCTTTATGAATATTTTTGTACCACATTCTTGAAAGTAGAGACAAAAATCTTATAAAACATAGCATCTTTCTTTTTTTCGGGCAAACACATTGGCATTTTGGCCATTTTAAAGTACATGAACTCTTTTTTCCATGAAAAAACACTAAGATACGAGATCGTTCATTCCCTTATAGCGTGGACACTTTGGAATGGAGAACTTTGGTGGTGGAACCATAAACTCTATATCAACTAAGAAAGGTGATGCCGATAATTGATCACATATGGCTTCAATGTTGTTCAGAAAACATCCTTTACCTTATTTTTGAATTGATCGACCATTTATTCTCCATATTCTTTAATTTTTCATATCACACTATCAGGATGATCTGCTTGAGTCTCGATGGGTGCATGGGTGTCTATGTCATATAACTTAGGTTAGTGAGGTATGGTTTGATTGGGATAGTAAGGTTCATAAAGTGGCTCTTGTGATGGATTTATGGGTGTAGGTTCCCAATATATGGGTTTTGGTTCTTGGTAGTGATGCCTTTTTGGCTTATAAGAAGAAGCTTATTGAGCCCTTGCTGAGCATGATGGTTTAAATGGAGGTGTAGTTGTTATAGTTTAGAAGAAGCTTTAGGCTTCTTCTGAATAAATTTCTTATAATAAGCATATGCGTAATTCTTTATTGTTATTTTGTGATTTGATACAAGCTTGTTGCAACTCCATAACTTATTGCTAGAGCTTTTCTATCTTGGCATCTCTTTCTAAGGATGCATCTTCAGAACTAAAACTCATTAAACTAACAACACGTGAAACCATCCTTGTAACCTTAAACCTCTTAATTTTGGGGACTAAAGGCTGAGTGAGGGTCGTACCCCAATCTTAGGTGTGGTATGAGATTGGATGCATGGTGAGGTACATGATCACTAGGATCATTTCTTGAAACTTGGTGCATGGGTGGGCTTGGGGGGTTACTTCTTCTTAAATCTGAGGTAGTATAATTACTAGTCATATTGACAAGGGTGGATTTTTCTATGGTAAGAGGAGATTCTTCTCATTTTCTAATCTCAAATACTTACAATAGAGTGAAAAAATTTAAGGCCCTACTGTTAATGCCAATTGTTTGAGATAATTGCAAGTGTTATAGAGTACTTAGAAAGGTTTAGTGAGATAAGTAAATCTCTTTAATGGGTTACTGATGAGTGCCTAAAAAGCACTAAAATTATCATGATTTTAATGTATTTTAATTGATTAAATAGATTTATATTTGTATGATATTATCATATTTTATATAAATTTGTCTTTTTGAAATCACGAGTATTTTTATATTTTTCAAGTATTTTCATTAAAAATAATTTAAAGATTCAAAGAAAAATACTAAAGGTAATGCATCATAAATATGTTGAGAAAAATGAGGAAAAGTAAAAAAAAATGGAAAAATTGGACAAAATGGTTCAAAAATTCCTCAATCCACCGGTGTCCGCACTTGCCATGTCTAGTCGAGCCTGCTTGTTGCGTCGAGCTACGCATACCATGTTGTGTCGTGCACATGCCAACATTTGTAACGTGCGTAGTCACGTGCATGCCCAGCCTGTCCTATACACACCTGCTCGTGCCACGTCTAGATCCATGCCCCTATCTGTGCCCATCTACTAGCACCAGCACCTAACCATGCGCACATCTACCAACACGTGCCAACCTGTCTGAAACACATCCAACACCCATTTTCAAGATATTTTTTCCCATTTTTTTAGCCTTTTCCTTACCTATAAAAGGAAATTCTCTTCCATTGTAAAAATCATCCCTCAAAATCTCCTCTTTCTCTCTCTAGCTTTCTTTCTCTATAATGCTTTGTTAGTTTTTTTAGTTTTAAAGTTCTTTTCTTTTTGAGAAGAACTAGTTATACTTTTGTAAATTTTCAGTTTTTTATTTAATAAACGAAAATACAAATCCGTTTGGAGGTTTTCCAAAAATAGAACTAACATCAAAGTTCTGTTAGGATTCTTTTGAGATATAATTTTAAAATGAATTCTTTACAGTTATTTTAACGTTTTATTCATATATGTTATATTTAATTTGTCTGTGATTAAATTTAACATGATTGACTATTTATAATTATGATATAATAATAACGTTGTTATGCTTGCGAAATATTAAATAGGTAAAACATTTTTATAAAATACATTGATTTTATTTTTATTCAATGTTTTATATTAAGGATGTTAGAGAGAAATATATTATTTTTCATTACAAACTTAAATATAAAAATTAGATTTTAACGTTTAATTATTCAGTTTGATTTAGAGTAGTGTTTTTTTATTTGTTAGTACAATCGTCCAGTAGTAAAAATGAAGCTTTATTTCAAAAGTTTTTATAAGAACTATTATTTGAAAAATGTATTGACATTATATTTTCAATAATGGTTTTAAAACTTGCAAGTTAGTACTCAAATAATTAAATTCTTAGGTTTAATTTGGACACATTGAATAAAATTTAAAATATCTAACCTCACCAAATGTGATATTTAAATGGTTCATTTTCAATATCTTAGAAAAAGAAATTAATTTAATTAATCAAATTAATTATAGACCCCACCTATAAGTGTTAATTGATTTATTTAATTAATAAAAAATATCTAACCTCACCAAACGTGATATTTATATAAAAAACGAGAGTCAATAAATATCAATTTATATCTTTAATAACCTAAATAATATGAGCAAGTATAATTAACTTAATTATTATATTCATAAATACTCAATTTTTATGAATGATAAAAATTTGCATAATTGTTTATTAAATCTATAACTACGTTTTTTTATGTTATTTAATTAGAAAACAAAAAACCAAAATATTGTGACACGATATTTATGATTTAATTTCGTTTTAAGAGTTTGAATAATATATTAAAAACTACATATATTTTTTCTTTAGATTGATCTTTGGAGTACATTTGTTATATTTCTATAAAATGATTCGTACACTTAATGAAGTTTTACAAATATAAAACCAAAGTATTTGTAAAATATGTATTTTTAACCCGATGTCAATTTTGTTCATCGATTACATAGGTTCATATATATAGGCTCTTCTATCTATAGGTAGTAACATCCTATTAGAATGGTCATTAATATAAAAGAAGGTTCACTATCTCAAGATGAGGTTATGTCAAATACACCTATAATGTATGTCTTATGTTTCTTGGTCAGGTCAAGTGCCCCATTATTAGGCACCTCGGGTTGAGTATCACATGTACCTCTTGAACATCAGATTCTCTTAAATCTTTTCAAATAGGTACCTCAAAGTATCCCATTGTCACATACACGAAAATATCCCATATGGATGCACCATCTGGTCACAAGATACATTGGTCCGTAACATCCAAACAATAGTAACCTGTAATTTTTATAAATGCTTAGTTTTGGTTGTATAACACATTTTATTTTGAAATTGTTTTTTTTTTATACACATGGACAACTTTTAAAAAAGGTACATGGTTAGATGCGTAAGAAAATGTAAGAAATTTTGGTGTTTGAAGTCATGACTCACTGTATATATAAATTGTAGGCAAAGTTGAACAAGTTGGTTAAATACTAGTCACTAAGCACTTAATCCTTCTTGGTAAGGTTGTGTAAGCCCGAAATAATTATACCAGCCCTCCCCCCCTCTAGAAATAGAATGAGTGAAGTGTGAAGAACATGAAATGGAACCCGATAAGCAAAAGAAAGATATTAAGGCAGCGAAGAATGTCTCAGCACCCAACGCCGAGGTGTTCGTGATCCATCTTATCTCAGCCCTTGGATTGACCGTCGCTTTCTGGATTGCTCAGAATATATACTCCATCTCCTTCGTCTATAATCCTTCTCACTTCCTCTTTCTGATCTGGGTATCCAATGTATCTCCATTTTCGGGTATTTTTCTTATGATTTTTCTAAAAAAAAATCTTAATATTTTCTGTATTTTGTTTAAATTATTGAGCACCCAAATGTGATCTTTCTATACAGTCGTTATGGACAGAACCCACGACAATGTTCCGTAAGCTTTTATACAATTCATGCTCTATTTGTGAATTTCAATAAAACAAAATGACTGAGAATAAGTTTCAAATTTTACTTTCTTAAAATTTTGTTAGTTTGTATCTCTTAAGAGATGTTTAACAAGAGAAGGATTTACAATTGGGATTTAACACCATAGGTACCCATTTTTGTGGAAGAGGAGAGGACCTAGATAAATTATGATTCTACACGTGCGCTGCAGCCATCGTCGGCCATGCCATGCGGAGTCCGAGTGCATATGTGAGGTGGCATTTTGTTTTTCTTAAAAAAAATTTAAAATCTATTTTTTTTTCATACATAACTATTTTTTATCCACTCAAGCATAACCGTTTCTCATGATTGTGTGAACTCTGCACATCCTTCTTCAAACTATAAATAAAGGTCTTTAGTTTTCAGTTTAAACACATAACTTATAATTTGCTCTTAGTAGCTACCTAGAGAAAAGAGTATACTAAATCGTTTTTTGGAGTTTTTCGAGCAATATAAATATTTTAGAGGTGTAAAATTTTAAACTTCATCAGTGTAGTGAAATTCCGAGACAGAGAATAAAAATTTTAGACTGTTTTATTCTTGAGATGATGAGGTTGTATTTGCTTACACAAGTTTGAACAGAGTCGTGAATCGTCTCAAATAGAGCGACCTAGTCTACGACTCAACCCAAGCAATACATTTGATTATATCGACAACATTGTTCTTATCTTGTGAGATAATGAGCTTGAGATGCAAATTTATTGTACGTGTTTTTGTTTTGTCTCTTATCTTGCAGTACTTGAAAGCTGTGGGTGGCATCTTTGGACATCCAGTTGGTAGTTTTCTACTCATTGTAAGAAAAAATTATCGACCCAAATACGGAATAAATAAATTAAAGGTATCAAAAACAAGTAAAGTAAGGATTTTACCTCCAATCATTGAAATTGTTCTTCAAGCTCTAAAACAATCAAAACTATTTTGTTCTGTGCGTTAGGAACTTTTAAGCTCTTAACAGCACTCAAATTAGATGGTGTATTGTGCCAAAATTGTGTGTTGAGCTTAGAGATCATAACACCCTTTTTATAGCCGTACTTTCCATTAAAACATCGACATTATTACCAGCTTTCAGCCATAACTGATATATTATGGCTCGTTTGGACCACACTTGAATGATCCGTTAAAGAAAAATGGATTGAAAATTGAAAATTGGAGAACAGATAGAACGGTTACATTCTCCCACTTGGTCCAACCGTTCAACTTAATCCCATCGACTATCTTTCTTAAGAAATAAACACATGAATCATGACGATAGGTCTTCTAAGAACGAGTATTATCTTCCATGTCTTATAATATATTTAATTTTTCAAGTATTTATATGGCAACAAAACTTAATGAATAAATCCTATATTTATTTTTGGTCTTATACAAATACATTTTCTCAAATAAATTAAGGTGCACATGAATATGAGAAAATATCACAATATATAAGAGTTTCAGTAATAAACTGTATATATACCTTTATATAGTGGAACCAAGTCCCATTTTCTCTACATGATCTTTAAATTTCAGTGGTAGCATGCCCTTAATCAAAGGATCAACAATCATCAATTTAGTGCTAACGTGCTCAATGACTACTTTCTTTTCCTTAAGACGTTCTCTTATGGCCAAGTATTTGATGCTGATGTGTTTACTTTGACTATCACTCTTATTATTCTTAGCCATAAACACAATAGTTGAGATGTCAATACAATCTCAATGACCTAAAAATAGAGCAACTACTCTAAGCCCGGAAATGAAACTTTTCAACCATACACCATGTGATGTAGCCTCAAAGCATGACACAAACTCGATCTCCATAGTGGAAGTAGCAGTCAAGGACTACTTCGCACTCCTCCAAGGCACGGTTCAACCGGTAAGCATGAAAATGTAACTAAATGTTGATTTGCGTGAATCAACACAGCCAGCGAAGTCCACATTGGAGTAGCCAATTACTTTCATATCGTCGGTTCGTTTATACATGAGCATATAGTCCTTGGTTCCTTGAAGGTACCTCATCACTTTCTTTGTAGCTCTCTAGTGGTCCAAACTTGGATTACTTTGATATCGTCCCAATATTCCAACAACAAATGCAATGTCAGGCCTTGTGCAAACCTGAGTATACATCAGGCTTCTGACAGTAGAAGCATATGGAATGTTCTTCATTTGTTCTCTTTCAAAATCATTCTTTGGGCATTGGTCCAAATCGAAATCTCTCTAAAACTTTATTGATATAGGTTTCCTGAGATAAACCCAAGATGCCTTACCCATATCTTTCATATCAAAATTTTTAGAAAGAAATTGTTTTACCTTGTGTAGCAAACCTTTATCATTGGTTGCAAGCAAAATGTCATCCACGTATAAAATCAGGAAACATATCTTACTCCTACGAACCTTGTGGTATATACATCAATCCATGGGGTTTTCAACAAATTCGAATGAAGAAATTACTTTATAGAATTTAAAATACTATTGGTAGGATGCTTGTTTTAGTCCGTATATGGACTTATTAAGCTTACAAACCAAATGCTCACCATCACTAAAGAGAAATCCTTCCTGTTGAAAAAAGTTGTTTTCACATCTATTTGTTGCATCTCAAGGTCAAAATGGGCTATTAATGCGAATATAATACGCAAGGAATCTTTTTTAGATATAGGGGAGAAAGTCTCTGTATAGTTAATTCCTTCTTTCTGAGTGAATCTCTTAGCAACTAATCTGACCTTGTATCTCTCAATGTTGCCCAACGAGTTTTTCTTTGTCTTATAGACCCATTTACATCTAATGGATTTTGCACCATTAGGCAACTTAATAAGGTTCCATACTCCATTACTCTTCATGGAACTTATCTCATCCTTTATAGCATCGTACCACAATTCAGACTCTGCAACTTATGGCTTGTGAAAAGGATTCAGGATCATTCTTAACTCCAATGTTACAGTCAAATTCTTGTAGATACACAACATAATCACTAGAAATTGTTGATCTTTTTAGTTCTAGTAGATCTTTTTAATGTCGTGCGATTATCTTCTTGGAAAGTATGAGATTCAACTTGTTGTTCAGAAGTTTCATGAATCTCCTGAACAGTTTGATTTATTGGAATGTTGTCAACAACTTATGGAATTTCAATGATTAGTTGTTTAAAACTAGCTTGTACTTGAAGGGTGTTGTGAACAACAATTAATTGATCTCCTGAAGTGGATGGTTGAAACTCTAAATGTTTAGTATCAAAAACTATGTTCTTGATTTGATCGCTCCTACTAATCAGGTGATACTAAAAAAAATTGCATTTCTTGATTCCACAAACTTGGTGCTTGAAATGGACAATAAAATCTATAGCCCTTAGACCGTTCGATATATCTAATGAAATACCATGGTTCTTGGGTCTAGTTTATTCTCTTGTTGATTATAAATTCTCACTTCAAAAGGGCATCTCTAAATGCGCATATGTCGCAAACTCGGTTTTCAACCTTTCCATAATTCAAGTGGTATCTTTGAGACAACCTTGGTTGGAACTCGGCTTAATATATACACTGTTTTCTTTAAAGTTTCAGTCCACAAGGATTTAAGAAGATTGGAGTAGCTAAACATACTCCGTACCATGTCCAATAATGTTTGGTTTCTCTTTTATGCTACACCATTCTAATAAGATGAACCAGATATAGTATATTGGCCAACTATTCCATGCTCTTGATGAAACTTAACAAATGGACCTGACACTTGTCTATTTTCAGTATATCTATCATAATATTCATCACCTCTATTTGATCTCACGAGTTTTATTTGCTTTCCGCATTGTTTCTCTACTTTGGCCTTAAAGATCTTGAAGGCATCTAATGCTTCGCTCATATTATGAAGCATGCAGTGATACATATATAAAAAAAATTATCAATAAAGACGATAAAATATTTTTGACTTTGTATGTCCATGTTTGGACAACAAATATCAATATATATGATTTCTAATATGCTTGAGCTTTTATTGACATCTTTCTTTGACTTGTTAGTCTGCTTTTCCTTAATGTAATTCACACATGTCTCAAAATCAGTAAAATTTAAAGTACTAAGTACCCCATCTTTCATTAATTTTTTTATTCTTTCTATAGAGATATGTCATAATCTTCTATGCCATAATGTAGAAGAGTCCTCATCAATAATACACCTTTTAGTGCCAGCTTGAACATGTATAGCGTTATGAGTGGTATTATTTCATAAATTAATGTAGTAAAGATCATTAGACAAAATATCTTTCCCAGCACAATCAGATTTATTAAATAAATTAAAAGATGTTTTTAAAAAGTGAAAGGAATAACGAGAAGGTAAAGTCTTGAAATCGAAATCAAGTTTTTAAAAAAACTAATATAAAAAGTCTTTTCTAATTCTAAAACAAAATCATTACTTAAAATCAAACTGCATGTTCCTACTACCTCCACATATGAGCCTATCTTGTTACCGGTTAAGATGTATTATTCACTTTCCACTAACTTCTTTAGGTTTTGAATACTTTGTAAGGAGTTTGCAACATGAATTGTAGATCCAGAATCAATCCACCAGGTGTTGATATTAACATTAACCATATTAGATTCATAACAGATAAATGAGGTTGGATTACCTTTATCCTCGAGCCATCTCTGGAATTTGATACATTCTTTCTTTTTACAGAAGAAACACTTGGTTTCTTTCTTAATATCAGCCTGAGGTGGAACTATCCCTTTCCTTTTTTATTTATTTTGAGATTTGCCTTTCTTGCGCGTTGTAGCTAACATTGCACTTTCATTAAGCTCGATAACAAGCTTCCCCTCCTCTTGACCACACATGGTCATTAGTTCATTGATTGATCATTTATTCTTATGTGTGTTATACAAGATTTTGAATGGCCCGTACTGTTTTGGGAGAGTGTACAGGATATAGTGCAACAAGAAAGATTTTGACATCTCAACCTTGAGATTCTTAAGTTGAGCCGCAATGTCCCTCATTTGCAAAATGTGTTCGCGCACGCCTTTCACATTAGTGAGTTTTAAGGAAGAAAACTTTATAATAAGGGTGCTTGCCAAAGCCGTATCTGAAGTGAGGAATTGATCATTAATGGCTTTTAATAGGTCCCGAACATTGTTATGTTGATTAACAGAATCACAAATACCAACAGATATCTTAGTTTTAATGAATATCATGCTAATGCGATTAGATCGCTCCCATCATTCATAAAACGTGATATTCGTTAGAGTGTTGATTTCAATAATTTTAGGTGGTTTGTTTTTTTTAATAGCATAGTCAATATCCATCCACCCTAAATGAAGGAGAATTATTACCTTCCATGCTTTATAATTATCCCCTTTCAATTCGAGAATGTCACAATGAATATCAGAGGAATTCACAAGTTCTGAAGCTACAATTAAATATTATATGCTTATTAAAATTTGAGACCTAAATTAAAGTCATTTTTACCAATGTAAATCATGAAAATATAAATCTAGTGCATAAAACTTGCCCGTGGGTTAAAGTTCTAACTCAATTAGATTAATCTTAACTTTACGTTAAAACTATCAAATTATGTTCCTTTTCTTAATCCCTATTGGTAAATTAAAAAATATAATTTGATATTCTATCTTAATTAATCATACAAATATATAATAAAAATACATGTGAGATAAGATTTATTATCTTACATATGATTAATCACAATTAATATTTATTTTCTAAATATGATCCTAAATTAACCTTATTATATATTTTTAATTAATTAAAGATGTTGTGGTTACTACCTAATTAATTAAACTATATGGATCATTTAAACATTAATTAAATTCTTAGGCTCAATTATTGCATAAAATCATTAGCAATATTAATTTAATTCTAAATGTACAAATATTTTCTAACTTAGGATTGCATGTATAAAAAAATGACAATAAATTATACCAGCAAAATAAATAATATAAACCCAAATTAAATTTATAAAGAGCCATTAACAATTAATTTCATTATTAATTATTTAACTAAATTTCATATGTATAATTAATTACAAAATTTATACATACAAATAACAAAACAAATCATTCAAGCATAATGTATTTAAACATTGATAAGTTTTAATGTGCCAAAAGTTATTTAAACAAATGTCACATGTATAAAAAATATTCTACGCATGACAAATCTCATTTAAATAAATTAATCACAATAAAATTATATTTTTTTAATTTAGTAAAGAAATAAAAAACAAATTTTGAATATATATAAGAAGCCTTTAGTATATCAAAATAACACAAATCCGTTGTAATCTAATGGTCAGGACGCTCAGTTCTTATGCAGGAGACCCAAGTTTGATTCCTGAAAACAACAATTTTTTTTTCTTGAAACAACAAGTTGTTTCCTTCATCTTTAACCTCTAGTCGAGTCACGCGACCCGGTTGCAACCCAAACAAGGCCCAGTGGTTTCTCATGATTCTGGCGACGAAAATCGGCGTTCTTTTTATCAAAATTCTCAAAATTGAATTTCCAAGTGATTCATGATCTCAGTTTGAATAAAAAACGTCATTTTAAATAAACAGTTAATTACATCATTCCAATGAATGCGAACGGAAAATTGGAATGATGTTTTTTATGTGTTAATTCACAGAATCATTGGAATATCAATACTAAAATAATTTATAATTGTCATTTGCATCAAAATCGAGCCTAAATAAAAGATCCAATTTCAAGGTGTTCGATGAAACATAGCAAAATAGAGATGAATATAAACTAATCAAGACAAAGGTAATATGAGCTCTGATATCAAATGTAAGTAAAATTTATCGACCCAAATGCAGAATAAACAAACTAAAGGGATCGAAAACAAGTAAAGTAAGGATCTTACCTCTAGCTATTGAAATTGTTCTTCAAGCTCTAAAACAATTAAAACTGTTTTGTTTTCTATGTTAGGAATTTCTAAGCTCTTAATAGCACTCAAATTAGATGGTGTATTACGTTGGAATTGAGTGTTGAGCATGGGGATCATAACACCCTTTTTATTATCGTGCTTCCACTTAGAGAATCCAGGCCTAACTCAACCTCGAAAACGCGCTTGCAAGGATGAAGGTTGCTCAAGCTTATAAGCAGCACTGCTCATCAAAGCATCGGCACCGTTATCAGCTTTCAGCCATAACCGATGAATTATGGCTCTTTAATGGCAGAAACATTTGGACCACACTTGAATGATCCGATAAAAAAAACGGATTAAAAATTGCAAATTAGAGAACGGACGGATCGGTTACACTCATTACTCGCACATTGTTTTTGTTAATTTATATTTTGCTCGGTATCTGTTTGATAAAATTTCTCAATGACTTGGTTGGTAGAAAGTTTATGCTTTAGTGATCATTGAAATGGAATTTGATTAAAAATACTTGCTCTCTCTTCAATTCATGCTGTGTAATTTAATATGTGATTTTACTTAGTTATATGAATGTACCATCATTTTTTTCCCTGAAATTTTGTAGGGGCTCTGGTAAATGTTTTTGGCTGCAATTGCTTTGGGTGCACCTGTTGGCTTCCAGTGTGTAACTTAAGGCTCTATAGATTTTGTTTTCCCTTAACATAGATATGAATATATAAGTCACAGTTGAAGGTAGAGAATAGGTTGGCCTCTTCTTTCCTTTTAAATAAAACACCATTTTCGTTTTTCCATCATCTTCTGCTTCATTATCCACCTGAGTCCTGATTTTTTCATTGTCTAAACCATCTTTCCTGGTTTTTTCTTGTTTTTAATGAAATATGATGGTTGCTTTGACCATTGTTGTAGGTTTCACCGTGGTCGTGTTTGACCTTTTGTAATTCTGATATTTTTTGGTCGCTGGTATTTCTATTATGAATGTTCAATTTCAACTTTGATGGGTATTGGTTTTAGAAGTCCAACGTGGAAATATATTGAAACGATCCATGTTGGTAGGTTTTAACGTGTTTGTGTTTGTCCTTTTGTGATTCTGATATGAGTTTGATTACTATTTGAAGTCCTAACTTGAGGCTATTTTCTTTCTGGATACAGACATTTACCAAATACCATTAACTGGTCCCTGATGATGTCCTCATTCACTGTAAGTGTGCAAGACAGTAGTCTTAGCATTAAACTGGCTCTTAACCCTATTCTAGCTTTGCTATGCTCTGATACATATTTTAATTACATTGTTGTGAAAGTTTGTCCCTGCTGCTTCTGTCTTTGGTTCATCATGGATAGGTTGGCAATGTACATTTGCAGAGACAAAGCAAGTTTACAATCACTGCCTCTTTTTTTCTCGTGTCATGTGTTAGCTATGAGGATTTTCTTAAATTGTCCCATCGTATGTATCTTTGTGTTCAGTATTTGTAGCTCACATGTATTGGATTCAGTTCATTTGTTGGCCAATAGGAGTAATAGATACTATGATTTGTTTCCCTGCACATGGAGCATGGATTGGAGGCTGGTTTGGTGCTTGGTCGTTGCCACTTGACTGGGAAAGCCCATGGTAGGTACTTCTTAACTTACCATTTATATAAACCATTTTATTTTGTTTCGTTGCCTTATTGCTGCATGAGAAGCACATTTTGTTAGGACCCGTTTATATGTGTTTCTTCTGGAGGTGGTTTGGTCAAATCTGATATTAAATATAGAGGTTTGCCGTAAGTGATTTCAAATTTCAATGAAAACATTTAAGTGTAATCAAATTATTAAAATGGTTTTGATTGATATTTTAGAAAGGAAACATGCATATTGAACTGCCCCTCTCAAAATAAGTATTACTAACTTCTCCTAAAAATGTAATAGTACTTATCAAATTTTTGAAAGTAGTTTAATCAAAATGATAAGAAGTTCCAAGTGGACTCTTATTTTCCTCAATTTGTTTCTTCCCAAGTTAATAATAATCCATTGTCACCGTTCATAACTTCAACAACTTTCTCATTCTAGTTCATACTTGAGAGTTTTCTTCTAGTAATGACATTTTTTTCAAATGAATGTTCCAACATTAGAGGTACCAAATTTATTGAGTTTGTATAATAATTATTGAGCTCGTAATCTAATGTTACTTTGTAGGAATGGCCTATATGTGTGAGTTATGGAGCCATAGCTGGATATCTGATTGCAATGGTGGCATCATTTGTCTGTGTTAGTTTGAGGCATACTACAGCATGCAAAAGGAGAGTAACATCATGCAACATGTTCAGCTCATTGTTAATCTATTTAGTGTTCTGAAAAGTTGACACTGCTTAGACAAATGATCAATTTTTCATATTCTTTTTATTTTTTTCTCATATTATATTAATTGTTATTGAGATATCACTTTCATATATTATTTTTATATTATTTTTAGTAATAGAAAACAATTATTATAAAATTGATTAAAAATAAATAAATAAATAAAAAGTTTTAAAAATTGATCATTTGTCTTTGTATTGTCATTTTTTTTCATAATGAAAGGACTAAATTATTGTAAAAATAACAAAGGATTATATTGTTCTAATTGACATAACTAATAGATGATTGGTGTCTCTCTCTCATAAAAGTAGTGTCTTGTACAACTCTGTTAATTCCACTGGACTTTAGCTTTACAATCCTTAATTTACTACTAGCTTGGGTTGTAATCTTGCCCAACATTTAAAAGACTTTAACTCTCAACCCACATTCAATGCGAGTTGGATGATTCTATGATCTATATACCCGTTATTTGTAGTCATCCATTTACACCAATTTTAGCTTTAGAATAATCAAATGAGTAAAGTTTCTATTTTTAAAAATATTTGAGTTTTAAATTGTTTGATGTAATTTCAATTTCTCTTCCACTAATCAAATATCAATAACATTGTTAGTCTTCAATTCATTATTTAAAATATTTTATGGTTACAATAGACTAGGCCTCAGGTGAATTTTGTTAATTTTTCTATTTTATAAATGATAATTTCGATTAATTTTGTAATAATGAGAAACATGATCATCATGACGTGAAAACCATATAAGTTTTGTTTTGACGATTAAAATTATGACATCTCGTTTATAATGCATGATAGTTATCATTTGTTTGTCTATAAAGCCACTACCACTCATACCCAAAAACTGGCCGTTCCAAGGATGAGTTCCAAGTCCAACTACTAATAACGAGTCCATTCCATTCATACTTGTAAATGGCGGGAAAAGAAGATACACGTGCAAAATAGCTCCGTATTTTCTCCATAATACCCTTCACAGTCCACAAATTAACGGTTATGCCCTATGGACACCCCTTGTAATACATTCCATTGAAGCAGAAGGCTAACATGCCCTGAACCAATAATCCACACTAGTTGAATGTCATAATTATGGGAATAAAGAATAAAAAAGACTTAAAAATAGCCTATATTTTTCTTTTTCTTACTTATTTAAATTTATATTTTAAAATTATTATTACATTATAATATTTCCATTTTACCAAAAGAACCCTGATGTGTACCACGTGTCCTTAACTAGTGTGATATGGATCCCACACCGAACTCTTTAAAAGCAAAAACCTCCCAAAATTCTTTTGCATCCCTCTTTTTAGTTCTCTTGCACCTTTTCACAGGTAAGAAAGGCCCCCCTTTTTTGTGTTCTATTATTGTTTGTGTAGATGATTTTGGAACATCTTTCTTGTTCATTAAGATTTCTTCATATTCATGTTTTCGATTTTTTATTCTCCCTTCTTTATTCATAGATTGTTTATATTTTATGAATTGGATCACTAGCTGGCGATACTTGAAATCTTTCTGTTCTCGTATTCTTTATTTTGATTTTTAATATGATTCAGGTCCCGGTGTCTGATCACTTCCCGGTTGAATTGTCAAGTGTCAGGTTCTCTTTTGGGTAAGTATTTCCATAGTTTTGGATTCTTTGAGATTAATTTCTTTCTTTGTGGACTTTTTTGAAAATTTTCTTGGGTCTTTAAATATCTTCTCATGTGTGGAAAGTGGGTTTTGGTTTGTGTTGACTGTTGTTTTTAAGATATCAACCTCATATTATCTCAGAAACTAAGAATCGCCATGAGTAGAGTAGTATATGATTGAATTTTACAATTTGTGCGTAACTTTCTTTTAAAATTTTACTATAGTCCATGAAAGTTGTTTATAATCCATGTTTCCGCGTCATCAAAAATTGTAACTTGATCAACTATGTATCTTCCTTTTTACTGTATATAAAGGACTATTTATTGGTGTTATTTGATCTTTTGCTCTAATAGTTTTAGGATCCTTTGTTTTTGAGTTTACTCGAGAGAACATTTAACGTTTCAGCTAATGATTGGAAATCAGTGAAGATGTCATTCACTATTGAAGCTTCTTGTGTATATAATTTCTGATTTCCTTTTTAAAATGGGTTTCTGTAATTGAATTTTTCTAACTTGTTTCATTCACAACAGACAATATATATATAATGGAAGGTGAGAATTTGAAGAATGAAGATATGCCTCCTGCACCTGCATCCCAACTACAACCAAATGAACTTGGATTCCCTGGTCTAAGGAATTTACCTGCCACCTCTACAGCAGTTGATAGTGCTGCTGGAGTTGATAATTTGCCCACTCCACACAACCCTTTTTCTATTAGAAGCATGCTTGCAAGACATGAATATATTCCCGTACCAACTGGATTTAATTTGAACACTGAGGATCCTTATTTCTACAATCCTCAGATTTGTAACCATGAGCATGAGTCAAAATGTCCCTTTTTGGGAGAGAACACAACTACATTTCATCATCGTCCTACTCTTGGTCACAAGATGAATTCTTATGATGGATTTAATGTCATCTCTCATGTTAATTATGGTTCTTATCCATATGATAATAATCAATTTGGAAATCCAAATGATAGTCTTGCGTCAGAATTACAAATGATGAAGCAGGGTAGAGAAGTAGATATTAGTAAGATTCCCAGGTTATGTCATGAACCAAATAGTGAAGAAATTGAAAGAAATGGAAAAACCCTTGACCTGACCCTTGGACTTGGAGGAAACTCAGGGGCTATTTCAGAACTTCCTAATTCTGGAACAAGTATAAGAAATGATGAGGAGATGGTTGGCCTTCTTCAGTCTAACACTCTCCATAGTCAAATTGTGAGCAAAATTCCTTCAAATCCTGGTCCTTTTTTGGCTGGTTATTCATCTCATTTTCAAAACAATATCAGTAGAGTTATTATGCCATCACATAGTGTCAATGGTGGAATCTTCCCCAATAATAATCAAATATTTGTTCCTGACGCCAATTCACATTATTTTCCTAACCCATCAAGTATCATACAAATGCCACAAGCTATTGAGGAGCATCAATTTGTTATGCCTAGTGCTTGGAATGTAGGCTCTGGAATTGGAGGGGACAGGAACTTAGAATATTTAAGAAATCCGAATGACAGCCTACAGGGTTACTCATCTTTTTCTTCAATGCCTCTGAAAAGGCTTCAGGATGGACTACATGATTCTAGACACAGCAAAGAAGTTGGGTGGCCGTTGACATCTTCTTCGAGTCGCGAGAATTCAACTCAAGAAGCATTTGATCATTCACCTGTCCAAAATTTCTCATATGAGCCTTCTATGATATTTCCTTCTGATGCTGTCTTGCGAAGAACTTACCAACAGACTGAGCAGTTAGGTGAGTGTTGATAATTGAATGCTTCAAGACTTCTATATGAATCGTAAATTGCAATTTTTCAACGTATGAAAGTTGTTAATTTTGATTTCTTCAACATTGGAAATCATTGTACGTAATTATTACTTTCTACAGTCGAGTAAGTAAAGATAACTTAAATTCACTTCTATTTACAAGCTTATTACTTCTTTGGAGGTTCTACATTCCCATGTTATTCTTTTGATGAAAATGTTTGACTGTTGCAATATGGTATTTCATGTGTGAAACTTTTCATTTAGACAGTTTTTTTTGGTATTAAATGGGTAGTGGTTTCTTTCATTAAGTTGCTCGTTATGGCTGCTTGAATTTCCTGCTTATCTAAGTGTTGATTTCTTCTTAAGTTTAGTTTTGAATTACATGGGGAGTTCTGTAAATTGTAATGCATTTTGATGGATATTTGCAGGTTTCTTTTCCAACCCCCACGTTGACAGTCACCTTCAGCCTTACAGAAACCTTGTTGAACCTGCAAATATTGGTACTAACATTCAGTCTCTTGAATTGAGATGGATATTATTTACACAATCTCATGCAACACTTGTGATGAAAATTTGCAGGCCAACAAAATCCAGCAACAATGGTGATTGGGACTTGTTCGACTTCAAATTATCCTAGTGGACTTTCTCTTAAGAGACATGCCGTAGAGGCATCTCCATCCACTACTCCCCAGAGCCAATGCAGAAAGATCAGAACGCCTTTCTTTTCTACTTCAACCCCAAATTTGCCTCACAATACTTCATGCCTTCAAAATTTATCTCAAACTGTTGCTGGCTCGGTTCAAAATCATCCTATTCCACCTTTTTCCCACCATGCAAAGAGTGGTATATTGCTCCCTAATCTTCCCTCTAGTTCTCTGTTCCCACCAAATGTAGTGACCAGTCAACGGTTCAGACCTCATTTCCAAACTGTTCTACGACATCCATCTCAGTTCAGAAGTGCTCAACCAAGACCATTCCAATCCCAGAATGCTCCAGCACGTGCACGACCATCCCGATCCAAAAAACCTCTAGCACAGGCAATACCATCTCGACCCCAGACTACTTCCGCATTTGTACCCCCACACAAGACTACTTCCCCAATTGTACCCCCGTACGAAACTTTGCGTATAAAATGGGAAGGTATTCTCAAAGTATTATAGTCAAATCATTTGTTTATTACCTGGTGTTGGTTTTCTCAACATCAATCTTTATTGACTTGAACATCGTGAGTGTAGTAGTGCCACTTTTGATAATTGTCTTTGTTTCAACTGTGTGTTTTGCAGGTGCAGATGATCAAAGTCGACCACTTGGGCAAAAGTGTTTGATATGCAAGAGGGATCTTTCATTCACACCAGAAGGCCCTGTTTTGCAGCCAGTTGCTCCTCCACATGTTGCTGTTCTACCATGTGGCCACACCTTTCACGATCATTGCTTGAGTATTATCACACCTCATGACCAACCCAAAGATCCTCCATGCATTCCATGTGCCTTGGGCGAGACTTGATGTCAAATTGATCATTATTGGTTTTTCTGAATTCTGAAATTGTTTCTGATCTATGCATTTTGGTTGCCAGTAGGGGGGGGGGGGGAACACACACACACAGACAGAGGGTAACAAATTTTTCAAGATGATCAAGTGAAGTTACTCGTATAGGTGAAATTTATAAATTGTATATATGTTTGGCAAGGTATTGATATGATATACTCCTTTTAAGTATAGTCATATGAATGAAATCCTTTTGGCTGAGATATCGTATATTTAAAAATTAAATATTCTTCCTTTGATGCTTTTGGGAAAAGAAAAAGGGAAAAGAAAAATATGTATTTCAGAACTAAATTGAAATATTTTTTTCCTTAAATGTGGAATGGGTGTACAAGTACTGCAGTGCATTTGGTGTAAAGAATAAGTATTATAGGTTACTAATCGATTTGTATTATTTGGTCGATTTAAATGATGTGATTTGGTGGTTAATTTATATAGGGGTGATGAGTAAATAAATCGATAATTTTTTTAAATTAAGAAAATTGATCCGATTTAATAGATTTAAATTAGATTGGTTTGAAATATTTTGTATTTATCAATTGGATTTGGATTTGAAAGCATACAATTCTTTTAGATTAGAATTGAAAGATTTTATAATATGTTATAATATTTTTTCGATCGAATTACTCTTAAAATTATAAATATATACATATTTTATTTTATAATGTGTTATATTTAAATGTTAAAAATAGCACAATTAAATTTAAATTATTATTTTATTTTAAAAGATAAATAAAATTGTTACATATTTATAATAATTAAATAATTTTTCAAGTATATTTTTTATTCTTTTAATTTTCTTAGTTATAATTATGAATAATAAATGTTGTTAGAGATACACTAATTTAAAATTTAAATACAACGTATATCGTATTTTATATAGGATAATAATTTATAAATAAATTTTAACATAAATTCGAAAAATTTAAGTTATAAATCTAATTAACTTCAAGGAAATGAATAAGTAATTTTTTGAATTATGTATAATTAAAAAATCACAAACGATTAGACATGCAATTGTGTTTAATTAATATAAAGCGGAAATAAATAAGACTTGATGCGATATTTTAGGTGAAAATAACTTAGGTTATAACAATAACCTAAAAAGAAAATCACTGATGCATTGAACCACCTAACTATCCACTATGAAAACAATGTTCAATTACAAGGTCAGGTCTTATACTATCCTTTAAGATAAAACTTTTAAAGTAATCTATTTACAAGTTGTTGCTTCTTTTACATTCTCTACAAAATAGACGTATGGATTCGAACCAACGTTTTGATATCTCGAGTCACACGAGCAATCAAATCTGTTTAGTAAACACATGAAAAGTCAACACAAATAACATAAGTGCAAAATATGTCCTAGAACATATTCAATAATAAAAAACCCTAGCTAAATGATTCAAGAATAAATCAATTAAATTAAATCATCTAATAAACCCTAGAATGAAAGTTGAAGCACATGTTCAATAAAAATAATTTTTCTAAAATTAAATAATTAAATCAAATAATTATGATCAGACAAAATTATTTGACTCAAGCATTTAAAAATCTAATCAAGAAGAAGCTATACGAACACGAAATGACAATAACATAAAATAAATAGGTTTATTAGTCAACCAAAAAAAATCACACAATGTTTGATAGATAAATTCAAGAAAGAACCTAAAAAAATGTGATTCAGATTTTATAAAATGTATTGATAGAGAAGGAATAAAACAAAACAATTAGAAGAATATAATAAATGTGGTTATTTAAAATAATGAGAATTAGGTTGTTTATATAAAGGATGAAACCCTAATGTTAGGTTAAAGACTAATTACCATATCCATTAAATAAACAATAGAGCAATAATTGATAAGGAAAATATGGCAAAAGAATAATTTGGTTTGGGTATAAAAGTAGGTTTTAAGTTGAAATTGTAGCTATTCTATTAATCTAGTTCAAGCTGAATCGATCAAACCACTAAAATTGATCGATCGTAAAGTATTTTGATCGATCCAACGATGATTAAAATAAATCCAATACTATGTAGATCGAATACAATTGATTCTCGATCAATCCAGAGTATAGGCCAATAATAACCTTATTTGATGATTCATGTCGGCCAATAATAACCCTATCTAATGATTCTTTGAGAAAAGTTTTACCTCCTGAATGAGCACCACATTGCAATTCATGTAGTTCGCTCAAAACTATTTGCGCTTCTTGACTAGGTAAAAATTTCAACCATGGTCCGCCATAGTTCTTTCAATAGAGCGCTTCTTAAACAATAGTGTAGTTTCTTAAATTTGTTATAATTTTGCATGCCTCGTGCTTATCAGTAGACATAATGTCTTGGATGAGATAATCTAAGTATAAGGTCAATCAAGAGGTATGTGTTGAGGCACTGATACTTGCTTTTTTTATCCTTATCCTCTTCACCTATTATGCTTGGCCCTAAAAGACATGACATGAGAATAACTCTCTTCAAATCAGACATAATTTTCAATGCGAAAGTAGCCAAGAAGTCTACATATGCATTCCTCCTCTCTGTATTTGTTTGATCTTAAATGCCACAATAATCATAATTTCTTTCTTCTTCTCCTATAGATAAAGCTTCATCCTTTCTTCCTTGGACTCAAACTTATCATTGACTTGAATTACTACAAGTTGTAAGTCACCATGGATCAATACCCTTTTAGCTTCCAAGGACATCAATTGGTGCAAGGCTAGAAGTAATGCTATATAGTCTACAACATTGTTGGTTGCTTGGAAAGTGATGTAAAGACATTGCTCTACTAGGCCTATAATGGGAGTGAATATAACAATTCCAACCCCTGATCTACTTGAATTAATTTCTTAATCAACACATGTCTTTCACAGATTCGAAGTTGGTATTACTACTATTAAAATAGGTAACCTAGCTTCTAGTTTGACCATAGACTCTTGAGTCTATTCAGTGGTAATAATCGACACAGGAATTATGTGCAATAAATATGTAAGTATACCTATTGTAATAAATTCATACCATCCGTGGTGGCCCAACCATGCAGAGACCTACCCAAAATTCTCTAAAAAGGTATGGTAGGGAAGTAAGAGACATGCATCAACCTGTTTATAATTTGAGGCATGAAGGACCAATTTTTCCCATCATTTTTGAAGGAAGAGAACCTCATGTGATCTTTTAGAAGTCATGGTAAAAGTAGCACATTGTGATGTGCATAGGGTATTCATAGATAACGACAGTTCCTCAGAATTGTTGTACTTATCGGTACTTCTCGACATAGGGATAAACCCCAAGGAGATCACTCAACAAAAAATGCCATTGGAGGGGTTTAATGGTAGCGTCATTATGTTAGTAGGTAAAATATGGCTCTCTGTCTCTATGTAAGAAGCTATTACACTTACAAATTTTGTTATTTTGAATACCACATCTCCTACGATGTAATATTGGAAAGACCCTGGATTGATAAGACAAGGGTTATCCCATCAACTTACCACCAATTGATTAAGAAATTTGATGGTGGATGGGATAAGAGAAATCAAAAGGGATTAAGAAAGAGTAAAGAGCCACTATAATGATGCCATAAAAATGTAGAACTATCCTTCAGCTCAAGATAGCAATTAAGGGGTGGCCAACCTAGAAAACCTACAAATACATATCACCCACACAACCAGATATTAACTATAGGTTTTGAGAAATATGAGGTTATATCTGTCAGAATGCTAAAGGAGAATGAATTATTGAAAGTTAGTTCTAAACTCCCCACAAACACCAAAGAGTATTTGACATAATTTTTTAGAAGAAATGTGGACCTTTTCACTTGGAAGCTAAAAGATATACCTGGTATTAATCCTGATATAATATCATACAAAATGAACATGGATCATAAGAAAAAAAAACTAGTTCAATAATAGAATAAAAGGTTTACAAGGAAAAAATGACATTATTAAAAACAAAGTCAATTCCCTTAAAAGATTGGTATGGGCCCAAGAGTTAGACTACCCCACATGGATCTTGAAGGTTGTCCTAGTGAATAAGGTTTGGAGTGATGACCACATCTACGTGTATTTCACCAATGTTAACACTACCACCTCCAAAATATTTCTTTCCTCTACCAAACATTGACCAACTGGTAGACACTACAACTGGAGTCAAAGTAATGAGTTTTATGGATGCATACTCAAGTTACCATCAAATCTGAATGCACCCAAAAGATGAGGAGAAGATGTTATTTATCATAAAGGAAGAGACTTTTTTCTACACAAAAAATGCCTTTTGGGTTGAAAAATACACGTGCAACTTATCAAAGGTTGGTCATCAGAATGTTCGATAAGAAAGTAGTAGGGAATATGGAAGTGTATGTAGACAACATAATGGTCAAAACCAAAGCCATAAAATATCATGTTTTTGATCTAGAAGAGGTTTTTGCCATCATAAGGCATTATGCAATGTGTCTTAACCCTAAGAAATGCATCTTTAGGGTAACATCAAGAAAATTCTTGGGATATTTGGTGTCTTCTTGTGGAATTAAGGCAAATCTTGATAAGATTGTATCTTTCATCAATATGAAGTCTCCATGGTACATTAAGAGTTTGATGCATAAAATTGTTGCATACAAATTTTATATGATTTATAAAATAGCTTGTAAGTGCATGAATCACTTATAAAAAATGATAAGTATATTTCCAAGGTCAATCTAAAGAAAAATCATATGATTTTTAAATCATTTAAAAAATTCTTAAAAATAAAACTAAACATCTAAACATCCTATCATAATTGTTTTGGTTGAGTATATAAACCATTGACATAAAAAATAAAGATAGATTCAATAAAAAATGAAGTAATTAAACATTTTCATGTAGTGCAGAATTTATGGGATATATTAGTTAGTTAATCATATTTATTCAATATTAAGTAGATTTAAATATATAAATTAAGATTATTGATTCTTCCTTTTTAATAAGAAAATATCCTAAGGAAGGGTTCAAAAATCTTTTGTTTGTAATAAACCAATTAACATCCTAATGTCAGGATAACAAATTGATTAATTATTAAATTTTGATTTATTTTCAAAGAATTAATAAACATATAATTACTGCTTAAAGCTGGACATGTAAGTTATACTTCAATTTATGGTGTCAAAGTTGTGTTTATGATTTAACTATATGAAATTAACTTTTAAATTTAAAAACTAATATGAAGGATATGTCATAAATATATCTTCAATAGTAATTATAACATAAATCTTTGAAATAGAGTTCACTCTAACTTTACATTTGATACAGATCAAAAGATCTAAGAGCACTACTCAAAATCAAATTAAGATAATTTAAGTTTTAAATCTAACTTTCTTGTTTATTATGAAAAATACTTCGTCAATATATTTTTCAATTACAAACTTTTTGAAAATTTTAATGAATAAATAAAACTTAATTTATTTTATAAATTTTTTTAATCTACTTTAATATTTTACAAGCATAATAACGTTACTAATATCTCATATTATTTATAACCAGACATGCATAATTTAATTAATGATCAATAAATTAAATATATAGCATGTAAAACAACACGTAGAGATAATCTTCAAATGATATATTTAAATATACCTTAATAGAATTTTTTATAATTGCTTATGTTTTGAAAAATCTCCGAACAGAATTGCTCCACTGTTTATTGAATTGAAACTCAAAACTATTATATAAACTAAATTTATTCAATCCTCAATTGAGAGAATAACTTTATATTAATAAAAGAAAAAGTTGGAAAGAAATGCTAAGGAATCAACTCCAAACAGAATTGCTCCACTGTTTATGGAATTTTGGGATTATTTTTATAATAGAAATATGATCCTATTTATAAGGTAGGAAAAGGAGAAAAATATGAAAAATTTAACTTGGCACTACAGCATATAACTTTTTCATGCCACGACATACACAACATGTACATGGTTTTGGGCACAATCCACATTACTCACGTTGTGGCACACAATGTTTTCACGCCATAGCCTACATCATATCTATGACACATTTAATTTTTTCCTTTTGCCTCGCATCGCGACTCACTATAAATTCATGCTATGGCACACTCCAATTTTAAAACATATGTAATGATCTACATATATTTTCTCTTTAATTATCTAAGTTGTAATAGAATGTTTCAAGTATAATTCTTTAAGTTGAATCTCTTTAAATACAAAAAATAATTGAAAAATAATAAAATATATGAGTAATTTCAAAAGTATACATTTGTATAAAATGGTGGTAAAAAAACAAATACAAATCTATATAACTTCTTATGCATAAAATTACAGTATATTATCACAATCCCTGAACAGTTTCTTGCTAGTCTCTTGACAAGAATGATTAAAAACTAAAAACTAAAACTATAAATTAAACTATCCAAAATCATTTTTGTAGATTAACACGGTTGTATTTAGTGCATGCAACAAGACTTTAAACCCATATTTTTTCCTAGTGAATGAGTTTAAGCATGTGAGGATATTCAGAAATAATATCCACAAACATCAAATATAAAACAAAAATTGAAAATAAATAAAAAACAAACAAATAACACATAAGCAAATAAAAATTCAAAATAAAGTAAAAAGATAAAAGAATCAGAAAAACAATGCTTTAAAATTTCTTTTAAGTCTATAATTAAAATCTATATCATAAGTCATTTCAATATTCTAAACATTAGTGATTTATTATAATAATTCATTTGAAAATCACTTTCATATTCAAATAAAAAATGTATCAATATATAATTTATCCAATTTCAATGTAAGAAATTCTAATTCGCTTTGACTCTATTCTCACAACGTGTACTCTCAATAACATTGTTTCTATTGGTTCAAGCACTCATTCAAAGGTATATGTAAAAGAATTTATATATAGAAATTAACTCCCACTTCTAGGAGTTGAAGAATTTTATTTTTAACCACATCTTGCATGATTAGGTTTAGTTTTCTTTGGGCCTCTCTAACGGGTTTAGCATCATTCTCAAGATTGACCTTGTGCATACACATAGTTGGACTAATGCCTATAATATCCTCAATATTCCAATCTAAAGCCTTTTTAAAATTATTAAGCACCTTAACAATTTCATTTCTTAGGTAATGGTCAAAGAGGAGGAAATAATAGCTGGATAAGTTTTTCATTCTCCCAAAAACACATATTTAAGGTGCCAAGTAAATATTTAAGTTCTAAATTAGATGGAGTGGCATCTTCCTCATACAGGGTGTTAGGTAGATCCAAGGGTGTATTGGATACTTCTATTAGTCCATCACTATCTAAAAAATCACGATACACCTCAGTCTCCTCATCTAAATCCTCTTCTTCCTTTTCAATAGTTAAAGAAATTTTTAGTTTGTCTTCTATTCTATCACGCATAAAAGTGTTATGTACAAGTATATCCATTGAATCAAAATTATAGCATTCAACAATAACATAAATAGGAGGAAAAAGTGAGGAGTCAAAAACTTTAAAGTGGTCAGTCTCTCTTAAGACTGTTATTGTTAAATTTTCATCTTAGATATCAATAATAGTCTTGGTAATGGCCATGGATGGTCTACCAAAAAGTATTGTATGTTCTTTGTCCAACGATGGGTTTTTCTCCATATCTAAAACAACAAAATCAACAATTATTACAAGTTTATCTACTTATACTAGCACATCCTCAATCATTCCCTTTAGATATTTAATAGATATATCCTTAAGCTGAAAGGACATGGTTGTAGGTTTTAGATCTCCCAAGTCCAATTGTAACATGATAGAGTATGACATTAAATTTATATTAACACCTAAGTCTAGTATTATTTTAGCCATCTTTCAATCCCACATAGTTAGGTTTATGATAAAATTTCCTGGTTCTTTCAACTTTAGGGGGTAATTGGTGTTGAAGCACTGCACTTGAAATTTTTGATACTGTTATTCTTTCATTAAGCTTATACCTCTTTTTTTTAGTATTCAATTCTTTGAAAAACTTAGCATAGGAGGGCATGTTCTTGATCATTTCTAATAAAGGTAACTTAATATTAACTTTATAAAGCATATTAAAGAGATTAGAGAATTACTTATCTTTTTTGTATTCCTTCCGTCTGTGTGGAAATGGTATTGATTGCTTGTGTGGTTTTGATGTTTTATGATTTTTGGGACTTCTAGTTGATTCCTCAATTATTTTTCACAAGTTTTATCATTATTAGCACTTATTTCAAGTAATATTTTATTAACTATCTTACCACTTCGAAAGACTGTAACATCCTATGCTTCATTTACTTGGTTGGACAACTTCCATTTTTCTTATTTTTGCAATTGTTTTACAAGTTGCCCAACTTTGATTTCAACCTTTTTTATCGAAGCCCCTACAGAATTCAACCTTTGATTGTTCATTAAATGTTTACCTCTATTAATTTGAACAAAAATATTCAAATTATCCTCCAATGCATTCACATTATAATTTCTTGCATTTAGACAGTTAAAAGCATTATGTCCAATTAAACCACATAATTCACATACCTCTTGTTTTGACTTTTAAATGGTAGTAAGAATTTACATTTCCTTAGTCAAATATGAAATATGCAATGTCATTTCGTTCCCATAGCCAACTTTATTGACACCTACTCTTCTTCTTCTAGCACTATTTTGTTGGGAATTAGCAACCAACATCTCATAAAGCCCATAAGTTTCTTCTGAAAAGTTTTCCCCCGTAGTTTCTCCTCTAACATTATCAATAGTGTACTAACACTAATATGTTAGTCTATCATAAAAGAACTAGCTTTGTAGTTGTAATGGATAGCTATGGTGTGGCCATTGAATCAAAAATAGCTTAAATATTTTTCGAGCTTTGTGGAAAGGCTATCCATCAATTTGATAGAATGTTTCTATTTGTTTCCCTTAATTCTATAGTCTTTTGATGGGAATAAAATCTACCCATAAACTTAAGTAGTTAATGAATCTGATTGTATAGTCATAACCAAGACTTAACTTTATCCTTGAGGGTGAAAGGAAAAGCCTCATTCTAAGTCGGTCTTCATCCAATATCTGCAATGAAATTGTCTGCATAGTAGCATAATATTCTCTAACAAAGTTTAAAGGGTCTTCATTAGGGTTATGATGACTTTAAAAAAGTAGAGTCATTAGCGCATTTTTTTTACTTAATATTTACTTTTTTATTCAATAAATAGTTTTTGTGTGGCTAAAAATCTTAAGATATAATTTTTTTAGTAAAAATGGGAGAAAATATTATTTTTGCAATTTTTTGGGATTTTTTAACGCAGGGCCAATCATAAGCTGCCACATAAGTAGAGGAGTTGACTAGACAAGCCACATAGATGCCACGCAAGTAGGAACAAAGAATCATGTTGTGCCACTTATAAGGAGGGAAGTAGCACATTCCACGTGTCAGCACAGTGTTCAATCCAAGTTTAGAGCTTAGTCAAACCTTCATGCCACATGTCATCATGCAATTACTCCCCGCGTTCCATCCGTGCACCATGCCATTCGCTACCAAAAATAAAGTTATGCCACGTGGCACTAACTCAGTGAGAGTTGACTGAGATCGGTCTCCCCGTTAGTTTTGCTTGTTTTGATCCCAACCCTTAATCTGAAGTTGATTTAACGGTCCATATTGCACCTGAGCTATATTTAAGCCCCAAATCACCGCATAAACCCTATTGAGTCATCATTAGCATAATTTTGGTCAGTTTTTGGAGCTAAAAAGAGAAAAAAAAATACATAAAAATTTAAAAGAAGATACAATTTTGGTGGAGATTTAAGAGAAAATTAGTACTACAATTCAAGAGATTAATTGTATTTCTTCATCCACTCTTTTATTTATCAATTTTTATGTTTATATTTATGAAAAATATGAGTTTTGTAGATAAAATTATGTCTAGTTAATTTATTAATCTAGGGATCTTATGAACCCAAATTTTCACCATGTAATGATCTAATATTTTACCCTAATTATAACTTCAATTTAATTATATTATTTAATCTAATTTTTATGTTATTAATTGTTTAGCCAACAATTTATATATAGAGACAATTAAATAGATTTGAGAGAATTATTTAATTATTTATCTTGATTAAATAACATGCATAGTTTCTAGGCAGAGATGTATAATTCTTATGTATGTGAACCATAATTGATAAATTTATTGAGTAGTATGTAATTTAATTGGCATGAGAGTGTGATTAAATTAATTATTATATGGTGTGTACTTGACTTGAGAGAGGAATGCATGCTAGGTTGGATTTAATTGATCATGTAATTAATTGATTGATAATTATATTGGGGTGATTTTAGCTATTCACTGTTTATAAAATTTGAGGAATTAATTATTCCTAGATATTTTCTCATATATCTTCTTATTTATCAAATATGGTTTAATTAATTATTTCTATTTACTTTTAGTTATTTTAATTTTGTTTCCTTAAAATATAAAAACACAAAAAAATTAATTTTTAATAAAATAATCTCTTTGAGAATAATTTTTTCTCATCATTATATTAGTTATTGCTATACGTTTATTTTCATATTCATTCCATACACAATTTTTGTGGCAATCAAGTTACCGTAAAATGAAGGTAACAAGGCATGATGGATATTTTTCAACTCATAATTCATTACAACCTCTCTAAGTTGTATGCAAAAACTAGTATCGCCAATGATAGACAATGCATACTCCTTCATCATTTTCTTTTAAGCATCACACCTATCTACTTGAACTTGAGTTTGTTCATCTTCCTCCTAATAAGCATTCATCTTTCTTAAGATTTGTTTTATTCTATAGATGTTAATAAACACTACGAGTTCTTTTCTCAAATATCTCTTATCTTTTGTACATTAATAACAAAACTCAAGATAGCAAATCACTTAATTCTATTAAATAGTTACTATCAAAATAAAATGAAAAATACATATTATACATACATTAGTAAAATAATTCAAACTAGAAAATAATTTGCTACACAAAAACTTAAACAAAATTTAAAAGAATTAATAAAAAAAGAAAATAAAATTATAAATAAACAATAAACAATAAAGAATTTGTTAAAATAAAAAGGAAATAAAGTTTTAAAAGAAAATTACAAATTTTTTCTTTAAATTTTTAATTTTTTTAAACAAAAGAAAGAGATTTTTTTTAAATGAAAATTTAAAATTTTAAAATATCTAAAATTAATTAATAACATAGATATTTTCAAAATTTAATAAAAAATCACAATATTTATAACGCAAAAAGTTTTTAAAATTTTGATAATAATAATTTAAAAACGTTATTTCTTTCCAGCAACGATGCCAAAAGCTTGAGGTACAAATTTATTGCATAAAATTTTTATATGATTTATAAAATAATTCGTAAGTACATAAATCACTTATAGAAAATGATAAGTGTACTTTCAATGTTAGTTTAAAGATGAATCATGTGATTTTTAAATCATTTAACAAATTCTTAAAAATAAAATTAAAATCTAAGCATCTTGTCACAATTGTTTTGGTATCTAAACCAATGGAAAAAAAAGCAATATAGATTCAAAAAAACATTTAAGCAATTAAACATTTATAATACAATTGAGAATTTATGAGATATATTAGTTAGTTAATCATACTTGTTCACTGTTAAGTGGGTTATTAAATATAAAAATTAAGATTATTGATTCTTTCTTTTTAATAAAAAAATATCTGAGCTCAAAATTCTTTTATTAACAATAAATCAATTAACATTAGGCTAGTATAACCAATTGATTAATTATTATTTTTGAATCATTTATAAGGAATTAATAAATCATCTAATTACTACGTTAAGGTCGAGTATATAAGTTAAACTTTAATTCAAGATGTTAAAGTTGGGTTTTTAATTTAAGTATCAAAAATTAACTTTCATATTTTAAAGCTATTATGAAAGATATGTCGTTAATGATAATAATTCTTATAAAAATATTTGAAATAGAGTTCAGTCTAACTATACATATAATATAAATAAAAAGATCTAAGAATGTTACTCTAAATCAGATTCAGATAATTTACATCTTAAATCTAATTCTTTTGTTTATTATGAAAAACACTTCATCAATATATTTTTCATTTACAAACTTTGTATTAATCTTGATAAAGAAATAAAACGTAATTCATTTTATAAAAATATTTAATCTACTTTAATTTTTCAAAAGAGTAACAACATTACTAATATCTCATATTATTTATAGCTAGACATACATAGTTCATAATAAATAAAACATATAGTATGTAAAACAACACTTAGAGATAATTTAAAAAGAATATATTTAAATATACCTCAAAAGAATTCTTTATAATTTCTTATATTCTGGAAAACTTCTAGACAAAATTTTGTTAATTGAATTAAAACTCTTAACTATTACATAAATTAAATTTATTCAACTCTTAATTGAGAGAAGAACTTTAAATTAATAAAAGAAAAATTAAGAAAGAAATCCTAAGAAATCAACCATAAGAGAGCTTACAAAATTATGAGATTATTTTTATAATAGAAATATGGTCCTATTTATAAGATTAGGAAAGTAGAAAAATATGAAAAATTGAACTTAATGCTACAACATACTTCTTTTTCATGTTGCGACACACACAACCTATACACAATTTTAAGCACGATCCACTTTACTCGTGGTGTAACACAATATTTTCATATTGCGACCCACATCATATTATTTATATATGAATTATTGTCATATTAATATTGAAATTTATGTATGAATTATTGTCATATATAAAATATGACATACATAATATTTAAATTTTAAATTTATATATTTATTGTAAATTTTATTATTTATAGTAACAATTAAAAAATTAAAATAATAAAAAATATGTTTGTACAAGTTTTAAATTATTATAAATATTTATATTTATTTTTAAATTAAAATAGTAATCTAATATAATTATGATATGTCTAATATTGAAATATAATATATTATAAAATAAAATATACATTTGTTTGTAATTTGATAATAATTCGATTCGGATCGAATATAACGGATTATAAATTCTATCAATCCAAATTCGATCTCAACCCAAACAAATTGTATACTTTTTAATTCGAATTTGATCCGACTACAAAATATTTCAATTCGATCCGATAAATCAAATTAAAATTTTTAATCTAAACAGATTAATAAAATCATTTACTCATCCTTAATTAAATATAAGTAGCATTATAAACTTCATCGATCACATACCTTTGTGTCGAATATGTAAAACAATCCTTATTAGCTTAATAATTTTTATAATTTTTGATAATCTAAATAAAAATATATCATACAATAATGGATCTTCCATTAAGGGAAGTTTTTTTTAAAAATTAAAATTAAATAAAAAGCAGTGACTAAATATAAACTATTTATCAGTTGCCAAGTGGTAAAATATTGACATTTTCCCCTGTATTTTCCTGGTTCTATCATCATATCCCAAGTATTTTTAGTAGTAAAAAAAGAATTGAACATATGTTTATTAAAAAAATTAAATAAATGGTCAAATTAAAAATAAAATGTATATTCCCCTTTATTAAACGGTATTGATTGCCTTTGGAATTGTTTGACTAGAAGAAGAAGGTCAACTGAAAATATATACGACACCAAAGGTGACCGTTAAAAGCAAGCAGACTTCTATAACACCGACTCCTTTTCTTGAACCCTAATTACTCCTTACCCTAGTTTTTGCCTCTATTAGCAAAAGCTAATTCTTTAACACCATCTTTCCAAGCCCCAATAGCAGCATCAGCTATCTCTCCAAAAATCCATAGAAACAAAATTAAAACAAAGACAAAGAAATGAAGACAATGAAGAGAAAAGCTTCAGAAAAAGATGAAGACAATGCGTGGAGTCATGGACTTAAATGGCTAAGAGGTTCAATGATAGGAAAAGGAAGTTCTGGGTCTGTGTTTTTAGCCACTTTGAAGAAACCCAAATCTCGATTTTGCTTTTTCCCTCCAGTTATGGCCGTAAAATCTGCAGAGGTCTCTGTTTCGGGTTCAATACAGAAAGAGAAAGAGGTTCTAAACAACCTTCAAACTAGTCCTCATATTATCAAGTGTTTCGGTGAAGAAATTACAACCAATTCTAAGGGTGATATGGTTTACAATTTGTTCTTGGAATTTGCCTCTGGAGGAACCCTAGCTGATCATATCAACAAATCAAGTGGTTTTGGATTGCCTGAATCAATTGTTAAAAGGTATACAAAGTCAATTCTTGAAGGACTTAATCATATTCATAGTTGTGGTTATGTTCACTGTGATTTGAAACCTAATAACATACTACTTGTGTCCGATTCTTGTGAAGAATCTAGCTCTAGTTTTGTTCCTAAAATTGGTGATTTTGGATTGTCAAAAAGGGTTAGACTTAGCCAAAAACGGAAATTGGATCCTTATTTGAGAGGTACTGCAATGTACTTGTCTCCCGAGGCTTTGACTGATCATATTCAGGGTCCTCCTTCTGATATTTGGGCACTTGGTTGTATTGTCCTTGAGATGCTTACTGGGAAATCACCGTGGGATAGGGCACCGGGTTCGAAGACCGAGGATCTCTTGCGATTGATTTGTGATAAATATGAGCTGCCTAAAATTCCAACTTCAATTTCAAAAGATGGGAGGAATTTCTTGAAGGCATGTCTTGTGAGAAATGCGAAGTTTAGGTTGACGACTGAGATGTTATTGGATCACCCTTTTGTGACTTTACAAGATGATAATATTGAATCATTGGAAGTTCCTAGTTCATTGTTTAAAACCAGACAACTAAACTACTACTGCTCAGATATTTGTGCTGATGAGAGACATGTGAAAAGAACGCCAGTGCAGGATCAGATAAAGGCGAAAGCTCCTTGCCATCTTTGATGATGAACATTTTTGAAGAGGAGTTGACAGATAGAAGAAAGAACTAGCTCTTTGTTTTTTCCTTTTTTTTCAGTAGGCTATAAATTCTTTTGCTTTATCAATTTAGAACAAATAGTTATTGCAAGAGCTAAAAATCTCTTTAGCTATAATAGATTACTTAAGAGAATTCATTCATTTTCATGCCAAGTATGTTTGGCTTTCATTTATAATTGTTGTTTAAGCAGTGACAATAATATATACATTTTATTTTAATGTTCTTAATATCTTACTTCTATCTAATTACCCTCTTTCCTAAGGAAAGCTTTACCACTCTTATGCGTAGAGTGTATTTGCTTCGAATGATAATATATATTCATAAAAGTTACCATGAAAACAGGTTCATTTACCCACTTTTAGATTAAACGATCCTTCATATGTAGTGATGACTTGAAACGAGTATTATCTGCCAAACTACATTGTATGTGACTATGTGTATTCATTGCGGCAACTATATTCCACTTTTTATTACATTCTAATTCCGACGTGTAGAAGTGAAAGCTAAACCACATTGTGTGTTCTTATTATAATAGAAACACACTTGAACAGCATTATGACAGGTTATGCACAAATGAGTGATGTTGTATTTAAGGGACTTGCTGTAATACATTGAAGAGAGTCAAGAAATCAGGTGCTTAAAGGCAGCTTAAACATCATTGTTACGTACCATTCTTCCTCTTAAAGCTCTATCTCAATCAAAACAAAGCTTGATAATTTTGTCACAAAGAAGAACAAAAAAAAATGACAATTTATGCATTGCGAGCCGAGACTCCGAGAACACCTTAGATATGTAGAAGTCGCTTATGATCAATCCTTTTCAAATAGAAAGGGCAATTTGAAATAACTTTTTCTCCTCTGCAAGCTGCATTTGCACTCCCGTCGTATTCGCAAGCTAACAAAACTCCGTGCAAATACCATTAGTAATTAATTAATGCCAAAAATATAAACATGGCATTTTTCAGCAAGTTGGGAGTCTTCTGTAGCTCTATTGTCACTAAAAGATAAGTACAGATGATCGGACAGTTTTACTAATTTTTTAATTTTTTAGAATTGATCATTTAGATCCCGTAGTTACTTTTAATTACAATTTAATTAACTAATTTTGTAAAAAAGACAACATAAATCTAAATTGTAAATTTTATGTTTTTCTTCAATTTTTTTCTATTTTTTAAAAAATTACTTGAACAAATATTCATTAAAACTTTCATTTTAAAAAAATCCTAAAACTTTATCATATATATTATATTGTGATTTTTTAAAACTAGTAGATCTTACTTTTCTAAAGTTAATAGATTAAACTTTAAAAAAATAATGACCTAATTACTCTAACTCCAATAGCTAGTAAATTAAATTTTAACCAAAAAAAAAAAACTATTAGAACCAAATACTCTAATTAGAATAATTAATATACCTATCCACCATTTATCTAAAATGTCATACAGAAAGACTAATAAAAGTCCACGCACCATGTTTAGAACAAGTAACCTTCATTTGATTGTTTATGTTTGAATAAGATTGTAAACGGGGTGGGGTGAGATCAATATCCTAGAATCCAACTAATATTTTAAATATTATTTTTATTTTTTAAAATTTTTATTTTTATTATAAATTAAAATTCATAAAAATAATAAGTTAATAATAAATGTTTTATATTAAAAAATTAAAAATTATGTAAATAAATAATATTTATATATATATATATAACAAAAAATACATAATCATTTTATATTAAACATCTTTCTTGTTACAAACTAATTTAAAATAATAACAATAAATTATAAAATAATTATAAAATTTTAAATTTTTAAAATTTAAATAAATTTTTGGAATGATTTTTATAAAAGAAAAATTATTGATGGTTTAATGGAATAAAAAATAAATGAACATAAAATATAAAAAATATTAAATTTTTATATATTTATTAAAATATGATATAAAATTTAAAAAAATGGGACAAAAATAAGATCTCTATCCTTACCGTTACACATTATAAAATACGTACTTTTATTTTTTATTCGTTATTTCTCATGTTATTTGATCCATTGATTGAATAAGCTCATAAAAAAATAAAATTCTTACAAATAGGCCCTTTGAATGAGGAACAAATAGAACTGCAGTCACTCATATAAAACGATATCAACACCTTACCATTGCGTATTGGTACTTATCGAGTGTAGAATAGATCTGCTTCTTTTTGTTCTTACGAACAAAATTGTTCCATTATTACTAATTACTAAAAGACATTATTACTAAAAGAATAGAGCAAATATCTCTCCTTTCCCCAAAATAATCCACTAAAGGGGAAGGTACCTAGTATATTTTTCAGTGCAATAAAGTTACACAGTGTCTATTTTTCGTTGATAAAGAGGTATTTCATGGGTTTGCCTTGGTATCGTGTTCATACCGTCGTATTGAATGATCCCGGTCGTTTGCTTGCTGTCCATATAATGCATACAGCTTTGGTTGCTGGTTGGGCCGGTTCGATGGCTCTATACGAATTAGCTTTCATCATCTTTGTCTCTATTTGAACAATATCGGTAAAGATTTATTCAGTAAGAAAAAATTTATAACCCTATATTTGAAGCTTGAGCTTGATGGCATGCCCGGACACATCATTTAGCATGCTTCAAATCGATGCTTTGGACAGTACATACATCCAAAAATGGTACTCCATTGCTAAGTATTATTCATTATTCCTATAATACATTCATCCTCATCCAAAATTACTCACTACATACCTCTTATTAAAATATTATTTCATTACTCATAATACATTCATTCTCATCAAATTACAAAAATGCCATATGACAACATACTCTAAAATACTCAAAAATAGTGAATAATTTATCCTGGATAAAATCCCTCGCTTTATTTACAAGATCTGCAAAGAAATAATATGGATCCAATACCTAGCCAGTAGCATTGGTATTTGGATAATGCAGTGTTTATATTTAATAGAGAAATATTTAATGTTCTTAAACTAAATGATAATATAGTAATTCAAATCAATAAAATACAAGATTAATATAATTAAAAAAAAACAACTAATACTTCATGAGAGGAATTCTAGTCTTGGATAAATAACGGGGGGAAATGAACTCGAATTAATATTCAAAGCTAAAAGATGGGATAAATAAAAGATAAAAACACTAATAGATATTCCTCCAAATAAACGAGTAAATTCTTGACAGAGAAACAAAGCAATTATAACATAGTTACAACAGAACAATAGAGCCAACAAAATTTCATATTACTAACAGCAGCAACTAGATTTCACTCATCATCGTCGTCGTCATCAACTCCAGCTGCAGCATTAAGAACATTCAACCGTTCGACCAACTTAGCCTTTCTCTCCTCGTATGTCAACTTCTTTAAGTTGTACCTGCAAAACATTAATGTTTAGATCTCACAATTAAAACATGAGAATTCATGCGTACCAGTAAAAATAACAAATCAAGAACCCAAAACGTTCAGCAGGAAACAGTTCAAGAACAGTGGAACGGGAGCACATTCAAATTCAATCACAATCATAATTAATATCATTATGGATGACACGTACCCTTATAGATTTAAGCAAACAAACATCAATACAGCTTCTATGACCACTAGCTTATATTACTTTCAGATCACATCTAAAAAAAATTTAGCACGTGATTCAAATCACAAAAACAAATATTGGGACAGACAATAATCAGACATTTAGAAACTTGCAAGCACATACAACACAGTTAAAAGAACGATAAATTTATAAGCACTGAGACATAAAATGACTACCTTTTGTGAGCCTTGGGAGGCTGTTTATCAGTTTTCTTGATTGTGGGGTCAGCACGGATGGCAGCATGAACTTTCTTATACATTTCCTCTATGTTGTCTGCCTCAATTCCTTTCTTAATATATTCGCTGAAGTGGCTCTGGTACTTCTCTGGCTCATCTTCCATCAGCATCTAGAATGCCAATACAGATTTAAAGACTAAGGATGATTCAACATATACCAAAGATAACATTGAAACATGATACAGCATGACAAGAGTTCACAGATATACCCTCATATATGCAGCAACGTGACCACCATATATATATTTTCGGTGAACCTCGGCATCAAGCTGCTTACCATCCTTACCAAATCCAGCAAATCTCTTCTCACTATGAGGAATATCCAGCCCTCCATCAAGGGCTCCCTATATATAGTCAGAATTGATAAGATTCCATAAAATGAAAGGGCAGGCACAAGCTTAAATAGAAGACTTAGGCAAATGAAAGATGACACAACAAAGAAGGAAAAACAAAACACTCAACCGATTCATGAGTAGCATCTATAAACCAACAAAATACCTTAAGAGCACCAAATACACGGTTTCCAGTAGTTGTCCTGATCAAGCCAACATCAAGGAGGGCTCGGAATGGCCTCCTTGTGTCAGCAGGTTCAACTGAGAAGTCTTCTCCCGTGGCCTATGAACAAAGGTACTTAGTTAAAACAAATTCAACCCTGTAAATTAAAGGCAGCATAACACTTTGATAACTTTATTTTTATGAATTGGACACATTAGTTACCTTTCTTAAAATTGATTCACTTTAATCACCATACCACCATATATTTGGACAATTTAATCATTTCTTGCTAATTTCAATTTTTTTAGATAATTTTTTTGATGGAAAAACTTAAGCTGGTTTTAAAAGAAAAAATGTCACAAGAAAGTAGAAAATAAAGTGATTAAAATAATCAAAATTGGTCTAAAATGACTAAGTGTCCACAAATATAATAGTAAGGTGACTAAAGTACATCATTTTAAAATAAAGTGACCAATGTGTCCAATTTGTGAAAGTAAAGTGACACCAGATGTACTTTTTCCTAAAATTAAACATAAATGGAAAACAGATATAATAATCACGTAACACAAAGTATACCTCAACATTTCCCTCGTACTCTTCATCCATTTGAAGAGTCTTAAGCACACGTCGCGCCAGAAGGAGTCCCGTGCAGTAAGCTGATCACAGAAGTACATAGAGACAGTTATAAAACTGCACATAAGCATAATATTTGAGATGGATGTTAATCAGCAATATGATACCTGCAGCATAGTTAGTAAGTCCGACATTAAGTCCATAGCGAGCAAGCTCATGAGAATAAGCTGCAGCAAGGACCAAATCTCCAGCAATACTAGCAGATACGATTTGGGCAACTATATCTTTGTTGGTCTAATGGCAGAGTTAAGGCATATAAATAAACAATGAAAAACCATTTGCAACACCACTGTATCACTCAATAGAATCTAACAACACTTTTTTTTAATAAATTTCAATCAATGGCAAGAAATAAACCACATAAGAGTTATTGCTGAGCCCTATTGGGGCTACATAAAAATATTCATCAATATAACACAAACTAAACCCTAAACCACTGATCATGTTAGGTTGACAATAATAGGAATGATAGTGAGAATGGTTCGAGACATTCATGTGTTTGATTTTACTACTAATCAAGAATGGAAGGTAAAACATTCACAAATTTGAAAAATACGCTAAAATGTTCTATTTTTCACACATTTATATAATTATTTATAATATTTTTATCATTTATCTCATTAAAAATAAAAAAAAATAATTTTAATTTAATTATAATTTTTTATATTTTACTTTAATATTTATAATTATTTTGATTATAATGCTCAAACAAAAATAATAATAATACAATTATTTTTATTGAATTCAATTCAATTCCTATTATCATTCATATTCTCGTTACATTTACATTCTACGACACAAACACAAATTATTTAGAAAGTCACCGTATTTCTAGCATATCGCAAGCACTCTATGACAAGTAAAAGAAAGAAATTCTTAGTAAAATATCAGATACCCAGAATAAAAATAGTGATAAGCTTCTTAAATCCACCATTCTACACAGCAACTAGAAACAAAAACATTATAACCGTACATGTAGGATACAAAGCGCACCACAAAGCGATACTTTGGGGTGTTATACTTGTTCTTGTCCTGATTAATCAAACGGATCCGAGCTCGGTAATCGGTCTTACCATCTGAATATTAACTCAATTAAAATAAAGGATTAATCAAAACCAGAACCATAATCCGAAGAAGAAGAAAAAAGACCATATATCAAAAAAGATAATACCTCTTCTTCTCTTGAATTTAACCTGAAACCTCTTGAAGTAAGCCCTGGACTTTTGAGCTTTGACATATACCTACAGAACACCAAATTAGCAACTAACGATGGAGGGGGAAGGATAAGAATTGGTGGACGGCGAGATAAATAAATCACCATTCTTGCGGCCGAAACGTAAGGCAGCTACAAGGGAGAAGTAACTGCGGTTTTGCAGCTTCAAAGAAGTGATGGGTATGATTCGTCGGGTCATGTAAATAGGAGGCTCTAGGGTTTGGTTTTTTGGTCGAGTTTTGTAATTATGTTCTTATTATCTTTGTACGTCCATAATTTTTCTAAAAATATCCCATTTTTGGCAAAAGATGAAAATTCCTAATTACCCCATCATAATTTGACTTTTTTTATAAGAATATATCTATCAATTACTTATATATATATATTGAAATTAAGTAAAAGATGAGATATATACATATTTTTACAAAAAGTTAGAGATAATAAAAAGATCAAATTTTATGAATAAATTTTTTTTATTATTTTATAAAAATTACGACACTTATTTTACAAAAAATTGAGATAAGTAATCAGAATAAATTTTTTTGAGATAAAATGTATATAATTGTTATAAGTATTATTGTCATATATATGAAATTGGCAGTATAAAATGATGAGGTAAGATCCGAAACACTTTTATATAGTAAAAATAAGATATAAGATATATATAGTAATTATTAATATTATCTTTAATTATTATATAATAAAAATTTATTTTTTTATTAATAAAATAATAAATTACTAATAGTTAAAATATTAATAATTATTTAGATTATAATTTTTTATAAAAATTATTTATCTTAAATAATATAAATAATTATCATTTTTTTGTTAATTATTTTAAGTTTTTTTATTAATTAAGTAATAAATTATTACTAGATAAAATATTAATAATTATTTAAATTATAATTATTTTTATATAAAATTATTTAGCTTAAATAATATAAAAAATTATTATATTTGAGTTGATTATAATTAATTTTGACCTCGAATATTCTCGCAGTAAAAAATAATTACATTCTAAATTTTAAAGTTTTGTGAAATGACGGAAGACTCTTACGTACTTAAAAAAGTAATAATTGTATTTATTATTATTACAATTTTTTAATTTTTATAAAGAAGATATTTGTAAAAGATATTCATGGATAATATATATTTTTATTAAATTAAAACGATAATAAAAGAATGTAATTTTCTATATATTTATTAAATTTGAAAAGTGTTTTTTTTTTTAGATTTGATTCTTGAATGCTTTCTACATCACTAGTAAGCTAGCTTGTATTCTCTATTCATCACCTCTTTTTTTATATCTTTACTAAAGAAGATGGAAAATTCACCTCCATCTTGATTCTTATTCTCTCACGAGAAACACCGTAGCAAATCTAATTCCACTAATGTGTTTTGATTCAATCACACCGAATTGCATAATATATTCTTGTTCTTAATTTTTTTTTTTTTTATGGAATGTGTAGGAAAATGGAATAAACATATTTCCAAAAAAAATCTTTACTATTCTAATTGCGACTGGCTGATCACTCTAGGACCTTAATCATATATATCATACCCCTATGAAATCTCCCAAAACTAAACCCATCACCTAAGTCCCCAATCTCAGAGACCCTAATCATACCCCTTCATTTTTATCTTTTGAACACACACACACACACATATTTACCTTTCATCTACAAAGATGGGAAAATTTCTTGCATTTCTCTTGCTAATCTCAAGCATTCATGTCCTGTCAAGTTGGACTTTTAAAAGCTCTTACAAACTACAATATGAAGCTTTTAAGATCTCCAACTCCAAATCTATTCAGCAAGATCAAACGGTTATAGTTCAAGGTAAATTACAAACTGTATTAAGTTCTTTTGTCTTTAATGAGTAATTAACACGCATTGAAATGTAGTGTAAAGAAGGTGTATTTATAGTATAAATTAAGGTTATGTTTGTTTTTCCCTATTAAAGAAGTGATTTTAGTAAGGATAAATAATTAGTAATATTATTATGTGTTAATACAGAGTTAGATCATATATCAGTTGGAAGAGAATACAGGCATATTTCAAATATTGATGATTCAATAAAGGGAAGGAGAGGGACGGGTGGTGCACATGGTGGAGGCAATATTGATAATAAACCTCTTCAAAAAAATGGTAAAAGTGCAGCTTCATATCCAACAATACCTTATGTATTCAATACAATCACTATCATCTTCTATGTAATGTAATGTAACCCCTTCACTTTCATTCTTAACTTCACCACTCATTCCTTTCTATTTTCAATAACTTATGTGATGAGTGAAGAGAAGAGGCATGTCATGTTGAATTTTTTTTTTTTTTTTTCAAGTTCAAATTTTAAGTTTAATTCATTTAAAATTAATATACTAAAATTTAAATAATTTAAATTTTAATATATTTAATAAAGTTTGTGATTTTAATGTGTATAGAACTAAGTTAATATTTATTTTAATAATTGGTTAAAATAAAGATAAGCCTATTAATGACATATATAATGGTTATAGTGCACAGATCACACATATTATTCTAATTTTATCTGATATCCATCATCAGAGAAAACATAGAGAAAATTAAATGATTCACTAAGAAAAATACGTAGATTTAGTAGACTAACCACTTAGTTACATATTTAATTTATGACCATAGATTTAAATACACTTTTATATATTTGTCTTTAATTCTTGGTAATATAACATAAATATTTTTATATTATTTTGAGATGATGGCTTTCACCAAAGTTTATTTCTTCTAACAAGTAGTATCAAAGTCTTTTTAAGTTGAATCATTAAAAATCAAATTTATTTTCGATTTATGATTTTTTTAATGTTTTTAAATATAATGATTTTGATTTTATTATTATCAGATTTGATAATAATTATTGTTTTTTTTTAATTATGGATTCAAATCTAATAATATTTTATAATTGTGATCATTTGATATTAGATTTGATATATAAAATTTTCATGCCATTAAAGATACCTTGAAAAATCTATTTTAGATACTAATTATGTCTATGATCATATTCTGTTTTTTTTTTTATTTTTTCTAAAAAAGAGTAGCATCATAATCGCTCTAGCAGCGGCAACCATTATGGCTTCTTTTGATATATTAATAAGGGTTTTCTTTTACATTGCAATTAGAGTTTTGTTGGTGCAACTAAGATTTTGTTATCCTTACATAATGTATTTAAAACCCAAAAATAATTCCTTTATTTTAAGCTCACAAATAATTTTTTTAAAAGCTAATAAATAATTTATAGACTTAGAGATATAGATTTAAGTTAACTAATAAAAATATAAATATCAATTATATAACTCAATAAGCCTTGAATTAATAAAAAATGACCTATATTAATTGCCTTTTGACCAACGTTGATCGATGTTGATCTGAATTAACCGTGTTAACCAGGTTTAATCGACGTTGATAGGTGTTGACCAAGTTTGATCAACATTTTAAATTCGATCGATGTTGATTAGGTTTGATAGACTTTAGTCGGTATTGATCATTGATTTTGATCCAAAAAAAACTATTTGTTTTGTACAACTTAAAATTTAAATATTAATATGTTTTATATATTTTAAGATGAATTAATTGAAGCAACATATCGTCAAAATGACATCTATCGTAAAAAATAATTTGTTTTAGTATATAAGTAGTTATCTACTTGTGACTTATGTAAATATTGATCGATCCAAAAGAAAATTAATATTTAACAAAATTAAATGTACACATGTGATAATAAATGAGTGATGAATATTCATTTTTTACATATGATTGAATATTAAAATGAGATATTAGTTATATTGATATACTTGTAAAATATTAATTCAGATAAATATTTTATAAAATAAATTAAGTTTATTTATTTATTGAAGATCTACAAAATTTAATACAAAAATATATATTGAAGATATCTTTTTTCGTAATAGATTCAAAATCTAAAAATTATGTTTAAGATATATCAATATTAAATCTAATTTTGACACTTTGAATAGAAGTTTAAATTAATAGTTTTATAATAAATATTGATTTAAATGGTTTGTTAATTTTTAGTAATAAAACATAATGTAATCATTATCAATTAATTGATATTGATTAATAATAAAACGATCCCCTCAAAAAGACTTTTTCATACAAAAAAAATTAGAAAAATTAATAACTTTAATATATATTTTTAGTAATCTAATTAATTTTGAGAAATCATATTTGACTAACTAATTATTTATCCTATAAATTTTTCATTGATCGTTAAATATTTATATGTCTACTAATAATTGAATCAAATATATCTTTAAATTTATTTATTAATTTAAATTTTTCAAACCCAAACAATTGTGATAGATTATTTACGACTATTTATTTAATAACTTTATTTTTTTAAAATTTTCTTCTTTAATATTTTTGTATAGTAATTTATTTTATTTTAATTTTAATTTTAATTTTACTTTTCTTTTATTTTTTATTTACTAACTTTGACTTATTTTATGTTCTTTTATTTTTAATTTACTTTGTTTTTATTTTTGCTAACCATTAGTATTTCTGTATATAAACTTGTATAATACACTTTATTAACTTGTTGTATTTAACTTATATTATTGTTTGTATAATATGTTGTATATTATAATTATTTATTTAACTTGTATTATTGTATATTAAGTTTTTTTGCATAATACATATTGTATTTATATATTATGTTTATTCCTTTTTATTTTATTTATTTTATTTTATTTTTATTATTTATTGTTTCTTTTTTATTATTTGCTTTTATTTTTATTATGTTATTTATTTCTATTATTTAATTAATTAATTTATTATTTATTTTTATCATTTATTTAGTATAAAAAAAATATGAACAGTAGTATGGTTTTTCTTGGGCTACAATTAAGTAGAAGGAAAACATATATGCATAAGGGTACCTCTTTGAATATGTTAGGGTCTATTTTTGTTGTGATGAATTTTTAAACAAAACAATGAATATGCTTTCAAAATAAAAAAAAAACATACAAATTTTTTCTTCTTTTTCCTCGACCTTAATTTTCTCTCATTTAAAATATTATTTGATTTGAAAAAAAATATCGTATGATATAAATAATTGAGCTCTGACTTTTATTTCGGCTTTATTTTTATGTAATTTTTTTGTTGATATTTTTTGTTATTTTAAATTTATTATATTTTATTTTGTTTTATATTATTTTGTATTTTATGTAATTTATTTTTTTTATTTTATTTCTTATTTTTGTGAACCAATGTTTATTTTATTTAAAATTGTTATATTTATAACTATTTGTTGAGATGTGATATATAAGAAGTACACGATGATCTATCTATGTGATTAAATTTGTATGACATGATGGACACATCACACCACTTGAGTAATCACATTAAGTAAAAAAAATAAGTAACTTTTTTCTTTCTTAGCTTTCTCTTTAATTTATATTTGTTACATTGTGACAATGTAATCATAGGTTCAAGGTTAAAAAAAAATTATATTATATAAATTTTGGATAATTTAATTTTTTTTATTTAACTTATGTTTATATTTACATTTATTTTCTTTTATTTTATTATTTTAGGAATAATTAGGTTTAATTTTAATTTTTTTATTACAAAATTATCATATTTTTAGTTGATTTTAAACAAATAATTGAATTTTTATAATGTTAGATTAATTTCTTAAACATGTTATAGAGTAATGAAATAATTAGTTTATTATTATCATAGTTTGTGTTTGATGATTTAATATTAAAATTGAGATAAATTCAATATTGTTGTTTAAGAATAAAATAGTAGAGACTTCCTTATGAGAATATTTGAGTCATTATCTTTTCATTTTGAGTGATAATATTTTGTTCTCTTTTAAACACTATTATTATTATTATTTCAAATTATTAGATGATCTTTATAGAGTTTGCATTAAAATGTTAGAATTTTTACATCTGAAAAAATGTTATATACTTATTTTTTATTGCTTAAAATGAATTATTTAAGTAGAAATTGAAAGTATAAATCTTCTTCTTTCATGCATGACTTACCGTGTGTGTGCATACATATATATATATATATATATATATATATATATATATATGATTTTCTAAAATGAACTAAATTAGTCAATCATCAAATTATACAAAATATGTACAAATTGTACATAAGTTCACTCTTTAAAAAAATATTAAAAAGGTTATAAAAAGAGAAAGAAAATCAATAGTATAACCTAAATACTATTACCCAAAAGTACTTCAAAGTTGTGAGAAATAGTTATTACAAAAGAAATATAAGATATAAATCCCTTGAAATCATTGTATTTTCATTTATATCTAAAGGCATTTATTTGATATTTTTATTTGATAATTTTAATTGATTCATGAAAATAGTATATGATTTCTTTATAAATCTTTTCATTTAATTCTTTTCATAGGATTAAATGTTATGTACTTTTTTGAGACTTTTCTTCTTTAAATATATGCCAACATATTAGTACATTTCTTTAAACAAACTATATCCATATATATCTTTAATTGAGTGCTTAATGCATAGGATCATTGTAATATTTAGAATATGACTTATAATATTTATTTTGATTCCTGCATTTAATTTAATGCTTATGGGTATCATTTCTACAAGCTCTCAAGACACTTAAACTTGTTCATTAAGGTAACATAGGAGTTTAAAAGCATGTTGGATACTCTAAATTCAACCGTGTAAATCTACGAAAATATAGTTTAATTTTATTTAAGTTTTTATTTTAAGTTTTTATCATTTTCCTTACAAAAAATTAGTAAGAAGTTAGTTGGGGTTGTGATATATAAGTGCTTTATAACACCAAATATTATGTAATTTATTTACACTTTAATATCAAAAATATATTTATATTTGCTTAATTTTATCATTATTTTAGTAAATTTATGTTTTCAGAATCATGAGTATGTTTTGTTATTTTTTAGGTATTTATAGCTTTAAATTGATTAAAAAGAAAACCACATGAAAAATTATACTAAAAGCATTTAATTACAACTTAGGAGAATTAGAGAATAACATATGTACTAATCAAATGTAAGGTAGTGAAATATAAAGAAATTTGGAAACAAATAGCTTAATACGGGTAGTGGTCGCAATGTGACCTTCTCAGATGGAGTTTCATCTGTACTAGAATCAAAGCAAGCTGTGACATTGAAAAAAGTGTTTTGTGGTGCAGGACCTCACAATCCACATTTTTTTCTTTTTCTTGTAATTTTTCTACCTATATAATCCCCTTATCTCACTAATATGCACACTTAAAATCAGAGGGAAACTCTCTAATTTTCTAAATATTTTTTGAAGTTCTTATTTCTTAGCTATTGATGACTCTACAAAAGTATAATTATTAGTACATTTTTTACTTAATATTTACTTATTTTATTCATTAAATAGTATTTTTGGGGATAAAAATATTAAAATAAAAATTTCTGGTAAAAAGAAGTGAAAATATAATTTTTGGATTATTTTTAAATTTTTAACGCAAGATCAATCAGAAGCTACCATGTGGCCTACCATACAAGCATAAGAGTTGACTAGGAAAGTCACGTAGACTCCACACAAGTTGGGATAACGAATTGTAAATCACCACGTGTTATGAGCGAAGCAGTGCATGCCACGTGTCAACACAATATTCAATCCCAGTTCAGAGCTCGGTTAAACAACACTACCACGTGTCACCACTCTACTTGTCCAGTCGTTCCACCCGTGAGCCATGCTATCCGTTACCCCGAATCACGTTGCATCGTGTGGCGTTGACTCAACATGCGTTGACTTGGACTAATCTCCCCTGCCACACGTCACACTCTGATTCTCCCAGTGAATTTTATGTATCATATGTCACACTGTGATTGGTTAGTGCTGTTGATTTTGTTTGTTTTGATCTATCTGCTATTTGTAATATTACTGAAGTAGGTTTGGATTTACCAACTCCAATCTCTGGAAGATTGATAATGATATGAGGTTAATGCTGTAACCCAAATCACATAATGCTTTCTCAAAATTGATGTTCCCAATTGTACAAGGAATGTCAAAACTATCAAGATCTTTCAATTTTGGGGGTATTTTTCTAGTAAAGATGACCCTAAAACCTCCGGTCAAGGTTATAGTGGGTTTGTAGAGGTTGTTTTTCTTTGGTGGAATTACTTCCTTTTCAGTGCTATCTTGTGAAATCCTAAATAATATTTAGCAATAGAAATGATTTAGATCTTATTTAGATTGATTTAGTCTTTCAAACTAACCATTATTAATATCTGTAGTAACCCATTTGAGCCTAACAAAGAATCATTCATATCTTTAAACCATATTTTATGCCTGACTAATAAGCATTATCTTTATCCTTGCATCTTTAGCTTGTATGAAAAGAAAAAAAATGCAATCATGTGTTATGTTATAGAGTAAGGTGAAATATAATGCATCCTATAACAAAAAAGAAGAAGAAGCAAAACTCACAACATAATTGTCTCTCTAAGAAAAACAAAACATAATTGAAATTAAGTTTGGGGGTATTGTGAAGTTACAAAAAAAAAAGAGAAAAGAGATATGGAATAAAAGAATATGAAAAGAATGATAAGAAAGGATGCATCGAAATATCAAGTAAAAACTCAATTGTAGTTAAAAAGTGCATGATGAGAAAAAGAAAGCTAAGGTGTAGAAAGAACCTAAATGTTTTCATTTATTGACCCCTACTTAAGCCTTACATTACAACCATGTAAAGTCCTTATTGATCTTGAACTAAGTGCATATTTATATTAGTAGAGAGGGATGTGAAAAATAGACTTATGAGAGTTGTTTAAAGATTGAATTGATTAGCATACTCGTATAGGTTGATTTCATAAGTGTATTAGATGATATCATGTGAAGCACACACACTCGAATCAATTTATCAAAAACCTTGGATATCCTTATATTGATGGAACGTTGATTGATGAATATGTGAACCTCTTTGTCATAGAATTATACAACCTTTGAAAGAGATAGTTTTTGCTAAATATGCATGCATTAATAGATGAATATTTATGAATATACTACCATGTCATCTTATTTAGTTATTCATGATTTTACTTGAGAACAAACAAATAGTTAAGTTTGAGGGTGTGATGACTCTACAAAAGTAGAGTTATCAGCGCATTTTTTACTTAATATTTACTTTTTTATTCGATAAATAGTATTTTTGGAAATAAAAATATTAAAATATAATCTTTTTAGTGAAAATTGGTAAAAATATAATTTTTGAATTTTTTTGTGTTTTTTATGAATTTTTTTAAATTTTTAACGTAGTATCAGCCAGAAGTTGCCACATGGCCTACCACGTAAACATAAAAGCTGACTGGGCAAGCCACATGGACGCCATGCAATCAGAGACAACAAATCGTAAATCGCTGTGTGTGAGGAGCGAAGCAACGCGTGCCACGTACCAGTTATTCCACACGTGCACGATGCCATCCGTTACCGTGAATTACATTGCGTCTCGTGATGCTGACTTAGCATGCGTTGACTCAGATCGGTCTCCCTTGTCACGCGTCGTGCTCTGATTTTCCCAATGAATTCAGTGTACCACGTGTTACGCTGTGATTGGTTGGCGTTGTTAGTTTTGCTTATTTTGATCTTAGTCTTTAATCTGAAGCTGATTTGACGGTCCAGATTCCACCTGAGTTATATTTAAGCCCCTAATTATCCCATAAACCTTAAGAAGCCATTATTAGCATAATTTTGATCAATTTTTTGAGCTAAAAAGAGAGAAAAATAAAGAAAAATTTAAAAGAAGATACAATTTTGGTGAAGATTCAAGAGAAAATTAGTACTACAATTCATAAGATTGAGTGTATTTCTTCTTATACTCTTTTCTTTATCAATTTTTGTCTTTCTTTATGAAAAATATGAGCTTTATGAACACAATTATGTATAGTTAATTTATTAATCTAGAGGTCTTATGAGCCTTATTTTCATGATGTGATGATATAATATTTTACCTCAATTATGATTTTAATTATATTATTTAATCTAATTTTTATGATATTAGTTATTTGGCCAATAATTTATCTATAGAGGTAATTAAATAGATTTGAGAGAATTATTTAATTGTTTGTCTTAATTAAATAACATGTATAGTTTCTAGATGTAGATTTATGATTCTTATGTATGTGATCCATAATTGATAAACTTAATGAATAGTATGCATTTTAATTGACATACGAGTGTGATTAAATTAATTACTATATGCTGTGTAGTTTACTTGAGAGAGGAATACATGTTAAGTTTGATTCAATTAATCATATAATTAATTGATAATTATATTAGGAGGATTTTAGTCATTCACATGTTTAGAAAATTAGGAGATTAAGTATTCTTAGATATTTTTTCATATATTTTTATTTTAAAAATTAGTTTCTAGTAAAATAATCTTCGTGGAATGATCTTTTTTTATCATTATATTACTTGTTACGATACGTATACTTGCGTATTCATTGAACACACTTCGTGTATGCTGATCAACTATGTAGTAATTTTTTGATTCAATAAGCAGTATAGGCAAATATATTTAGTAAGAAATTTTAAATCACATATATAATTTTAATCTTATCTGATATCACATCATCAAATAGAACATAAAGAATCTCTAAAAAAACATGTAAATTTGAAAGAATAATCATTCAATTACATAATGAATTAATGATTATAAATTTAGGTACGATTTTATATATTTGTCTTTGATTTATAGTGATACAACATGAATATTCCTAAGTTATTTTTAAATGATGATTTTCACCAAAAGTTTTGTTCTAACAAGTCTTTTTTCTACTTTTTTTTTCAAAATTTTAGTTTACTGCTTCCCTGTTTGTTTTGAGGAGGATTATAGTAATGGTGTAACAGGGCCACTTCTTAAGTTTGAAATATGTTAGTCCAAATTTAAAGGTGGGGAAAGTACATTGGTTCAAATTCAACATTTCAAAGGAAATTCTTCTCCTCCTCCATTTTTCCCCCCTCCCCCAAAGAAGGTCAAATAGGTTATGGCTTAAGTACCTTTGTTATATAAACACACATATAAGTTATGGAAGCATTAACATATTTCCATCCCTCACATCATACACAAATTAGCTAGACACTCACACCATCTATAAATGAAGCATTATTGCATTATAGAACTTAGTACTACTATAACTGTTCTATTACTTGACGAGACAATGTATTAAAAAATTAAATATAGTTGAGTTTCTGATCATGTTTTGAATTCCCTCGTAAGAAATTCTACTAACATCCATATTGTTTTTCCCAAAAATGCCCACGTTCAAAAAGGTAGATGCCCTTAGATAATACGTGGGTGTGATTATCAATACTATTCCTATTTGCAAGCATAAATGGGATAACCGAATTATGTGAGGTAGGCCTTATCAGTGGTGAATAACAATTAGAGGGGCGTGATCAGCTTTGTGTACTAGGTGGAGTGAGATGAGATATGCAAAGCAACCTTATTGATAACCTTGTGCATATTTTCATTTCTTATCAAAGTGAAAACAATAACTACAACCTTCAGGCAGATTATCATATTTTTACTGAAATTGTAGTCTCATTGAAAAATATCATGTATTGAACAAGGGAGAAAAAAAGTCCACATCCACCTTTAAAATAATGACAAACCTAAAGATAAACCAGCAAGTGAATAAGCCTTCTCTCACTTGTTAAATGTCATAGAGTAATTGTTGGAAGGCTTTCATGTGTTCAGATTGCAGAGCAATAGCAACTGATAAGCTCCCATCACTAGTTGCACTAGGTAACATATAAGCTAAGCCTTCATAAGGTATTGCACCAGGTCCCATAAAAATTGGTCGACCCCAACCAAAATCAGCATCATGAATTGGCAATCTAACCCAACTAGTAATCCCAAGATTTGGACACCTAAAAGTATGAGCACCACGAACAAGAGAAGATAGATCAGGCTGAAGCTCGAGATAATCGAGAGCTGATCTTAAATAATCGTTGCCCATTCGTGCTAATGTGTCATGAATCCGGCTAGCTGCATACCAAGTTGGTTTTAATTGAAGACCCCCTGCCATAGCAATGGGTGTTGCTGTGAAGATTACATTGCCAAAGTAACCAGGTGGTAGTGGAGGGTGCAATCTGGACCTTCCATCAGTGGCAATGTATAGTTTGGTTTCTTGATCATCAGGAAGTCCTCTTGCCATGCAGACACATCTCCAAACATGACCAGACAACATCTCATAAGAACTATAGCTGATGGTGTTACCACCTTCTTTAGACTTGGCTTTCAGGTTATTGATTTGGTCTTTGGTCATTTTGAAAATTGAAACTCTTGTGTTTTCAAGATCAGATTTTATGTTTTGCAGAGGGGTTTTCATGGATGGAGGGGGTTGGTATTCAATGTGAGGGAATGTAGGTTGAGGGGGGTCTCGAGCACGAAGTAGTGTCCTGTCTATGAATGGTGGTAGAGTAAGATTGAGGCCTCGAGCAATGTCAGACCATGTGTTTACAAAGTGGAGGCCTGAAAATCCATCTGCTACATGATGTTGCATGCCAACACCAAGTGATACTCCCCCACATTTGAAGTATGTAACCTGCACAGAAGACAAGTCAAATCCATTTTGAATGTAAAGTCACGTGACTTGGATTCAGACAACCTAAGCGTAGGTTTGCTTATATTTTTGTTAAAAGTGATTTGAAAAGAAAACACTTTTAGGTAAAGACACATCATTTGTGCTTTAGGTAGAAAGCACAACTTTTATGAATCCCGAAAAAAGTTCAGTAAATTATTTCCTTTTTGGTTTAAAAGCATATTTTTGGTGTCAAAAGCATTTTTTTTGGGTTCACAAGAAGAAATAAACAAACCCTTAGCATTACTAGTGTACACAAATATTAAGGGTACCGATTAAAGCTGAATTTTTCAATTGATCAATATGTCATGGAACAAGTAGAAACTAGAAATTTCAATGGATTTATTGCTCTAATGAACCATGCACGAGCGTAGAAATGTTGAAAACCATGAATAGCATTTTGTATTGCTGTGATATCTAGCTGGGGAAAAAAAGGCAAGAATCAAACACCAAGAAAATATAGCCACTCAACTTTATGAAGGCTTGTTATAAAAATTAAAGAAAAACTTCGGCTAATTATATCCTTGTCACAAATACAACACCAAGCATTAGGTCAGGCCATTCCTGTTTTCTGACATGACAACACAAACAACAGTAATATTACACCACACAAAACTGTTTGATTTAATCATTTATCACTAAGGATTTTGTATAACTTTTTTAACATCACTAACACATGAATACTTTGAACAAGCAGGACACCAACCTCAGCAAATTGACACAACCCAGCGCTCAAAAATATGTCTCTATGAATTTGACTAGTGGTCTGGTGGTTTAACTATATTTACCAGTTTATATATATATATACACACACAAACCCGTTTAAGTTATAGTTCGAATTACCATTTCGTTTAGGAAAAAATGCAATATAAAAATAGCAAAATAAAACAAAATTAAAAGAAGAGTCATTACTCAAACATGGAAGTTTTATGGCCCCCACAAACATTGCCTCCTCATTATCTCCGTCCTCTCTCTCTTTTTCCTTTTTTTTCCTGTTAACCTAGTCCCAGCTTCCTTCTTCTTCAATCTATCTCGTCGGAGAGGGGCATCCCTTTAGGGAGAACTCTCTCTTGTTTGGTATTTTCTTTTTCTGTAGTTGTTTTGCTTAACTCTATCTTTAATAAGAACTTTTATTTCATAAATAATCAATTGTTATCGTCACAGTGGTTTTTTGTTGTTGTCAAATCTGATTTTATAAAGATAAAATCTATTATGTATTCATATTTTAATTTATTGGCTATGAATTTTTTTACTAATAAATTGTGTATATATTTATTTAACTATCAAATCTACAAATATTTAAGAAATTGTATATATTTTGTTAAGTTTTAAATTTTATTGATATATTTATTAAGTAATAATGGTCAGTGAGATGCTGAAGATTTAATAGTGTTCTTAGTAAATCTATCATTTTTACTGTGTGCTTTATTATTTAATTTATAAATATATATTAATAAATTTTACGATGAATATTGCACTTATTGTATTCAAATCCAAAAATTAAAGAAATATCTCTTATTTTCCATTAAAAAAATGGAAGTTTTACCTTTAAAATCAGAACAAAGACGACAATTACGACGACCATTCTACCAATGACCAAAACAACTACGACGACTATCACAAACCAAAAAAATAATAATAAAGAAAATTCAATTAAAATTGATATTATAAAATGTAAAAGGTAGTATATTTTAGTAATATTTTTGTTTTTATAAATTTTAAAAATAAATATTTAATTATTTTGATATTAATGTTTACGTAAAATTACAATTAATAATATAAAATTATACCTGTAAAACCAACACAGAATATGTATGAATGCCACCGGAATAATCAACAGTTGGAATCAACCTCCGGAGCTCAAGCGTAGGAGCAAAATCACCGAAATCGTCAATAAGGCTGGTAGTTTCAGCCTCAACAAAAAGAACACCCTCACCATTACAATCAATCTCGATACGACCATCGTCATCGCGCCTCAACCGACCAGCCATGGGGTAAAAAGGAACAAGAGCTTTGCTTAGGGCTTGCTTGAGAACATTAGAGTCCATAAAATTGGAAGCTCCGTTAGGTCTGTAGAAGTAGACACTTGGTGTGTGCATACTCGGCACAACTAAGTCGACGTTCGCGTTCCATAGAGCTCGCTGAGGTGCGTCCGACGACGGCTTCACCATCGTCGTTTCCCTCACGTTAATCATCATCTTCTTCTCCATTTCCTTGTGGGTCCCACCACCTCACCTACTAACCTACAACCACATCCAATTAAAGGTAAGTCACATTTTTGTTGTTGCCCGCTCTTTTTCGTTTTTCATTTTTATTTTTAAATAAGAATTTTAATATTTATAGTTCGCTTTCTTCGAAATTAATTCACAAAAAAAAAGGAGATATGAAAATAAAAAAAACAGACAACGAATTTAGGCTAGTTAGACATGTTAGAATGCATGAGTTCAAATCCTAGTTGCAGGAAGCGTTTTTCGAGTTGTATATAAAAATGGAAACAAATAAAAAACGCAGACAATATCCAAAAGATATATATATTTTTTAAAAAGGCAGAGAAACAAATAGAATCCTATTTCCAAAAAAAAAAAAATAGCAGAATTACAATCTGTTGATAGTTGTGTGATTGTAATACTGTTGGATTTAAAATCCTTATTTTAATATAATTAGTCTGAGTATCTGTGCGATTGAGCTCATTCGAACCAAAAACAGAAAACTTGAGCTAAAGAATGAATAATATGGAAAAGAAGAAGAATAATCAATGGAGAAAATAGCAGGAATTGTTGCAAAATTTGAATTCAAATAATGAAATAGGTAATTAAGATGAACACATTAAGCAGTTCATCTATAGCACACAAGTAAAAAGCTAAGGCCTTGGATATTAGGGATCAAAAGCAGAAAATTAAGCAAAGAAAAAGAGAGAAAGTGAATTACTGGAACAAAAAAAATGCAGCAAATAGAATAGGAATTGAAAATTATGGGTTTTGGTTTTGAGGAATTGATGAGGAAGCGCTTTTAGAGTTTTAGAGAAGCAAATGAGATGGTGGATACTTATGATGAACAAAAGACTTGAATTATCGGTCACTCACCTACCGCGCCATATTCAGTATCCTCTCATATTCAACCACGTGGCAGCATCCTTCTTTGACTTACTATGATTTATAAAAATTAGATAATTAAATATTTTACTTCATATTTTAATATTTTAAAATTTTAAAAAATAAAAATATTATTATTACGTGAACAAAATCTACTCTATTATTTTTTACGACCTCCAAATTTACTTAGGCTAAGTATCCCAAACAAAAAAAAAAATAAATTTATAAACAAATTAAGTTATGTAATTAAAAAAATAAGTAAAAAGAGAAATTAAATAGATAAGATTAAAGAGTTGGTGAGACGCCGACCTACTACTGCTTTAAAACAAAACAAGTGACAATGTGGTTTAGTATTGAAGATGAGCATTTATCACCAATATATAAGTTGTGATAATTTAAATTATGGATTGAGATTGGTTATTTCCATATTTATTATTGATAAAATTTAAAAATATAAATAAAAAACTATCCGGTTATTTGTGATTATCAAACATATTACATCAAGCATGCCACTAGTATGAAAATTTTTTCGGTACTCTCTTAGAGAAAGGTAAAAAAAAAAGAAAGAAAGAAAGAAAAAATAGATAAGGATGTGATTAACATTACACTAATAAATTTGAGGTTATTAGTTTACATTTTTCTTTTCTTTTTTTTTTCCTTTTTGAACTTTGGACATGGTAGGTAGGTCCCACCACTATCTTATTTTAAGTTTGAATAATATTTTTATTACAATTTAATAATTGATCTTACAAGCATTTTATTATTTTATTATTTTTGATTTTATGTTTAATTAATAAATGATAAGTTAATTAATGAATAGACCACTAATTTTATATTTTAGTGGTGGGTGAACGTGTAGTGATTTACCTCCCAGAGTCTCATGTTTGAGTATAGTTTTTGATACAAAAATAAATAAATAAAAAGTGGTTGGTGGATTGCCTCAACCTCGGGGTGACGCATTACTAAGCTGGTGGGCTTGTCTAGTAAAATCTGTAATGGTCTTGTTTGATTGTAGATAATTGGTTTTAGCAATGTTGAATCAACTCATGTATAATTTTTAAGGAAAAAAAAACATATATAATTTAAATTTGTTTGCATTTTATTTATATCACTTGTATTGAACTCGTGTATTATTATTCAAAAATAAGAAATTAAAATACAACTTAAAAAAAATAATTTATTAAATTTTTCTATGATGTGTGATATTCATGTTCTCGTTGTAACAGGTTGTTAAAATTAAAATATATTTATAAAACATTTGTTAGATATGTTTAGTTGTTATCTCTTATATTGTTTGATTTACAAAGAAAAATAATATTTTTAAATTTTATAATCATAAAAGTAGCCCAATTTCCTATAAATTTATATATTTTTATTATTAAAAACATTTGTAACATATCATTTATATTGGGATGTTATATTTGTTGTTATAAATTTTAGAAGTATTATTTTTTTAATTTCTCTTATATCTTGTGTTTAATATTTTTTTTACCTGAATATAACTTTCATTAATTAAAATAGTCAATACAAATTGTTCTTTACAAACTAATGCCTCGATGAGTATATCTGATAATACACAATTAGATAGCAAAAGATAATGAAGGAGGAAGTTCCTTAAACCAAATCAATTCCTCGAGTATTTATTGCAAGTGAAGTTAAAGTATAATTGGAAGACTTGCAAACAACCCATTTACAAGAATCCTATTGAATAATTGAACTTAATTCAATGAATAAATTAAGGAGAAAATCATGGCTTAATTTAATGAGCAATTCAAGGAGTAAATCTTCCTATAAATAGATAGATAATTGTAATGAATTCATCAATCAAATGTTCATTCCAATTGAGAGAAAAACTTAGAAAAAAAAAGGTTGTAGTGAAATAATTTTGAGAACAATTTTCTTGGGTGTAATTGGGTTGTGAGTTGTGAGTATTATAAACATCTTGTATAATTTCTTCCCTTTTTAGTAAAAAGATCTACAGCAAGTTCGAAGACGTAAACAAGATTGGTCAAATTTGTGTGTTATTTTGTCTATTTTGTTTTCTCATAAATCTAACTTATCGGAAATTTGTGTAATTTTTCAACAAATCCAACCTACTAGTTACATAAGTTAGATCAAAGATTAAACCACCCTTGGTTGTCATGCATCTCCTACCTTGTTTCAAAAACTCATAGATCATGTTTGAATCCATTTCAACAATCAAATTAGTAAACCCAACTTCAATTGATCAAAGGATACTCGTAAAAATGGCCCTCAACATAACAGTAAGTGTCGTTTGGATATTTGACACCTCTAGCACAACAGTCGTGTTTAATTTCAATCTGCCTGACGCCAGGGCTGTCCATACTCTAGACTGTGGAGCCAACCCAGAAATAGCATTGTGTCCCACACTCACATTCAGAAATTCTTTCCATTTTAAAACAGCTAGTTGTAAAATAAGTTGCGGGTCTTGCCCCTTACCATCATGTAATTTCCTATTTCTGTCCTTCCAAATGCTTCATAAAAAGGTAACAAATAGACCAAAGTGTTTATTAGATAAAATAGATTCCAAATGAAAAATCAGTTCATCCATATTTCTCACACAACAACATTTAACATATTTTGCAAAAATTGATAATTGTCACACTACCTCGGCAAAGGACCACGACCAGGCAACATGTAATTAATTATCACAACCAAATCCACATCTAGAACATAATGAAGACTTGCAAATTTTCCTTTTAAATAAATTTGCATAATAAGGCAGTATATTATGCATTCGTCTTTATAGGAATACCTTAACTTTATTAGGGATTTGGAGAGCCTACATCTGTGCCCACTATTAAGCCATAATATCATTACTTGATCCTTCTTGTTGTGGGTGCTTTAAGGATTGTGCAAACTAATACCCGCCACATACCTCTCATCCCTTGTGAGACACCATAATTGTGCATCTTTTGGTGAAAGTATAGGCAAAGGAATTTGACATATTGCATCAACTTCATGTGGAAGAAATACATTATATATTAAGTTTGCATTTCATTGGCCCAGGCTTAAGATAAGATCATGGATAGTCATTTTTGGATACATCTATCTTGGAGAAAGCACCTTATAAGATGGTTTTAGCGATGTTCAACGATCGTCATAGATGGACACTTGAGTTCCACTTCTAATCCACCATCGCATTCCTTTTTCAATCAGTTTCTTACCCACAAAATACTTTTCCAAATGAATGAAGAATTTGGTGCACTTTTGACTTTCAAGAAAGTTGAACGAGTGTAATACTTGGTCATAAGCACTCGGCTTGCTAATGAGTACGAATTTTCTATTAACCTCCATGCTTGCTTGGACAAGAGAGTTTGATTAAATGAACCCAAAGAACAAAATCTGAGTCCCCCTTCCTTTTTTGAATGACACAATTTGTCCCATGAAATCCAATGAATTAACTTCTATACATTACAATTTGACCACCAAAATTGAGCCATTAAAAAGTGTAGCTCCATGCACAACTTTGGGAGTTTAAGTAATGACATAGTATAACAAAGAATAGATTGAATCACTACTTTAATTAGTATCTCTTTCTCGGCTCTTGAGATAAATTTTCCTTCCACCTTTATAGCAGCTTCCAAATTATTTCTTTGACTAGTCAAAATGTGTGATACTTGATGGCCTTGTTTAGTGGTAAAGCCACTTATTTGGTTTAATGTTATATTTTGCTAATGGATGAAGTAGGAAACATGGAAGACATTTAATTAAGGATGTTATTGGAGCACTAATTTCTTGTGCATTCAATGTGGAGCACTAATTTCTTGTCCATTTAATTTGGAGCACTAATTTCTTGTCCATTCAATGTGGAGATGAACATGGAGTCTTTGTTACCACAAGTTCTTCAAGGATGTTGTCTATAAATAGCTTATTTCATTTGTACAAAACATAAGAGCAAATGAATTAGAGAGCATCCATAAAAAAGATAGTAAAAGTCTTTGTGAGAGTTATCTTGTGAGTTACTACTTAGAAAAGAAAATTTGTTCCTTCTTTGTAAGTAATATTTTTCCTATTTTGTGAGAGAATTATTTCTCCTATTACAATAGAGATTAGAATTGTTATCTCATTGTAACTAGAGAGGTGTTGCAATCCCTATTTTACAATAGTGAAACCCTCTTACACTTGTCCGTGGTTTTTTACCCCAATTTGTTCGGGGGTTTTTCCACGTAAAATATTTATGTCCATTTTATTTTCATTATTCTCAATTTCATTTTAGTTGTGTGTTAGCTTCGACCTGGTAATTTTTCCTAACAATGGTATCAAAGCGATTGGTTGAGGGGTGTGAAGTAGATCATTGTGAACGAGATGTCGACTATGACAAAGTTCGATGTTGAGAAGTTCAATAAGAGTAATTTCTCGTTGTGGAAAATGAAAATTAAGGAAATTTTAAGGAAAGATAATTGTTTGGCAGCAATTGGAGAAAGGCCTACAGAGATCACTGATGACAACAAGTGGAACGAGATGGACGAAAATGCAATTGTCGATCTGCACTTAGCACTAGCTAAACAATTAATAGAATAAAAATCAAATTAATCAAGACATACATAAGAATTATACGTCTCTGCCTAGAAACTATGCATGTTATTTAATCAAGACAAACAATTAAATAATTCTCTCAAATATATTTAATTACCTCTATAGATAAATTATTGGCCAAATAATTAATAACATAAAAATCAGATTAAATCATATAATTAAATTAAATTTATAATTGAGATAAAATATTATATTATCACATGGTGAAAATTGGATTCATAAGATCCCTAGATTAATAAATTAACTATACATAATTGTGTTCATAAAGCTCATATTTTTCATAAAAGAAGACATAAAAATTGATAAAGAAAAGAGTAGAAAAAGAAATACAATTAATCTCTTGATTTATAGTATTAATTTTCTCTTGAATCTCCACGAAAATTGTGTTCTTTCTTGATTTGTTTTATATTTTTCTCTCTTTTTAGCTCCAAAAACTCACCAAAATTATGCCAATGACGTTCCCCTTTGGATTTATAGGGTGATTAGGAGCTTAAGTATAGCTCATGTGCGATATGGATCATCAGATCGGCTTCAGATCAAGGGTTGAGATCAAAACAAGAAAAATTGATAGTGCTAGCCAATCACAACGTGACACATGGCACATAGGATTCATTAAACAAATCAGGGCTCGATGCGTGGTAGGGGAGACCGGTTAGAGTCAACGCTTGTTGAGTCAGTGTCATCCGACACAACGTGATTCATAGAAACGAATGGTGTGGCGCACGAGTGGAACACATGAAGTAATGGCGTGACGACACATGGCATGACGAGTTGACCAATCTCCGAACTCGGATTGAACGTTGTGTTGACACATGGCGCACAGTCCGTCCTCCTCACCCGCGGCGTAACGTGAATAGTTGTCTTTGCTTGCGTTATGTCATTGGCATTAAGATCCATAGAGATAGACTTCGAGGCGTTTGGGGTTTATCTCAGGAAACCTATATCAATAAAGTTTTAGAGAGATTTCAGATGAAAGATTATTCACCAAGTGTTGCTCCCATTATGAAGGGCGATAAGTTCAATTTGGACCAATGTCTAGAGAATGATTTTGAAAGAGAACAGATGAAAACCATTCCATATGTTCCAATTGTTGGAAGCCTGATGTATGCTCAGGTCTACACCATACCTAACATTGTATTTGTTGTTAGGATGCTAGGGAGATATCAGAGTAACCCAAGTGTTGACCATTGGAAAGTTGTAAAGAAAGTGATGAGGTACCTGTAAGGAACCAATAACTGTATGCTCATGTATAAACGAACCGACGATCTGAAAGTAATTGGCTATTCCAATGCGGACCTCGCTGGTTATGTTGATTCATGAAAATCAACATCTGGTTACATTTTCATGCTTGTTGGTGGAGCAATGTCTTGGAGGAGTACAAAACAGTCCTTAACTACTACTTCCAATATGAAGGCCAAGTTCATGTCATGTTTTGAGGCCACATCACATGGTGTATGGTTGAAGAGTTTCATTTTCGGGCTTAGAGTGGTTAACTCTATTTCTAGGCCATTAAGATTATACTGTGACAACTTAACTGTTGTGTTTATGGCTAAGAACAACAAAAATGGTAGTCGTAATAAACATATCGGTATTAAATACTTGGCCATAAGAGAACGTGTTAAGAAAAAGAAAGTGGTCATTGAGCACTTTAACACTGAATTGATGATTTGTGATCCTTTGATTAAAGGCATGTCACCACTGAAATTTAAGGATCATGTAGAAAAAATGGGAATTGGTTCCACTTTGTAAATGTATATATATACAATTTATTAATAAAACTCTTATATATTATGATATTTTCTCATATTCATGTGTACATTCATTCATTTGAGGCAATATATGTTTTATTGAACCAAGAATAAATATAAAATTTATTCATTAAGTTTTGTTACCACATAAAGTATAATACTTGAGAAATTAAATACATTGTAATACATGAAAAATAATACTCACTCTTAGAGGATCTATCACTATGATTCATGTATTTTGTTACTTAAGAGAATTTAGCTTAACGTTTACACTAAGTGGTGCAACGAAACAGTAGACTATGATAACAATTCGGTTTTATCAAAATCGTATGTCGGTTACGAAATCCTACGAGGTTCTTGATGGGAGAACTTTTATAAAGGCATCATGTCTTCTCATTACTCACTACTCACTGATTCATTCATATACACCATTAAAATGCAGAGAGTAAGTGTGAGAAACTAGTGAAAACATTAAATAAAAAATCCATTGAAATTTTCGTATAAGTATTGAAATTTGATCAATAGTAGGAGATATGTTTTCAATCCATTTTTATTTTCGTTGGATTTAAATTTTGCGTTTATATGATTTCCTAAACGTTTTTGAATTGAATTATGATCTAACAAATGCAAGTTCACATTATGAACATTGTATACAAAAATCATAGGCAGATTCCACTTGAAATTACAACAATTTTTCAATCTATTTCACATTTTTATTTTTAATCGGTGGTCACACAGCCGTATAATGTATAACCAAGTTAGGCGTGTAACTAAACGTTCATATCTCAAGTTAGAATGTGAAATTGTTGTAATCTCAAGCCCAAAGCTATTGGAAGCAAATCAGGCCGAAGCTCAAAAGGCCCAAAATTTGATTGAGGAACACCTCTACTTTCTTAGACCAAACAATAACAGCTCAAAATTGTTAGTCAAAACTTAATTTAGCAACAACTCAAATTTCTTAGTGACCAAATAATAACAGCTCAAAATTCATGGTAAAAAAATACGAACCTCGATTCATGAGATACCAAGGAATGCCAAAGATGACGCTGATAATACCAATACAATCCACGACATGCTTCTTATCGCCACAATAGAAGGCGTGTTCCATTTTCGCCCTAAAACCCCCTCCACCGTTGCCACCATTGGTTTTAGGCGCCTCACTGCTCATCCTGTAATTCCCTTACTTTCTCGCCGATATTCACTCGGTGTTTTTCTTTTGCAGCTCTCTAAAAATTTTCTTAGTATTCCGTTTGGGAAATGGGTTATAACTACCCAAATCAAGCACGGTATGTATCAACGCACATTTAAAATCGTTTTTCCATAGGAATAAAATCCATTTTTAACTTTTGAAAAACACATGTTTTACGCTTTTATGGATCGGTCATTTATTTTTCTTCACGAAAGAAAATGTTAAATCTTAAAAATAAAAATAAAAATCTAAATTTTATATATGTATTGCACGTATCTACCAGAAAAATTACAACTTTTCATAGTTTTAGGTATTTCCCTCTGAAATAGCAATTGTTTCTGGTTTCAAAATTGGTGAATGATGATGCTCCTCAAATTTGCTAAGAGGCTACCGATAACTAATCCCCAATTTTCTCTACCACTTACACTGCAATACTTCAGTCTAACATATTCTACCGGCATCTATGGCCAATTCTCTAAAGCATTTCATCGAACACTTCTGGTTCCCTCCCAATACTATTCTCTACGACCCCCTCAGTTCACCTCTTTTCATGCCTTCTCTACTCAAAATCTCGACGACCCATTTGAGTTTAGCTCTAACAGATTCAAAACCATTGACACCCACAATCCCATTATTCTCCAATTCATCGAATTACTTAAGCAAGCTGCCAAGCTTTCAACAGAAGAAGATATCATTTCCTATCTTGAAGACAAGGGTACTGAGGTGAATCGTGATATCGTGTTTTCGGCTATATGGACACTGAGGGATCAATGGAAAGTTGCGTTTTTGGCTCTCAAATGGGGTGAGAAGTGGGATTGTGTTGATGAAGAAGTTTTTAATTTGATGATATGGGTTTTGGGTAATCATAAGAAATTCAACAATGCTTGGTGTTTAATACGAGACCTTCATAAGTCTTCAATTGATACACGGCCTGCAATGTTTACTATGATTGACAGGTAAAAGTAAAATGGATTTCCTTATGCTATCTTTGTAATCAATTCTAATATTCTCGGAAAGTCTCTTATTAATTCAAATATCAGTTCTCTTAATATTTACATTTATGTCAGTCAGATATGCATATGCAAATGATCCATGCGAGGCAGTTAGGACATTCCACCTTATGCAGAAGTTCAGTTTGACCCCGGATCAAGAAGCTTACCACATGCTCCTGAATACTTTCTGTAAATATGGATATATTGAAGAAGCTGAAGAATTTATGCTTGTAAATAAGAAGCTGTTTCCTCTGGAAGCTGAGAGCTTTAATTTTATTCTTAACGGATGGTGTAACATTGTTGTTGATATCTTCGAAGCCAAGCGAATTTGGAGAGAGATGTCGACACACTGTGTAATTCCGGACGCAACTTCTTATACTTGCATCATTTCCTGCTTCTCAAAGGTTGGGAATCTCTTTGACTCGCTTAGACTCTATGATGAGATGAAGAAAAGAGGTTGGGTTCCGAGTGTCAAGGTTTACAATTCTTTAATTTATGTACTAACTAGTTCAAATTGTCTCAATGAAGCTTTAAAAATTGTGGACAAAATGAAAGGTTTAGGTTTGCAGCCAGATTCTACCACTTACAACTCCATAATATGTCCTTTGTGTGGAGCCAAAAAGCTAGAGGAGGCAAGAAAGGTCTTGAGCACTATGGTAGAGGAAAATCTGAGCCCAACTACAGAGACTTATCATGCATTTCTAGAGAATGAAGGTTTTGAAAGTACTCTTGGAGTTCTTAGTTATATGAAGAAAGCTAATTTAGGTCCCAGTGGAGAAACATTTCTTATAATCCTTAGAAGGTTCCTGAAGTCCGAGCAACCTGAGAATGCAATTAAGATATGGACTGAGATGAAGAAATATGAAGTAATGTTTGAGTCTATACATTACAGAGAAATGGTAGAAGGGTTGGTAACATGTGGTTTGTTGGACAAGGCTAGAGAATTTTTTGCCGAAATGACATCTAAAGGTTACCTAGGAGATCCAAAGCTTCACTCTCTTCTTAAGGTAACTAGGCAACAATCAATACAAACAAAGAGAGAAAATAGGAAAGGTAATCAAATGAGAAGGAAAATGAAGAAACCACCAAAAAAGAAAGAAGGCCGCTTTTGAAGTCTGTATAGTAATTTTGATTGGAAAAACAAAACCCTGGATAGATTACTGTGCCATCTTTTCACTGATGTTCTTCAGATACACCAATTACTGCACTTATAATTGAATGAGTAACTGAACTACTGAAGGTTCTTTGACAAAAGGTAAATTTGATTATTATCCATACACAGCTCAAATGACATGAGAGGGTAAATTGTGCTATTGTATATTTATGGATGCATATTAATAATTTCATATCTCATGAGGTGTGACACATTTATAGTAGCTCTCCACTGTATACATAAATAGTCTATATCATTCAAGTTACTGGGTATAACAATTTGTGGTATGTAAGATTTTTCTTCCCCTACAAAAGCATACTCGTACTTATCTAGAATTTTGAGAGGAAGTACAATAAAGAAGTTATCTTTTCTTAATTGTTGACCCTATTCTAGATATCCATAGAAGAAATTATATCTGTTCTATAATATCATGGATATATGTTTGTCTATCTCGGTTGCTAAAAAATTATAATTCTATTGTTCCGTTCTCCAATGTCTGATGTGCCAAATTCCAAATAAAGGACACAGAAGTTTCCTGGAAACCATGATCTGTTGTATTTCTTTCACTCGGCTCATGTGTGACTAATTGGTCGTTTGTCTTCTGTAGTTTCCCCAGATGTGGAAGAATTGCACAGAAACATGTCCCCAAGGAAATGCTTTAGTGCTTAGTCCTCAAACACAGGATCCGAGAGAAAGATGTTCTCAGTTATGTGAAACAGGATTCAGCATGATGATTAAACTGGCTCTCTGGCACAAGTCGCTGTGCTTCATATCACTATAACCGGGTTCTAAGAAGCAATATGTGTCAAAGCTGAGTTGATAATAAGAAATTCTCTCACCTGTTAGTAGCTTGTGGGTCTTCTTTTTCGAACAGCTTGCTTTATGAAGGTTAGTGTCAACATTGAAACTATTTTTTATTGTTTTTGCCAGTGTGTGTAAATATAGGAACTGTTTCTTAAAATCCAGAGCTATATGATGTATTATCGACCTGAAAGCTAATGAAAATTGTTATTTAAAAAAAAAAAACCTGAAAGCTGATAAAAAATCATCCTTTTTTTCGTCCAAATATCCTTACTAAAGCAGCTCCATTGATGGTAAAGGGAAAATGATCTTTAACTGATGCATGTCTTAACACTAATTAGCTTATGTTACGTGGTGGATCCCACCAATCAAGAGTATGTCCCACAATCTTAATTCATTCACCAATACGCCTCTCAAATTGATATGTAATCATGCCAAGAGCAATGCTAAAATAGTTAAGCTTGTGGAATATGCTCTTGATTGGTGGAATCCTTTACAAAGCAAGGGCCAATTGAGTATTGGCGTTTGGGTTGAGCAGGACAAAAATCATTTTCCTAACACCAAAGAACCCACTCCATAGCTAAGGGCCTAAATCTTATGTGCTTGTGGGTTACAACTTACAACATCAGACACTGTTAGTGTCTCCCATTTCTGTCATAGCAGTTATTGTCATGTTGTGCATTGCACTTTCTAAGAGGTTTTTGTCAGAAAACGTAGTAATGCGAGTCATTTACTCTTAGGACTCCTACCTACTCTTCATTATTTATTTCGTCAAATATTATTTTTGTAAAACTTGCTTTAAGCTGTTAGTTTTGACATTTTCTCTATATTCCTTTTCCTCTATTTGAATGCATGTTAAGTTGGATTCTAGGCTCGTGAGTCGTGCTACGAGGCTTTACCCATTTGCTTATGCTTATATTAAACGTATTCAAACTCAATGTATTCTACCCATTTATCGTTGCTGTATTTATCTTAACATTGGCAAATGTCTGTTTCAATTTATCTTATGGTTAGGACTTTTGACCTTAATCATGTAGCAAATAGAAGGAAAGTTTTTCTATGTGAAAAATGATACCCCAAGGCACATCCTTAATCATGTCTCCTTTTCTTTTCTTTTGTCCACTTCAAGTTTTTCTTGAATGTCAAACGGCCAATAGATGTGATAGGCCTAGTTGTTTAGTGAATAAGACTCATTTTCATTTCATGTTACTAGCATTTAGTACATCCTTGTACGTTTGTACTTACACATATGATAACAAATATTATTTACCTTATCCAAAAAATAAAAAATTCTTAAAAATAATAAAAGTATCAAAAGATAAATAAATGAAAATTAGAGACTGAAAACAATAAATATACTTGATATGAAGCAACAATACTTTAATCTGTCATTTTTACAAATTATAATTTATTTTTTTCCTACTATTATTGCTTTATACAGCAACTTATAAGTCAAATATAAATCACTCCAATCACCTCCCTACTACTAACAAATACTAGTATTTTTTTTCTTACGTATCTATGAAAAATATTTTTTGCAAAAAGTATAAAATATTTAATCATATTTAAGCACGTTGGATTTTTTTTAAATAATAAATTGTTTGATTTTTCCTCAAGCAAAAGCAAAGAACAAAACCTTTAAAATAGAAAATAATAAAACTTAGCCATAAAATTTCAATTTTTTGTTTGTTTTTCATGTGCATGCCAATTACAAAATTAATATATGTACATATATATTGTCTCTACTCTATTATTTATATATTGAAATCATGGAGAAAATTAAGTACGGAATTCGAAATTATTTGATCATTTTTTACAAATTATATATATATATATATTTTCATTTAAAGTGGACATGAGTTTATTTGCATATGATCACATACATAATAAATATTTGAAGGTCAAGGTAATTAATTAATTAATATTCTGTTACATATGCATAAGTAATATATATATATATATAGTATTTAGCTAATTATATTAATAACGATCGAGATAATATATACGAGTTAATATTGGGAAAATAATATTATATATTAATAACACCCAAAATAAAAAATCATATACCTTATGTTTGGTTAGAAGGAATGGAATGGAATGGAATGAGAATTGATTCATTCTATTTTGTGTGTTTGGTTGGGCGGAATGGAGGTAGAATGGAATCGATTACTAAAGGAGAAAGAATCACAATTCTTTCTCCCCCTTTTAGGAATGATGATTTCATTCTTGATATAAATTTACTTTTCTAATTTTACTTTTACCCTTCACCTAAAATTATAATTTCAAAACTACCCTTCTTTTATAAACGAAGAAGCAGAATGAATCTGCCTCCCATTTTTCTCACCCACGAAGAGAACCCTAGGCGTCGCGATTTCTTTTCCAGCTCTGCACTCAGTCGTTGCCTCGCCTGGTCCTCCACAGTTGGTGGTTTCCCTGACATTCGAGGTGAGTTCTCGTCCTCATTTGTGTCTTCTTTCTTATCTGATTCGCAATCCTAATTTCTTCACGAGTTGTTCTCTTTTTTGTTTTTTGCTTCTCGCTTTTGAATACATTATTTGTTTCCTGATATTGTGGATTTTTCCTTTGAGATTGTTCTATGTTTTGTAAATATTTATTTCTATTTTGAATCGATTCCTAATTTTGTTCTTTGTTCTAATCGCCTCTCATTGTTCGTCTGAGGAATTGTTCTCTATTTTGTCGAAATTTATTTATATTTTGAATCGATTCATATTTTTATTATCTGTTATGGTATTCTAGTATGTGATATTCTTTGTTGTTTGCTTTGAATCGATTTGTTGGTCTCATGAACTCAAACACAACTTCGATATGAACATTCCTTCTACGTCCCATGAAGACGATACTGATATTGTTTCGAACAATATCAATATTGGTTATTTGCTAGAGTTTTTTGACTTAATGGCATAAATTGTTGTTAGGATTAATTTTGATAGTTTCAGTGTATAAGGTAACTCTAATTTTGGTTTAAACTATCTATTGGAGCTGTATAAACTAATTGATATGTTATGAATTCAAAAATTGTCTATTAGTGATACTTGCAGAGGTATTGTCGAAGAGAATGCATTACTTAATCTTTCATAAACAAAAATTGTCCATTAATATCCAAATGAATATTGTCTATTCAAAAACTGTGTATTATTAGTGATATAATCAATATCTTCTATTTAATTTTGGCAGTTTAATATAATAGGTATATTTTATCAATTTTATGAGTAAATTATTGTTCCTAATTAAGTATTGTTTTTGTTTGTAATTTAAGGTAAAATGGATGACCATAGCTTGAATGTGAAAGATGTGGATGCTATTGTTGTGTACTTGATGCATATAATGTATATTGTAATTTTTTTTTTAAGATGATGGTGGATAAAAACAAGATAATATCTTTAAGGAGATAATTGTATGAGCTTGATTTTTTTTTCAAATAGGAAAATTGTGCATAGATTGTGCTATGAGAGTGACATTACTAGTATTAATCAACTTAGGATGAGTATGAGTGCTTTTATCAATTTGTGTGCAATGCTTGAAACTAGAGGGGGGCTAAAACAATCAAAGTATTTGTTAGTAGATGAGTAAGTAGTCATGTTTTTTCATGTGATTGCACACCATGTAAAAAATAGAGCTATAACTGATCAATTTAGAAGATCTGGAGAGACAGTTAGTAAGAATTTCAATAATGTCTTGCATGCTATCATACGGTTGCATAAAGAGTTATTGAAAAAACCTGAGCCTATTCTTGGCAATTGTGATGACGATAGGTAGAAATATTTCAAGGTAGATATAATGTTTAATTTCTTTCTTTTTTCTTATTACCATGTAATATTTTTAATAATTAAATGATTTTACTTGACTTATTGGTACTAGGGTTGCTTAGGAGCACTTGATGGTACTCATATTAGGGTAAGAGTTTTTGTAGGTGATAAGTCTAGGTATCGAAACTGAAAGGGTGAGGTTACCATAAATGTTTTGGGGGTTTGCTCTCCTGATATGCAATTTATTTATGTTTTACCCGATTGGGAGGGTTTAGTAGCTGATAGTAGAGTCTTACGTGAAGCTATACGTAGAAGGAATGGATTTAAAGTCCAACTTGGTAAGTAATATGTAAATTGATCAATTTTTTTAAATTCTATGAATATGAAATTGAACTGTAAAATATATTTAATATATAGGGCATTATTATCTTGTGGATGCTGGATATGCAAATTCTAATGGATTTCTTGCTCCATATCGTGGTCAACGTTATCATTTGAGTGAATGAGAGATGGTTCACAACCTCGCAATCTATGCGAATTTTTTAACATGAAGCACTCACAGGTTAGGAATGTGATCGAGAGATGTTTTAGTGTGTTAAAGAATCGATGAGTTATTCTAAGAAGTCTAACATTCTATTCCATTAAAACTCAAAATCGAATAATTATTGCTTGTTGCTTGCTACACAATTATATAAGAAAGGAAATGTCATATGATCCATTTGAGGAAAATTGGGAAAATCTTGAAGATAGAGATGGGGATGAGGATGATGAAGATACAATAAGAATTGTAGACTCTACACATGAATGAAGTGTATTTAGAGACAATACGACATCAAACATGTACAATGAATGGAGGGAAAGGAGAGAGGGATAGATGATAGTGATTGTTTAGGTTAATGTAAGTCGTGTTTTCTTATTTATGCTTGATTGTGGTTGTAATGAAGAGATTGTTTGATTAAAATTATTTGTAATTTTGTAAAACATTATGCTATTGGTTGTATTCTTATTAATTTTAAAATTATTCTCATTGGTTGCTAGGCTCGTCAACTTTAATATGTTTTCTATTTCTATTTTGTTAAACAGTTAGTAAGTATTTTTTTGTATTTACTTTTTAATTTTAGGATGTCATCTTCACAAAGTTTTACCTCAAGAAATCGAGGCTCTGGATAGAATAAAATATTTTGGACAACAGTATTAGATGAAAAATTAATTGAGTGTCAAAGCTAACGGTGGTTTCAAACCTGGCTACTTAAATGCTATTGAAAAATCACTACTTCAAAAACTACCAGATTGCACTATGAAAACTAAACCATATATTGAGTCTCGATTGAAAACATTGAAGACTCAATTTACTACTATATATGACATGCTAACTGGTCAGAATAGTAGTGGATTTGGGTGGGATCCAATGAATAAACATATAGCTGTTGAGACACCTGTTTGGGATGCATATGTACAGGTAATCTTTTTGTTGTTCTTATTTGTTATAAACAAATACATTATTTATGTTTAGAAATTAATCCATTTGATTATTAATATTTTCAATTTGACATATTTTAATACTCTTTAGAGTCACAAAGAAGTTGCTCATTGGAGACATAGGTCATTTCCTTATTACGAGGACTTGGCTATTGTATTTGGTAAAGATAGAGTCATAGGAAAAGATGCAGAGACTCCAGATGATGTTGTTTTAGAACTTGATAATGAACGAGATCAAGAGACAATAAATGAAACTAATCCATTACATCAACATGTAGATGCTACTGACCAGCAAAACTCAAATGTTTCATCTAAAAAAAGAAAGAGAACTATTGGAGTTAATGAATATGGAAATTCTGTTGAGAGGGTAGCTTCAATGCTTGCAGAAGAGATGAAGAATATTGGTAGCCTTTTGAGTCGATCCATCACAAAAGAAGAAAAAGAAGAACAAATGAGGTTGTACAATGAATTACAAAGGATCACATCACTTAGCAACGATGAGCTTGATGTTGTTAAAATTCTTCTTGTTGACAAACCCGCAAGAATGAATGTATTTTTTGGAGTACCTGATGTCAACAAAGATGGTTTGATTAGAAGCCTTTTTAAACGTGAAGGTGCATTATATTAAGTTATAGATATGTGTTATTATTATATCAATATTCATTTATAATTGTTATATTAGCCTTGTTTTGGTATCTAACTTTATTTTAGTTAGGCTAATATCAATATTTTAATATAGTGTTTTCAACACTTGTATTTTGAACACTATTGAAATATGAACATTTGTGCTTCATTGAACAGATGATACGAAAATAGTAGGATCAACATACGTTTGTAATTCTATTTATATTGATAATTTGTTGTTCTGTAAATAATGAATAGCATCACTATACAAAAACAATCCCACAAACGGTTTCAATATATTGAATGTTATCAAAAACAATTTTAATAACATCATTCATCTCTATAAAAGTTAATATATAATTAATTTTTTATGATATAAAAAAGAAATATATATATTTTTACTTAAAAAATTAAAAATTAAAATTGTTATTTAATTTTTCTAACAAAAAATATTAATTAAATGACATTATTTGAACTTTACAATATGTAGGGGTATTAAGGTCATTTATAGCTTTTTTTTCATTTCATTCCAGTGGCAAACCAAACACTATAATCTTGATTTCGAGCTTGATTTCAGTGATCAAACCAAACAACATTGTTTACTTTTCATTCCATTTCGATTCCATTCCACGAACCAAACGTCATCATAAAGTCATGATTTTGATTTTGTATACATACAGATGGTAACGGAGCTTTAAGGAGTTTTAACTTTGGATTAAGAAGAGACGGGGTTTTGCTCAAAATCTTCAAATGATTCGTGTGTATTTGGAGCACAAGTTTTTACTATTAATCCCTTTTACCAGCAGTCGATCATCACTACTGAAAAAGCTACTTGGAACTATTTTTACATATTATGTAATTAAGACATTAATTAATTTATTTATAAGTTAACAATTAATTAATTATATATATACGTAATTAGCGATTAAGTATTGCATTTATATATTAATCTTATTAATAATTTCCTTTTTTTTCGGTTGGGTCGTTGAAGAAACAAAGTTAAAAGTAATTACAACAAGTGGGGTAGGTTCTGAATTTTAAGCATAGTTAGTTAAGTTAGTTATTATCTTTCTGTAATAGCTTTAGTTAGTTACATTTTAGCTATATTTTCAAGTGATCACTAGCTATATATACTAGTGTCTCATTTGTATACAATATAATTGAATGCATTTTTAGCGGGTATTCTTCTTTCTCTTTTGCTTCATCAATTCTTGAATGGTATCAAAGTAGATTGGTAAGGGATCTTCTTTTCTTTTTGTACATTTTTCTTTTGTCAAATTCTTGCTTGATTTTCAATGACAAACAAAAACAACAATTCGTTTAGAGATGTTCTCAATTCACCAATTCAATTGAATCAGAATCAATAACATTCTTCTTCTATATCTTTTTCACATTTTGTTTCTAATCATGTTGATCTTTTGGGGAAAATCTTTTCTTTCATACTTCCTGTGAATGTTAGCTTATCGATCAAGCTCAACAATCACAATTACTTGATTTTGCATCAACACGTGTAAAGTCTTATAATAACCTGCAATTTAGAAGGTTTCATTGATAGAATCATTGTTGAACCTCTTAAGTTTTTTGATTCCAATAGATCAATTTTAAATTCTCATTATTCTAACCAGAATCAATTAAACAATATGAAAAAGAGTTGGATCAATGCCCCTATTGTTGATGAAATGAACACTCATGTGTCTCGTTAATGACTCTAAGAAAATAGAGTTATCAGTGTATTTTTTTACTTAATAGTTGTTCATTTTATTCAATAATTAGTATTTTGGGGTTAAAATATTAAAATATAAACTTTATAATAAAAAGAGATTAAAATATAATTTTGGAGATTTTTTATGAATTTATAAACGCATGATCAATCAAAAGATACCACGTGGACGCCACGTCAGTAGAAACAACCAATCGTAGATTGCCGTTTCATTACTTCTATCTTCCAGTTTTTCATCCTATCTCAAATTGCCTTGATATGTATACAAAATTAGTTGTCACAATAGCAACACTAAGGATATTAATTGATGCATTCTTTCTTCTTCGAATGACTCTTTAAAATTAGATTGTGATTTGGATATTCCTTCACAAATCAAATACTTCAAATGTACTTGCTATGAAACAAGCCTTGCTTTTATATAGTCTATTTTCAACTTATTCCAAGATTTGTTCATTTGATACCTTTAACTTCATTGCTTAAAAAGATTGCTAGTTCTTTTGCTAAGAGTGCTTAGGCTGGCGCATCCTATTATTTGATTTTATTTCTTTTCACTATTCAAGTAACCATCCTTTTACTTTCAATGCTAAACAAATTATAACATATTTTTTTAGTTTAAGTAAAAACTAACACAAAATTACGTAGATAATGTACATTACTCATATGCATGCTATATTTGAGTTATGTACAAGTTTCACACGATTGCTACTATAATTTGAGATATTTTTGGCATAACCTCTAAAAACTCATATTTTAGGACCCTAGAATGTGTAAATGAAAAAATTGACGTATATCGTTCAATTTATGTTGAATTGTTAAATGCAAAAAAAAAATAGTTTTAAAGAATGTAATACACTAATTAGAATTGTGTATCTATCATCATAAAATTTGATAGATTATTGAAGCTATTTAGTATCTATTTGTGTATCTATCATTATAAAATTTGATAGATTATTAGAACTATATGGTATCTACTTGTAGTAGAACATCATGTCACGTGTTGAAGGGAAGCTTATACCAATAGTGGAAAATGCAAGAGAAATTACTTGTGTTATGGTAATTCAAATATTGATGGTTATGATAATAGGTAAGAAATATGTGAGAATATTCTGAATAATAATTGCTTAGTTGATAACGAAGATTATTCACCATTCAATTATGGAATCTACATATAGGAAATATCTTCTAAAATTGTCGAAACCAAAAAGCTTTTCTCTAAATTTTGTTTTTGTTTATGGTGGGGATTGCAAAACTTGAGGTATATTACTTTTCTTTATACTATCTTCTAAAATTGTGGAATCTAACAAGTGTTTTATATAAAATCTTAATGCTGGTTAGGATAGAGTGAAAATTATAAATTTTTGCATATAAGTTATGTTTAGGTAAAATTGTACATTAGTGATTTAAGATTGTATATTGTTCATGTACAAGTTGTATATGAATTATATATGGTTTGTACCCAATTTTGTAATATTTCAATACAACCTTTAAAGATGTGCAATTTGGGGTTGTTTAAGTTTTGTTTTTGTTTAAGATAGGGACTGTATAAAGTACTTTTTAGTTTGTTAATTTGTATGTTATGTTTGGTTGAATTTAATAACTTATATCTTTTCAAGTGTTAGTGTTTATTTTTATGAGATTTTAAAATTTTGTTAGTGTTTCACTTTTTGTAGTACTCTTGTTCAAGGGACTAGAAACTAGTACATATCCCTTAGAGATTTCATTTTTCATAGGAATTAGTGTTATTAGCCTCCTACCTTTTGCACTTATGAGAGAAAATATTCAAGCAAGTGTACAATATCTAAGTGATGAACAACTTACCATAACAACATTAAGTTGTCTTGTGATATGAGTACTAATTGTAGATTAGAATCTACGATGAATAGACATATCTTTAATCCCTAACACTTCGAGTCAAAGAAATGGGGATTAAAATGTACGATTTTGAGCAATGGATGCATCATCATTTGCTTCCACAAGAACTTAGGGAAAGAGTTTGACATTACAATCAATACAAATGGCTTGAAACTCGAGGTATTAATGAGGAGAACATAGCTCAAAGTCTACCAAAGGATCTTTAAAGAGACATTAAACGACATCTTTATCTCAATTTGGTTATAAGAGTAAGTTTACATTTGCATCTAAGCTCTTTTTTTCCTTATCATGTTTCCCCTTATGTTGTCTACATGTTTAGGTTCCTCTTTTTGCCAATACGGATAAACAATTGCTTGATGCCATTTTTGAGCATATAAAGCTGACTTCATACACACAAATTACCTATATAGTGAGGGAAGGGGACCCTGTTGAAGAAATGCTCTTTATTATTCGTGGTCGCTTAGAAAGTGTCACTACAGATGGTGGTAGAAGTGAGTTTTTCAACAGAGGTTTACTAAAAGAAGGTGATATTTGTGGTAAAGAGCTTCTAACATGGACACTCGACCCTAAAGTTACTACTAACTTACCATCATCTACAAGAACAGTACAAGCTTTAACTGAGGTGGAGGTTTTTGCCTTACACAGAGGAATTAAAGCTTGTACCGAGTCAATTTAAAAGGCTACATTCTAGGCAAGTTCAACATACTTTTTGGTTTCTCACAACAATGGAGAGCTTGGGCTGCATGGCTACAGCATTCAAGGCGTCAAAATAATAGAAAAGAGGCGTAAGGAAGAAGAAGAAGAGTTTAACCATATAAAAGGATATGACGACGATGAAAAAGCTCTAGTTACTCGAAGTAACAGTACCTCTAGCTTTTGTGCTACCATTTTAACTTCGTGTTTTGTAGCAAATGCTCTTCGAGGTCACAAGCAACGCATAACAAGTGGACTGGGAGGAGGACTAGTGAATCTGTAGAAGCTGCCAGAACCTCACTTCTCCTCTCATGGTGATATCTGATTAAAGATGGACATGGTTGGAATCAAAGATGAAATGAAGCCTTAAAATTACAGGTGTTTTGGGTTTGATAAAATATTGGCCCAAAAGAGCAAGTTTTGCTATGTACACGCTTATGTACAGACTGTACGCAAACTGTATGCGATTTTGGGAGTTTTATGCCAAATATCCAAAAATGCACTATTTAGGGCCCGAACACAACAGATTGTGTTTGTTTTGCTGTATAAAATGTGGATTATGACATTATAGAATTATATAGATGCAATAACGTGCAAAGTAATTGATCTAATGATATAGTAATCATGGCACTTAATATTTCTTACATTAATTAGTTACATTCTTCTCTTCTGAATTCTGTGAAGAAAACAAAGAGGAGTGATTCAATTACTTTATATTGCTTTAGTTTTCACTTTAGAATATGAAAATCTCACTGGGATGTAAATTCTTCCTTGTTTTTCTGTGCTTCTCTACAGCTGAGATAACCATAGAATTTAAATTTCTGGTACTATGTAAGATTTAGAAAAGAAAAAGGAGAAGAGTTCTCTTCCTTGATTTCTAAGCAATATCAGATTAGAAGATGTTGTCGAACAGTTGGAGAACTTGGATTCATGCCTTTCAATGCTGAGATTATACTTGTACTACTCCTGTTGTAGGTAATCCCTCTCTTCTTCCTTGTGGGTCCCACTCGTTATGTGAGAGAAGGAGTACCAGGAGTATCTGTTGATGGTGCTCAACTACGCCATTCAGAAGATACTTCTAAGTCAACATCTTCTTCCCACCAAGTAGCTGACTGCAACCCCAAAGATCTGAACTAATTAATGGATTCTCATGTATCGTTTTCTTTTTAAAAAAAAAAAATCCTTTTTTCTTTAGTTAACTAGAAGCAACAATTTTAAGTGAAGAAAATAAAACCTTGTAACCTCTGCGTAGAAATTCTAGAGAGCTTCCTACTTCTTCTTGCAAGCCTAGAACTCTCAACAGTTCTTCTTTTGCCTACAAAACATGCTAAAATAATAAACACCAAGTACAAAAAATAACTGTGGTTTTCAACATAAAGCAAATGCAGATTTGAAAGCTTAAAAGTAATAATACTTCGCCCAGTGTGAAACGTGTTGGACTCTCTGCTACGCAAGCATATGAACCATCTGATTGTTTAAGCATCACTTGCCACGGCCCTGCATAAGTTTGCAGAAGGGAACACACAGTAGCAAATGAGGCAGTTTGTAAAGAAAAAGAAAAAAAAGTAGGATCTTTCTGAAAATAGAGAAGTTTAAAGCAAAGTATGAAGCCAACTCCCTATTTGGCATATTATTTTTTCATTAGTTTGAGTGCTTGAAAATGAGGCCACCTCCCTTCTTGATCTGTACCTTCTGCTATATGTTTCATTATTAATGGAAGTAATTTTTTTCTTGCAAAGAAAGAAAAGTATATATGGAGTCTTCCCCACTTAATTTCCTCCCTTTCTCTTGGGTTTCTTTCTTTATCTTCCCAATTACTTTTCTTATCTTACTGATCTATAAAATAAAACATAACAGCAGCGTTCTAATACGATGGTAAAGGCAACCAAAATTCTTGAACTCAAAACCTTGAGGGTATACTTCATACAATGGATGTAAACCATTTTTGAGAAAAGCTAACAATAAAACCTAAATATCATATGTATGCATAGATTCTTCCGACGAGATCTCAAAGCACTAATGTCATGTTCTGAGGAATTCCTAATTCAATAATCTCCTAATTAACACTATAATAACCTAATTAACACTATGATAACCTTCCTAATTTTGACCGAATTATATAAGGAAAAACATACAACCAATCTTAATATTTCTCCTAATCAAATATATATGAAAAAATCTTTTTCCTTTTAATTTCATGATATTTCATCACTCCTTTTTAAATTGGATCATAGATATTGATCATATCCAATTTGCAAATAAGATCATCAAACAATTGTTAGTGAATTCCTTTGGTGAAGATATCAATAGTTTGTTTGTTCATTCGTTGAGACATAAATCAAGAAAATTATTTCATCTTCAACCTTTTTTTGATGAAGCGTCTATCAATTTTCACATGTTATGTTTTGTTTTGTCATGCTGAATTGAATTAAGGGTTCTGATTGTTGCCTTGTTGTCATAGTATAGTTTGATTGGAGATGATGTTGAAATTTGAAGTTTCGTTAAGAGTTTCTTTAACCATAGTGCATCATAGATTCTTGTACAATTGCTCTAAATTTTACTTTAGTATTACTTATGGCTACTATATTTTGTTTTTTTATTTTTTCATGTTACTAAGTTTTCAAAAACAAAAGTATAATACTCAATAGTGGATCGTCTGTCGTCAACCAGCTCAATCTGCATTAATGTAGACTTATAAGTTTCTGTCTTCATTTTTTTTAAGAATAATTTTCTATCAGACGACCCTTTGAGATATCTAAGAATTTTATAAACAACTTCAAAGTGGGCTTCCTTCGGAGAATGCATGTGTTGACTTAACTACACTAATTGCAACAATTATGACAAATCTAGTATGAGATAAATATATCAGTTTTCTACGAGTCTTTGATATCTTTTTCTGTCCACCACTTTACCTAAGTATTCATATTTATTTTCAACCTCAATTAGAGTGTTATTTGGTTTGCAACCGGGCATATCAGTTTCAGTGAGAAGATCATGAACATAATTACACCGATTCCCCTTTTTGATCTTATAACTTTCATTCCTAATAAATATCGCATTTGTCCTAAGTCTTTTACTTCAAACTCAATAGCCAAGTTTTTCTTTAGTCTTTCACTTTATTCTAAGTCATCACCAGTCAAGATTTTATCATCAACATATACTATAAGAATTATTCTTTTCCCATCTCCATTTTGTTTGAAAAAACATGGTATAATCTGATTGTCCTTGCTGGTATCCATACTTCCTCATTACTATGTCAAACCTATCAAACCATATTCTACGTAATCGTTTAAGGTCATACAATGATTTTTTCAACTTGCACACTATATTTGTTCCTTCTTTATCAAACCCAAGTGGCATGGTCATAAATAATTCTTCTTCTAATACTCCATTGAGAAAAAACATTTTTATGTCAAATTGTTGAAGTTGCCAGTAGAGATTGGCTGCTAATGACAGAAGCACTTTTACAATATTTAGTTTTATCACAAGTGCAAATGTTTATGTATAATCAATTTCATAGGTTTGTGTGAAACCCTTCGTAATCAGATGGGCTTTGTACCATTCTATTATCCCATCAGCTTTGTATTGTATTGTAAATACCCATTTGCAACCAACTAGTACTTTTCCTTCTAACAATCATGTTACATCACAAGTTTTATTTTTTTCAAGTGTTCTTATTTCTTCCATAACTACCTCTCTCCATTCTGAATCTTTAAAGCTTCATGGATTTTGTTGGAATTTCTGTCATATCAAGACTAAAAGTAAAAGCATGGAAATCAATAGGCAAAGTTTTGTATGAAACAAATCAAGATATAGGATGAAGTGTACAAGATCAAGTTTGTTTCTTTAAAGCAATAGGCAAATCAAAATTACCAATGTTTGAGGTTGGGATAAACCCTGGAGTTTTTGGATCTATCATCGGTTCTGACGTTCTTAGTGCACCAAGTGTAAAGGTATCTTTATTTTTTAATTTTGACCTTCATGAGTAAATAATCACAGGCTTTTCAATATCTTTTTTATGTTTAAGTTTCCTTTTGTTGATGGCAGAACAGATTGAAAAGGGGTAATAGGTTCCTAATTCAGACTATTTTGTTTTGACTCTGACTCAGGAGAATTCAGATTATTTGGTTTATCAAAGCACTGATAGAGACCCAAATTGAAATCTAAGTGTTGACTAACAGGACAATCTTCACTCAAACTTTCCCCCTAAAGATGTGTCTTTTGATAGTAGGGAGTATTTTTGAATAGCACTCGTATCCTTCCTGAGTGGTTGAGTATCCAATGAAAACACATTTACTAGCTCATGGATCTAATATGGATCTATTAAGGAAGTGAATGTGAGCAAAGATAGTACATCCAAATACTCTAAGGGAAAGATCATATTGATAGTGTGATACTGGAAAGAACACCTTGAATTTTTGAAGTGAGGTGTTAAAAGAGAGAATGCGACTAGGCACTCGATTAATAAGATAAGTGACACTTAAAATGGCATCTCTCCAATAATTTTTAGGCATGTTTTTAGTAAACATTAAAGCTTGAGTTACTTTAAGGAGGTGTCGATTTTTTTGTTTAGTAACCCTATTTTGTTGGAGAATGTGAACAAAAGAACTTTGATGAATTATCCAATGGTTTTTGAGATAGTCCCCTAAGTATTCAATGTCATTATCTCTTCTAAAGATTTGAATTTGTATCTGATAATGGGTTTGGATCATAAGATGAAAGACAATGAACACATCACAAACCTCTGTTTTGTCTTTCAATAAGTAAACCCAACATACTCGAATGTGATTATTAATAAAGGTAACAAACCATTTAGAATTGGTATGATTTAGAAGACGAGATGCTCCCTAAACGTCATTGTGAATGAAGAAAAAAAGTTGAGATGGTTTATATTGGGTATTAGAAAATACACTAACGTTTTGCCAATTCACAACTTTTACACTGGTAATTGATAGTTTTATTTGAACATAGATGAAAATAAATGCTTCAAATATTGAAAATTAGGGTGTTCCAATCTATAATGCCATAACATAATTTCACTATTCGTGGAAACAGATACAGAATCACATATTGCATTTTGACAATTTTCACTTATATTGGCCTCATTAAAGTAATACAATCTTTCACATTTTTTAGCATTATCAATCATCGTCTCTGATGAAAGGTCTTGAAAAACACAACGAGATGGAAAAAACTTAGTTGAACAATTTGAATATTTTATTATCTGGCTAATGGATATTAAATTATATGATAGATTTGAAACATGGAAAAAATAAATTTGAGTGTAAGAAATTTTCAAATTTGGATACTCCCTTTACCTGCGAGGGTTAAGAGAGATCCATCTACAAGTCTAACATTAAGATTACCAATACATGGTGATCAGATGCACTAGAGTTAGTACTCCAAAAAAATTTAAATCGTGAGGTGGTAACCAAGACATTTAAGAAATTACGTTTATAGGCAAAGAAAGTTGAGGAAAATTGATCAAAATTTTGCATGCTAGAAAAAAGTTTGTAGAATTGATCCAGTTGTTTTGGATTAAATACTCCCCCCAAAGCTTGAATTATACAGAGATGGTTGATCAGTTGAAACTTGATAATTTCGAGGCTTATATTGCCATGGTTTTCAATCTGTTGGTTTATCATGAATTTTCCAACAAGTATCTTTTAAGTAGCTAGTTTTATGACAATAGTCAAAAAGTTCTTTTCCATTGTGGAGTTGGGCCATTTCCTACTCGGTTTCCAATGGGCTCGTGCACAAAATTAACTGAGGGCATATATTCTAAGTGAAGGTCCATTCTCTAATTGAAACTTGGGCCAGGCCCATTCTACATTGTATTGAACCCAAGCCAATTTTCCACCATTGAACCTAGGCTAATTCCCACTATTGAATCTAGGCCCATTTACACTCAATCAACTAGGCCCATTTTCATTAGACCAATCAGGCCCATTGTTTCTTTATGATTGCGCAATCCACTCGAACTAACCCATTTGGGTTTTAGATTACTCGTGGCTAAGGCAGAGGACTCGACCTCTCGCAATCCACCACCAGAGGGAAGGTAACCTACTATGTCGTGATTGACATCATTCAGCATTACTCTCGGGTGATTTTCTTCCCTTCTTACTTCGACAAAGGCTTCCTAAACATTGGTAATGGTTTCCATCCGAGAATCCTTCCTCTCACCCCATCGAGATTGCAACTGACACCAATGAGTAACTCGAACACCCGTTCTTTTTCCACTTTTTTCTTTTACCAAGTAGTATCACTAACTCACTCCCAATCTTCTTTTGAACTCAAATTGAGTTCTTGCCAAATTTCAAGTTGAGTAATTCATAACTTGGTTATAAGAAAACCTTGCTTTGATACCATAAGGAATTTGTGAGTTGTGAAATATATTTCTTTATATTGTATTGTGCTAATTCCAATAACCAATTTTACAATTAATAGGATAAATTAGGACTAGAAAAAAGAAAGATTTAGAAAAGATAATAATCTCCTAATTAACACTATGATAACCTTTCTAACTCTGACTGAATTAAATAAGGAAAAACATATCAATCAATCCTACTATTGCTCCTAATTAAATATACAATAAGGAAACAATCATTTTCCTTTTAATTTCATGATATTTCAACATGTTCATTTTAAACAATACTATGAGAGAAATAAATCTAAAAGAAAGATGTGGAAATAAAACTAGAAGTAGAATAAAAATAACTAATGCTGCAGATATTCCAAAAGAAATATGTCAGGTACCAGGGTATTGGCGAAACAGCGCTCCATTGTAGTTCACAATATATGGTGCTACTGCTACTGTCTTACAAGTTACGAACAACAGTTACCAAGAAACTCAAGCGAAAACTTAAAAAAACAACTAAAAATAAATGTGTACCTTTGAGTACTCTCGGATTCGAATATAGAACACTGGAATGAACTGAGAGAGAAATCGATAATGCAAGTCTTTGGGTGGAAAACCAAGCAGGCCCAAGTCAGCACTGAAAATAATGGCTAATAACTGAAATCAAGAGTATGTATATGAAAGAACAGAATTAATTATTGTCGAGGTCGTGAAAGGAGTAAAGATTACCGCAATGTCTCAAGTTCAAGATTAAATAGAAGTGTTGGGGTTGATGCAGCAAATTTTTCCTGTAGATATTGATAAATTCAGATATGGAAAACAAGCTCTAGCACCATGAAATAACAACATTGTTAGCCCAAGTAATTATTCTAGTGTTTTCTCATGATCAAGAATGTTGTCGTAAACTTCAAGAAATGATTTCAGTTTGTTAAAGACTAATGCGTGTAGACAATGGTGTTGAAATCTCTAGATTTAGATGTAAAGATTGTTCCCTTATTTTGTTCTTGATGATTATTAGGAAAATTGTAAATTGATTGATATTTTCCTCAATTAGTTTAGTCACAAATTAGGAAAAATATTACACACATAATTAGGAGATTTATTTCTTTTTCCTAATCCTAGTTTTGTTCTATAAATTGTAAATCATAGTTATAGTAAAATTCAATTTAACATATACAGAAGTACATTTTCACAAATACAAATCTTCGTTGTATCAGAACAAGGTTCACAAAAACCATGAATGATTCGACTTTGAATCAAGTCAGAAACAGTATCAGAGAACACCTATCCAGAAACAAAGTCCATATCCACGATGAATTTGTAAACTAAACTAAATAAACGAGAAATACAAATTTTATTTCTTATATTAAACAATACATTTGAGCTCCTTTTTATACAGATAATAAAGAGAAAATAAATAAAATCTAATTATATCCTACTAATCAGGAAGAGATATACACTAGATATACACTAAATAATATATACAGATTAAACAGATATATACTAAAAATATACAGAATTTAAACGTAAATAATATCCCAATAGTTTCGGGATTTCTACAAAATTCTAGTGGATTGAATAGTTCTCCTTCTCAATTTACTATTGAAAAACTGAATGGTAAATATTCCAGACAGAATAAGGCCAGAAGATATCAAATTTCAACTCATTAATAATCCTATAAGAACTAAAGCTTTGGGAGAAAATTAAATTCAAAACAACTGGATCAATTATAAAAAATATTCTCAAGTATGCAAAATTTGGGTCGATCATCCTCAAATATTTCCTCAGCTTCCTTCGCCTATAAAGGTGGCTATTTGAATGCCTTAATTACCACTTCACAATCTAAAATTTATTGGATTATTGAGTCTGATACATCTAATCATATGACTAACAACCATCAATTATTCACATTTTACTCACCATGTGTTTATAATCTTAAAGTTAGAATAGCATATGGATCTCTCTCAATGTGAAAGTTAAGAACTAACAAAACATCAACATGTTCCAATCATCATTATAAACCATCCAAGCCTTTTGTCCTAATTCATAATGATGTTCCGGGACCCTCTTGTCTTCCAAACCGTACCTACTCAAAATGGTTTATTATCTTTATTGATGATCACACCAGAATATGTTAGGTATGTTAGGTTTACTTATTGAAAGATAAAACTAAAGTTCACGATGTTTTCATTCACTTTCACCTTATGATCCAAACCTAATTTCATATACAAATTCAAATTCATAGAACTAATGATGGAACTAAATATTTCAATTATAACTTAGGGAACTATATCCAACAACATGGGATAATTCATCAAAGTTCTTGTATTCACACTCCCCAATAAAATGGAATAACTAAATGAAAAAATAAACATTTCTTTGAAGTAGCCTGTGCTTTAATATTTACTACAAACATGCATAAAACTTTCTAAGGAGATGTTTTAACTACTACTTATCTCATTAATCGAATGCCAAATTGGATTTTCTTTTTTAAAACTTCACTTCAAAAATTCCAAGATTTTTTCCAAATTTCACACCTTCGATCTAATCTCTCTCTAAATTTTTGGGTGTACTACCTTTGCTCGCATTCACTCTCCTCATAGATCAAAATTAGATCCCAAATCTACTAAATGTGTTTTCATTGAATATTCACATATTCAAAGAGGATACAACTGTTATAATAAACCATCCATAAAAAGGATCGTTATTAGCCAGGATGTCACTTTCTTTGAAAAAACTCATTATTATTAAAAGTCACATCTTTAGGGAAAAAATTTAAGTGAAGATTATCCTATTGATCAGAACTTAGACTTAAATTTGCTTCTTTATGAGTGCTTTGAAAACCCAAAAGTCCAAACCAAGAGAGTTTGAACCATGAGCCAAACCAAAATAGTCCAAATCATGAACCTACTACCCCACCTTCCTATTTTGTTTTGCCAACCAAAAGGAAACTAAAACATAGAAAGAGATATGGATAAACAAGTGATTATTTACTCGCAATGGTTAAAATTAAAAGATAACTTCACACTTGGTGCACCAAGAACGTTAGAACCAATAATAGATACAAACATTCCAGAGTCTATTCCAAACACAGGTAATTCTAATTTTTCCATTGTTAGAAATAAATCAAAAATGTTGTATGAAAATAACCGAATAATTTGACCTTGTGATTTCTTTCTATTTATAGACTTACAAAATACAACAAAATGTCTAAGGATAGCTGTTTATGGACAGTTAAAATGACTATAAATAGCTATCTATGAACAGCTGTGGACAACTAAAAAATGAATATGAACAGTAAGCTGTCCATTGACAACCCCCCTCAAATCGATGTAGGTTGATCAACAAACATTAATTTGCAACTTAGGAAGCAATGTCGATGACGAGTGAGAACCTTGGTAAAGATATCAACAATTTGTAGTTCAGTGGAAATATGTGGAAGAGTGATAACACGAGTTTCGAAGGCTTCACAGATAGAGTGATAGTCGACTTCAATATGCTTTGTGCGCTCATAATAGACAGGATTGACCATGATCTGAATAGCACTTGTATTATCAGCATGAAAAAGGTGTAGGATTGATCTCAAAGAAGTCTAACTCAGCAAGCAAACCTTAAAGCCAAATAATTTCGAAACAAGTAAGAAACATTGCTCGGTACTCAGATTCTATAGATGACTTAGAAACTCTGTCTTATCTCTTCCAGGAGATCAATGCATTACCTAAGAACATGCACCAACCAGTGATGGAGCGATGTATACCGACACAACCAGCCCAATCAACATCGCTATAAGCAACAAGACGATGGGAATTGCCTGAAGAAAAGAATAATCTACGGACAGAAGTGTCTTGAACATGGTGTATGATCCGACGGATAGCAAGCAAATGAAGATGACGAGGAGTCTGAAGAAATTAACTGACTTGGTGTACATCAAAAGAAATATATGATCTAGTGATGGTGAGATAGACAAGGCTACCCACCAATTTTTGATATAAGTTGAGATCAACGAGTAAGTCACCCTCCTCTTTACAAAGCTTGACATTCTAGACAAAGTAGAGTAGAATCATAACCAGTGATCACAATATCATTAACATAAACCAAAAGGACAACAATACGTATGTCTAATTTTCGAAGAAACAATGAAGTGTCATACTTGCTCTACGTGAAAGAAAATTGTAATAAAGTGGTTCAAAATTTTTCAAACCACGCCTGTGGAGCTTGTTTGAGACCATAAAGAGAGCGACGAAGTTTACACACATTGGAGGTCAGAGAGGAAAACAACCCCAGAGGTGGCTTCATAGAAATACATTCTTTAAGATCTCTGTGAAAGAAAACATTATTAACATCCATCTAATGTAGTGGCCAATCATAGGAAGGAGCAAGAGCTAGAATCGTTCGAACAGTAGTCATCTTAGTCACAAGAGCAAAGGTCTCCTCATAATTAACATCATATTCTTGATTGTTTCCAAGGACAACAAGTTGAGCTTTATAACAATCCAAACTTCCATCAGAGCAAACCTTGATTGAGTAAACTCATTTGCAACCCAGAGGAACTATAGTGGAAGAACAAGACTCAATGTCCCAAGTGTGATTAGCCTCTAGAACAACAACTTCTTCCTGCATAGCTTGACACCAACAGTCATGCTTGACAGCATGTGAGTAGCATGTGGAAATATCAAAATTGAACAATGCAGTAGTAAGAGCTTAAATAGAATTACCAGAAGAAAAACCACACCTATCTGGGGGTACGTCACTCTTCTCGAGTGAAGAGTGACGTACCAAAGGCTCTAGAGGTACAATTGATTAACTCTGGTACATGTTAGGATAGATATCGGGTAAGCCACCAGAAAAGACCGTGAAGGAATTGTCTTATATACACCATTTCTGGTTTGAAGCGAGAATTGATTTGCGAAAGAGTTAAGAACTGGTGGTCAAATGAGGGAAGGACCACAATAGAAGAAGAGAGCACATAAGACATAGGAAAAAAATGTTGATTTTCAAAGAAGATAACGTTCCTAGAAATATGTATATGATGTAATGTAGGATCATAACAAACAAATCCCTTTTGACACACATTATATCCTAAAAATACACATCTAATAGATTGAGCAGATAATTTATGTCGCTCATGAGGTGGTAAATGAACAAAACATACACAACCAAAGATACGAAGATTATCATAACTAGGTTGCTTAGCAAACAAGCGAAAATAGGGAGACTCTATGTGTAGAACTTGGAAAGGTAAACGATTAATCAAGTGAGTAGCAATCTTTAGAGCCTCAACCCAGAACATGGATGGAACAGAAGATTCTAACAAGAGAGTACGTACCATATCAAAAAGATGATGATTTTTGTGTTCAATTACTCCATTTTGTTCGGGGGTAGTAGGATATGAACGTTGATGGATAATTCCTTTAGAAGCCAAGAATGTTTGAAACTCAATGGACAAGTATTCACCACCAGAATTTGTGCATAATGTCTTAATATTTGCAGAAAATTGATTTTTAACATATACTAAAAACTTCAAATTTAGAGCGAAGAAAATAAACCCAAGTAAATCTGCTATGATCATCAATGAAGGTCACATAGTATTTAAATCTTTCATGTGAAGTAATTCAGGAAGGTCCTCAAACATCACTATGGATAAGATCAAAATAATGAGAAGCTCTACTAGCATGCAAAAGAAATGGTAGAGTTTTTCTTTTATCTAGTTTACAAGAATCACACTCAAGAGGTAAAGAAGAACGTTCTTTATTACTAAGAAAACCCGAGTTCAATATATGAGATAATATTTGAGAATTGGGATGGTCTAAACGACAATGCCACACTATACTCAGATTAGGAACATTATTACAAGAAAAAGACTTGATAGAAGGAACTGGATAAAGTGCTAGAAGGTAAAAGTAATGGAAACAAGCGTCCCACTTTAGGTCCCTTCGCAATCGGCTCCCCTGTTACTTGGTCCTACACAATACAACCATCACCAAAAAAGTTAACAGCACAATTGTTATCAACTAATTGACCAATAGAAATGAGATTTGTAGAAAGTTGAAGAGCAAGAAACACATCGATAAATGTAGAAGCATTGCCAACAACATTGATTGGCAAAGAACTATCATTGGCAGTCTGAATGGTAGATTGGCCAACATAGGGCCGAATATGAAACAAAGTTGTGGAAGCATTCGCCATGTGATTAGAAGCCCCCGAGTATACATACCAAAGTGTAGTAGAATTTTTACCTTGAAATCCCATTATAGATAATGCTGAAATTAGCATTTGTTGCACCATTTTAAGAATGCAGTAAGTTGTTGTAGGAGGTGCAAGATTAGGAGAAACACTTGAGGAAGACCCATGTGCTACAGAAATCGCTACTGGAGGAACAACAATAGAAGTCTGAAATGCTTGGGCCTGACGATTCTAGGGGCAGATACGACATTCTTTGATAATATGACATTTTTTCTTACCATAAGAACAATATTTTTAGGACAATTAGCAACAATATGCCCATATTCTTTACAGCATAAACATTGCATATTTTTAGAAGTCATAGGTGATCCACATCCTTAGGCAGCATAAGCCATAGTTTTCGTCGTGAAAGTGCCATGAGATTGTTCCAGAATAGCTTGAGTACTAAGACGTTCTTCGCGAAGTAACTCACCAAAACAAATATAAAGAGAGAGAATAGGAGATCTATTCAATAGAGAAGAACGAACCAATTCATATTCTGGGCGTAGTTTCATAATAAATTGATCGCGTTGGCTAGTCCTGTAAAGATTCTGAATAGTTGAAATAGCAGCAGCAGAAACATCTTCTGTAACTAAATCAACATATTCATACCAAAGTATCAAAAATGTCGAGTAATAGTCCTGGATAGAAAGACTACCATGTTGAAACATGGCAATCGCATATTCCAACTGAAAGCAACAAGCATTATTATTTTGTTGATAAACTTTCTTTAAATAATTCCACATAGATTGAGCAGAGCGATGAACCAACAAATTGGTGACGATATATGACTCTACCGAACTAAGAAGCCAAGACATGATTCGACCATCAAGCACAGATCAAGAAGGAAAAGACATGACTTCCTTAGAGTTGTCAGTGTCGGATGTTGGTGCAACATCTGTGCCATCAATATTTTTCAAAGGTCTTTTCCTTTGAGGAAAAGTTCAAACTGAAAAACCTAGGTAGAGTAATTTTGCCTGTAAACTTAACACACAATGATGCAGTGTCCATTGCAAGTAAATGGAACCTGAGATAAAGCAAAAAAAATATTCAAAAAAAATTAAAGAAACTGAGAGAATGACTTTAAACAAAGATTGCTAAAAAACACTAGTTTAGCATAAAACGATATAAAATATCAATGAAGATTTCTTCAAAAATAAAATACTGAAAAAATTTTAAACTTGCTCTGATACCATGTCAGAAATAAGTCAAAAATATTATATAAAATGGACCGAATGATTTGGTCTTGTGATTTGACTTTACAAAATACAACAAAACTGTTTAAGGACAGCTATGGATTGTTGTTTATGTACAGTTACGTACAGCTCAAATGACTATGGACAGCTGTGGACAACTAAAAAATGAATATAGACAACTAAGCTGTCCATTGACACCCATAGCTTTGAGAAAACAAACTCAATCTTGTACTCTTCATCCTATCTCTAGATTTATTTCATACAACATTTTTTCTATTAGTTTCCATACTTTTACCTCTACCCTTAAATTTGAAGTCAAGGATCTAGGATAAATGCGATACTTCTTAAGAATGGAAGTTGCAAGATCAAAAAGGGGTATCAGTGTCTCACAACGTAAATGTGTTCTTGATCTCCTCATTGACACTACATGCATGGCTACAAACCAAATGACAATCCAATTAAGGTTAGAAATAAATATAAAAACTTGGGTGAAATGGTGGACAAAGAAAAATACCAAAGACTCGTGGGAAAATTGATATACTTATTTCATACTAGACCTTACATATCATTCGTCGGCAGTGTAATTAGTCAACACATGCATTATCCAAAGTAAGCTCACCTTGAAGCAGTTTATAGAAATCTTAGATACCTCAAAACGTCACCTGGTAAGGGATTATATTTTAAAAAATGAAGCCAAGAACTTAGAAGTTTACACTGATGTGGATTGGGTTGGTTTAGTAGAAGACCAACGATCCCCTACTGGGTATTACACTTTTGTTTTTGGGAACTTAATAACATAGAGAAGCACAAAAAAATGAGGTAGTCAGAAGTAGTGCCGAGGCAAAATTTAAAGTAATCGCATAAAGAATCTATGAGATACTATGGTTGAGAAAGCTCTTGATGAACTTCAAATTTCAACATCATCTTCAATCAAACTATACCGTGATAACAAGGTGGTTATTAATATTTCTCTTAATCCTATTCAACATGACAGAACAGAACATGTGGAAGTTGTTAGACACTTTATCAAAGAAAAGATTGGACAAGGAACAATTTGCATGACTTATGTTCCAACAAAAGAACACTATTGATATCTTTACCAAAGGACTTCAATGACAATTGTTTGATGATCTTATTTGTAGGTTAGATATGATCAATATTTACGATTTATCTTGAAAGGGAGTGTTGAAATCTCTAGAATTAAACATAAAAATTGTTTCCTTATTTTGTTCTTTCTAATTAGGATGATTCTTAGGAAAATTGTAAATTGATTTATATTTTTCTTATTTAGTTTAGTTAAAAATTAGGAAGAACATTGCACGTATAATTAGGAAATTTATTTCCTTTTCCTAATCCTATTTTTGTTCTATAAATTGTAAATCATAGCTATTAGAAAATTTAATTCAATATATATAGAAATACATTTTCACAAATACAAATCTTCAAAAGGGATGTACTTCTTCTACAACATTTTTAAGAGATCTAATTTTAAATGGAGTGGTTTGGTCATAGTAGCTTCAAGAGAAGCATATTGTCTCTCAAAATTATGAAAGCACTTGTCTTGCATATTTCCAAACACTATTAAAGTGCTTTGGCCTAATTGAAAACACTATATGCCCCAAAGAGAAGCAATTCCAAACAAGCTCTAAGTTGTTATGACATTTTTTTGAAAAATTTGAGCTAAAAAGCACTTTTCATTGCACCAGCAAGACACATTCGAGCCCAAATTATTAGAAATGATTTGAGTTGGATACTATTTAAAACAACCATTAAGATTCCCATAATTATGGAAAGAACATGTAATAAGTAGGTAAAGAGCTTTGAAAAGTTAAGAAGCCATACCACATATTTCTCTATGGATCCAAGTTCACGGGTACTGCAATTAATAAATATATAAAGAGAAGGAAGTTCATTGGACACCCAACGACCTGCAATTGCAAGCGATACAAGAGGTCAATCTAAAACATTTTAACATTTCAATGATCAACCACATGAGGCACAGTAAAACTGGAAAGCCAACAGCGTAGGATCAATAGCTTTTCTTCCTTTAGACTGGCACAAAACATTTGAGGAATAAATCCTTCCTCATTTCTCCAAAAGTAAACAATAAATCAATAATGAATACAAAGGCTATATGAGAAAATTATTTGTTTCTTTATCTTCTATTTTTCCATGTAGATTAGGGCACTAGATAAAGCTCAATGATAAAGACATCTCCTGTTAAATCTTGCAAGTGCTTTCAAACTTACATGAAAGCTTCACCAGAACACAGTTTATTTAAAAAACCAACCTTCATTTTCATCTTCAAAATCAAAATCAAGTGTATTCCTTATTGATCTGAAGAATGTGTTGACAGGACCACTTGGAACATCATCCAGGGAGCTTATTGTTATACCATCAATCTGAAAGAAAAAACAGTTAAAACTACCATGAAACATCTCTGAAACAAATATTGAAGTATGGTATGATTGAGGCATATAAGCCCCTTAAACTGGTGAGAGAAAGTGAACAACTCACAATCCTCGTCTCTACCTAAAAAGGCAAATTCCTAATTCAAAATAAAGCACATTATTTAGAAACAAAAGGACTGAGCTATTGCATTACCGAGTCAATAGCCGCTTTGAACATCTCGGAGGCCCTGCGCTTTTCTGGCTTGTCAGGAAACACCTGAATTTAAAACAGAATGAAAAATGGGGGCAAAAAAAATCTTCGAGGAATCAAAGATAACAAAGCTGCGTATTTATGAAAATGGAATTCATACAATACAAACTCTGGTTTCCCTTCTTTCTTGGAGCTTCCTTACGATAGTCAAGGCAAGTTGAATGTTGGCATCTATGAAATCATCTGAAGATCCCTTTACATTTTTAGGAATTGGAGAATATCATATATCAAGGGTCATATTAACATGTTTTGTGTACTCGATATATTACTGATATAACGATTAAATTAACGGAAATTATCTATTTATGTTTGGGATTAGAACTATTTTACAACATAAACTTAAGTTATGCCATGTCATTTTTACCTCAGTTAGAAACCCTTGTAACTGAGTTACAACGGGTATCTATATTTGTAGAAGTTGTAGTTTTCGTGCTTATCCTAATTGCTGGTCAATTTTTCCATGTCCCTTGTAATCAATATACTAAAGTGAAAAGCTTAAGAGTAAACAGAAGTACCTTATAGGAGGATATATTGCTAGGCAGAGGCCTTGAATCATCAAAAAAAAAAAAAAACATAAAGACGGAACAATAAACAAGTATTAGAAGAAAAAACTCAACCTAAACTAAAAGCCCACAAAAGATAGTTGAAAAATAATACAAATGCTCCATTCAATTTCCAAATAATGGAAATGGGTACTTAAAAAAAAAACCAAAATTTGGGAAATTCCAAAGCATAAAATCCAAAGACAAGGGAAAATGGGTTTACGGGAAATCGATCTCTAAGCGGGTCTTTCCATCTCCGAGAGCATAAGCGAGCGAATTTGCAGCATCGGTTACAAGAACTTCGTAAGACTTGGGTTTGTATAGCGCAACACCAGCCCTTGGATCGGAACCTGAAGTTGAAGAAGTTACTTTTTGTTTGTTAACGCAACGAATTGAGATTGTTTTGGTGAAAGCTGGTTTGATAATAGAATTAAAGGCAGATGATGATAAGAGTGAAGTGAAGGAACGGCCATGAAAGAGAGAAAATTGGGAGCCGGGGCAAAGTTGGGAGATGAAAGTGGTGAAGGATGGTGATGATGAGGTCATGGTTGGCATGGCCATCTTTGTCTTCGATGCTCAACTATGTTGGCTAGTGTATTAATGTCTCTGATTTATCCAACGAGAGAGAGGTAGAGGTAGGAAGAAGATAACGAACTTGAACACTAGTGGTTTCTGTAATTGGTTAACATGAAAGAAAAAATAAATTAATTAATAAGTTAATACACTTCCGTATATATATATATATATGTGCGGATAAATTCTTTAATTGCTAGCGTAAAAATAAAAAAATATTATTAATTTAGTTACTCCCACCCTTATGGATTGAGAAATTATAATAACATTTTACATATATTCCTTCTTTTATATTTTTTTTTATGTAAAGCCTAAAAATCTCTTATTGCTTTTTGTAAAACTTATAAAAATTATGATATTTTTTATTTTTTATGCAAAGCTTGTAAGTTTTTTATTAATTTTTACAAATTTATAAAAATTATAATATTTTTTATTTTTATGATAAAAACAAAATTATTAAATTCTTTTGATTATAATTAATCATATATTCAAATCAGTTTAATATTTTTTTAATTAAATTTATTATATAACCAATGAATTAATTATTATATTTTATTATTTTATTTTATATTTGATATTATTCTTTTCAAATTAACTTATAAATTTAAATTTTTTTATCAAATTATTTTACTAGATTACGTCTATTTTTTATTTTTTAAAAATAATCAATTAATCATCGTAAATTTTTAATTGTTTTTGATATTCTTGTGCAATGAAATTTTCTTTTATATATTTCTTAAAATGTAGCAAAGATGTTTTAAGATATATAACACTTTTTAAATGTTCTTCGATTTCTTGTTTTCTTTTTATTTTATTTCTATATAAATTAGTTGTTGATTTCTTTTTCTAATATATTTTACTTTTATATTTTATGCAAATTATTGAATGAATGATAAATAAATTAATAAACAATTAAAATCCTTATTATATTTATAGTATGTAATTATAACTGACTTAGTAAACATAGGTCCACCTTGGTTTTGTGCTGTGATAATGAAATTTTATTTTATATATTTCCTAAAATTTAGCAAAAACTTCTTTAAGATATATAACATATTTTAAATGTTCTTCGATTTCTTATTTTTCTTTTATTTTATTTCTATATAAATTAGTTTTTGATTTTTTTTTCAATATATTTTCCTTTTATATTTTATGTAAATAACTAAATGAGTGATAAATAAATTAATAAATAATCAAAATCTTTTAATATACTTGTAGTATATAATTATAACTGGCCTAATAAACATAAATCTACTTAGGTCTTCTACTTTGTGATGTTTCCTTGAGATAGCATTTCAATTAGATCTAATCTTATATCTTTACTAACTTACGGAGATCTATAATACATGTATATTCTTTTTAAAATTGTAATGATAAATATGAATTTTTGTTTTAAAATAAACTTTTATTTATTATAATAGTTTATTACAACTTGAATACTAAGAACCTTGAAAATTTTCTTAGTTACTTGTTTATAGATGAAAGATTACAAAAGATAAAAAGATAGAAACTAAACAAATAAGTTTCTCAAAGATTATGATATGTGTGTATTTTCTTTAAATAAGAGAGTTTTCTTTTGTATACATAAGGGTTATCTTTTACATAGGTGAGATTTCACTATTTCACCAAACTTTTATAGTTAACACCTATATATTATTGATGCTAAAGCTAGAAATAAGAATTTTAACTATAGGTTTGGATATCTGCAGTTATTTGCACCACCTATTCGATTTTTATCTGAGAAATTTTGAGAATAGGATGATTTTAAATATTATACGAACACAAAGAAACAATTATGGGACTCATATAGTTATATTGATATCTTTCCCTACCTATACCCGATATATATTATATTTATTTAATTTATTTATATATTTGAACATTGAATCTTTTATTCATAAGTTAACTCTTCCACCTTCTTATTTTATTTATTATTTTCATATCAAATCTTTTACTTTTTAAAATTTATAAAAAAATAATAAAAATTAAAATACAATACCTATTAGCTATCTCCCACTCTTGTCACTTGACTAACTAGTATATATAGAATTTTTTTCATTTGGCTCAAAGATAAAAACCTTATAATAGCTTGCACTGTTAATTGCCACTTGAATCCAACTGTCAAGTCTACCAGTTATTGTTGAGAGACCAACTATCGTCGAGAGACCAATTGTTGTCGACTCTACCAGATCATAGCTTGCCAGTTTTCACTGCCTTTCATTTTTGTCCTTTCTGTTTCGTCATTACTAAGTTTTTGGTAAATTCTTTTTACAATAACTATTGGAAATGAATTTCAATAAAAACAAATAATGAGATATAAGTATCAAATTTTAGTCTTTTAAAATTTTGTCACATATTGTTATTTTACATCACTTTTACATCACTTAGGAGATATATAAATAGAAAATGATTGACTATTGGGTTTTGGTCCCAAGAAACACCTACTTTTGTGGAAGGAGAGAAGAACTAGGCAAATGTGATTCCACACACGCACACGGGTAGCCACCATTGTCGTCCGTCCAACCGATTGACTGAGCCGAGTGTGTGAGGTGAAATTATTTTTCTACCTATATATGACCGTTATTTATCATAATTGTCACATATTTTCTCAAACTATAAATAGAGGGCCTTAACTCTCAATTTACATCATATCTTTTTGGAAATAGCTCTTACATATTAAAGAAGAAGATACTAAATTATTTTTTGAGTTTTTCGAGCAACATAAACTTTAGAGGTGTAATATTTTGGACTTTATCAGTGCAGTGAAGCTCCATGATAGAAAACAAAGATTCTAGGCTATTTTATCTCTGGGATGACGAGGTTGTGTTTGCTTGCACAAGTTTAGACAGAGTTGCGAAACTTCTTAAAGAGAGTAATCTAGTCTACGACTCAATCCAAGCAATATTTTTCAATATATCAGTAATATTATTTTTTACATACTTGTTCCAACATATCTTAGATTATCGCACTCTAAATTGACAAGAAAGACTCTTATTAATGTGATCCTTTTACATGTTTTGCTAGTTAGAGTCTCTTTTGGAGAACATAAAACGTGTAAGTATACACGGTCACAAGTAATAAGATTTGTAAGTAAAGTATCGTTCCCACGGAGATTTGTCACAATAGTTTGTTGAGTTCTAAAATTATTTCGCTCTGATTTTATCCAAAACGATCAGTGATTGGAAGAAATTTAAGAAAAGAGTTTAATAACAAAATAAAAGAAATCTAGGATTGCAGTTTTTCACCAAATTACTCCACTCAAATCATATTATTTTCTGTTAATTTATATTTTTATAGTACATTTAATTTGTGAATCGAAAACTTCTAATTTTATCCATACATCTCTTCCAAGCTCTGTATAGACACACCTCATTAAATTAATTCACTATATTCCTATGAGAATTAAATTCACCAAGATTCATTACGTTCTAAGTTCTCAAATGGCCACACATACAATTAAGGTATATTCCTATCCTTCATCATACATGTCATTCTATCCACGAGCAATATACACAAAAATGCATCTTTCAAGTTTATTTAAGTGTCACGGATCATTTGATAAAATTCGTAAATAATCAAAAGCATTAAGCACAGATAAAATAAACAAATCGAACGTCTTATAAATCTTTCAAAAATAATTAAAATCAAAGCTTCATAAATTTAGATAAAATGCAACCTTAAAAAAATTAAATTACTTCATAAATTAAAAATTAAAAATACAACAGTTAAGGAATATCAATTACAGAACACTAAGAAAATTAAAACTTCATCTTCTCCAAAATATTTGGCACACGTAGAACACAACAGAAGCCAAAAATGGTTTCTGCGTGTTCCACAGTCCAACCCCAAACTCTCCTAAAATTTCAAAACTCAAAACTCAAAACTCCAAAACTTCATTTTTTAGCAATAAATGCCCTATTTATAGCTAAAAAATTACATCCAAAAAAATACATTTATTTAGACACGCGGGACACAAAATAACGAAAATAAAAAGCATGCATGTCAGACATTTTTATTAAAATCTACGGCCACGCGTACGAAAAAAATAATATCGAATTTGTTATTTTAATGTACGCGTGGAAGACATGAACTAGAGGGCGCCATTTCTGATTTTTTAAATTCAATTTGTGTGTCACGTGTCAACTTTTGATTCGCTGTAAGGATTAATACGGACACATGGCAGCATTTCATTCGCGGAGGAACCAGTTGCCCGTAGAGATCAGCGCACAGGAGTAGAGGCGCGCGAACATGGGGGACAGCGGTTGGAATGCGTGCGTAATTTTGCATTTTCGTGCTCACCAAAACCTTGCCACGTGTCATAATATGATTAGTTGAAATATAAAGTGGGCCAAGTGGCAGTTTGCTATTCGCTGTATAACCAGTCGCATGTGAAACGACCGCACGAGATCATGACTTAAAAACGCGTCAGACACATGGGTCCCACCCTACACGCCGGCATGCGCCATATGTGGGCCTCACTCTGGCACTGAGCCGCATGATAAAGGAAACCATGCACCCACTCTCTTTGGTCGGGTTTGAAGGACACGCGAGCATCCTAACCGTTTATGCTTTGATCTGACGGTCCACATTGTACGCGTGGATTCTTCTCTCCTACGCAGAAAATAAGTTTTCTTAATTACATTTTAACCCACAAATATATTTCAAATTACATTTTAAACTTTTTTTAATTACAATTAAGCCCTTTTTTAATTTAAATTATATTTTAAACTTTTAATAATTACAATTAAGCCCTTTTTCTAATTTAAATTATATTTTAAACTTTTAATAATTAAAATTAAGCCCGATTTTAATTTAAATTATATTTTTGATTTTTATAAATTGTAATTAAGTACTCTTTTATTTGAAATTATATTTTTGGACATAAAATTACAGTTAAGTAGGTTTTCGATTCAAATTATTTAATTTTCTTCAAAATATATTCCTTAACACATAAACAGAAAATATTAATTTATTTAACTAAAATTAATCAAAAATATCAAAAACATATCAATTATAATTAATAAAATAGGTGAAAATAACTATATAAAATACGGTTATCACCTGGGATGACGAGGTTGTGTTTGTTTGTACAAGTTTAGATAGAGTTGCGAAACTTCTTAAAGAGAGTAACTTAATCTACGACTCAATCCAAACAATATTTTTCAATATATCAGTAATATTATTTTTTACATACTTGTTCCAACATATCTTAGATTATCGCACTCTAAATTGACAAGAAAGACTCTTATTAATGGGATCCTTTTACATGTTTTGCTAGTTAGAATGTAGACACCTTAGAAAGAAAAGGGAGGATTTTACACAAGGGATATCAGTCTGTTTGAAGTACTTTGAAGTAATATTATTTTTATATTAATTTGACACAAATCTTATTTTACGCCAAAGTTTAGATTTTAGTTGAATTTTACAATTCCCAACTTTTACACTATTATATAATCTAATTAATATGATTTATAATTTTTCAAAAGTATAACATCTGTCTACCTTGTCCCCTCATGCACCATTGCACACCTTGATTTCCAGATCCAATAAGCCACATTTGACAGTAATACACTCTACAAACCCCATGCTTATAAATCTTTTATAGAAGCCAGCTAAATCAGAGACTTTCCATGCGCTCTTTTCTGTCTAAAATTGCCAAAGTGCATGACTTAGCATCCCATTACCGTACCCACGACACAAACAGCATGCGTCTTAGACCAGTATCTAGTAAGAATAAAGGATTGTGATGATTTAAATGTAATAATTCTAAAATATTTAATGCACTTTCATGTTTCTTATAGAATTTAAGATTTAAGAATAAGACAAAGACTTTAAATATTATGGCAAGTGAACGTGATAAAAAAATAATGACTAATAAGAGACAATAGAAAATAATTATTTGTTTTGTATATATAAATTTAAATTTTAAAAGTTATTTTTTTCTAAATTTTTCGCTACAATTATCTAAAAAAATGAAATAACCTAAATCAATCATACAATATAGAGGTAATAAGTGGTACAATTTTAAGTGTCAATTAACATACAAATATTCCTCATCTGAAACTACACAAACTCAACCACCACAAAAATATAGTGAAGAAGACGATAGAAAGGTTAACTTTAAGTTTAGAGCATGAGATTACTTTGATAGGAAAAAAATTAATGGGACATGAAAGTCAATATGTAAGTATTGTGGAAAAAAGTTAAGAGTTGATACAAAGAATGAGACATCTCACTTGAAAGTACATAGAAAAGGTTGTCAATTCAAATATAAAGATAGGGTTATAGGTCAATCATTTTTAAATCCTAACAAGAAAAGGAATATAATTGAGTTGGGACATTAAAATTTTAATCCACAAGTTTCTCAAGATAAATGTAAGAATATGATAATTCTACATGAGTATTCTCTTAGTACTGTTGAGCATCATAAGTTAGTGAACAATAAAAGTCGTGTTGCAATCACGAAAGATATATGGAAGTTTGGAAACTAGAACAAAGGACTCATAGTTGTAACTCGTCATTATTAAAGATAATTGATATATGCGTAATAAAATAATAAGTAAACTTTATAAGTTTATTGTTGAAGTTTATTTAATTCATATGAAATTTTTTTTTAGAGATTTAATACATTTTATTTTTGGAATGGAACATTAATTGTAAGATTTCAACCCTAACTTTAAATAATTGTTTTACTAATGACTCAATGTTGTCTGATCTGTTAGATTCATTAGATAGAACTTCAATGACGTTGGATGATATTTTTCACATGCGTTGCTCTACTCACATATTAAACTTGATCATGAAAGATTGACTGAATATAATTTCTCAATGCATTGTTAAATTTAAAAATAATGTTGCATATTGGACAACAACACAAAAAAGAGAGAGAAATATTAAAAAAAGTGCATCTTAAGAGATAAAGTATCAGTGTGAAAAATTATCTCTTGATTATCAAACTCGATAGAATTCTACTTTTTAATGCTTAAAAATGCATTGTTTTATCAAAAAGTGTTTCCTTATTTGAAACAATTGGATAAGAATAATAAGACTCTCCCTAATGACTTGGATTAGGAAATGGCAAATAAAATCTGTGATAAGTTAGAGATATTTTACAAGGTTATTGAATTGATTTATGATTTCAACTATCATATTATAAACATATAGTTTCCTCATGTTTGTGATATTAAATTGGCATTATATAAGTGAGTTAATGATAAGGATGATTTGATCAAGGGAATGACTAAAATCATGCTTGAAGTTTTTGATAAGTATTGTCAAGAAGTTAATATTATGATGGTTGTTTGAGTTGTTTTGGATCCTAAGTTTAAGATAAATTATCTCAAATTCTATTATCTAAGAATATATGGAAAGAATATGAAATTAGAAAGGTGAGAAAAAAGTGTTATGATTTAGTAAATATGTACTAAAGGAAACAAATTATAAAAGATAAGAGTCAACTAATGGAGTTTTCAACACGCTCCAATATATCTCAAAGTTCAAAAGGTACTACTAGTGTTATGAATCCTAATGGTATAATCGAGTATAAACCATGGAAGTTGATGCAAAATAAAACTGACTCTTTGAGATCTAGTTAGACTCTTATTCATAGGAAGTTGATATGAAAATTTCGGATGAAAAATTTGATATATTATCTTAGTGGAAGTGCAACAAATATAAGTATCCAATAATGCATAAAATGACTAAAGATATCTTGGTTATTTCGGTGATCACAGTTGCTTCAAAATCTACATTTAACACAAGTGATAAAGTTGTGAGCAAACACTATAGTAAGCTCAAAGAAAATACATTAAAAGTTTTGATGTGTGCCTAAGATTGGTTATGAGCTAATATCCATATACAAGGTATAAGTCTATAGATTAAGTACTTGTACATGTTATATTCTATTAATAATCCTTATATGTACCATATATTAATTGTGTAGTCTAATAATTTATAATTTATTCATATATATTAGTTCTTGGCTTATTTGCTTCCACTATTATTATTGCAGAATATGATGTTGAGGTAAAGGTTTTACATTATTGGTTAATCAATTTGTTATTTTGGTTTATAATGATGATTTTGTATGTTTGAGTTTTGCAGGATACACATATCATTGAAAAGAATTAGAAGAGATAATTTCTATTGTATTGTAGTTGTTAATTTCCTTAAATTTGTGTTGTTATTTTTTAAGATTTGTATGAACTTAGAATATTTTAATTGTAACTTCCTATGGTGCTTCTTTATATGTGTGCAAACAATTAAATTTTGAATCTATTCTATTAAGTTAGAAATAAAAATGTTCATCTTTAATTGTGTGTTAGTTGTATCAAGTTGAATAGAAATTTTTTAATGAGTTTGAAAAAAATAGTTTTGGTTCGAGTATTTTTTTATTACCCACACCATCTCATTACTCGTGGGTAAAAACTATCTCTAAACTATAATGGTTTTTGGATAGTTTCGGGTATGTATTTACCACTTCGGTTTTAAGGACAGTGACATCAAAAATTGTCCTTATCTGTTTCCATGTCCATTCCTAGTTGGAGCATCAATTTATTATGTATAGACCCTACATTTATTTAGTCATTTGTCGACACTGATTCTTATGAAGTTGAGATTTTCATGTTTTATTCCTTATCTTTAATGCAATAAATGCATTTGTGATCCTTAGCATGTTGTCTGTCATAATGACAAAACACCTTCTTGCTCTCTATACTTTCAATTCATTGCAATTGAAAATGACTTCATATATATTGTTCTTTTCAACATCTTCCTTGGTGATATACAGATTAGTTTGTGAGGTGATAATCACTTTATTGGTAAAATAATTAACTTTAATTTTCAGAAGTGTTGTTAATTTTTCTTAATTTATAATAGATCTTGCTTAGCATTTGGTCACGTTTTATGCTTAATTCTTTTGAATCAAATTCTTTTTTCTGGCAAGACTGTGGGGCTATTAAATTACCTTTTAGTGTTGGCAAGTCCAAGTTTAATGAAATAATATGGATTTATTGAAATTTTTTAGTTTCAATCTATAATTAAACTGCAAAATCTTAAATAAACAAGCTTTTTTATAGCCTTAATTTTATTTCTGAAAATTTTAATGAATTTCTTGAAGTTTTTAGGAAAATAATTCCACTCATTTAAATTATCTTTTGGTTACAAGTTTTCTATTAATCTATTGTGAAATGCTTCGTACAAAAACACTAGATCTGCTAATGCATGCATTTTTATCGAGTTTTTAATGCTATTACCAATTCCACTATAATAGCGCTAAAAACTTGATAATTAAATTTAATAAGATTTATAAATAGTTAGAAAGTATACAAATTACATATAGAAAATGATAATGTACTTTCAAGGTCAATATATAGATAAATCATATGTTTTTCAAATAATTTAATAAATTCTTAAAAATAAAAATTAAAACTAAACATTATGTTACGAAGTTTTGGTTTGATAAATATATAAACTAATTATATAAAAATAAAGATAGATTCAATAAAATAATTGAAAAAAATAAACATTTATCATTAAATGAAGAATTTATGGTATATATTAATTAGTTAATCATGTTGGGTCAATATTAATTAGGTCATTAAAGATATGACCTAATATTATTAATTCTCTTATATATATATAAATATGATATTAATAACGTGTATTATTTATTATTTATTAAAATTACTTGATGCTTTTTATCGATCTATCAGTTAATTTTAATTAAATTATACTTTTTTTAAAAGGTTAATAAACCATTCAATTGTTGTCTTCGATCGGGTCTAACAATTTGAACTTTATTCAAAGTATCAAAGTTGAATTTAATAATTTAAATATCTAGGAACTAATTTTTAAATTTTAATCTACTACGAAAAATACTAGTCAATATATTTTTCGATAATAGATCTTTATAAAAATCTTTGAAATTGAGTTCTAGCTATACAATTGATATAAATCAAAGATCTAAGAGTTTTAATCTAAATCATATCCAAATAATCAAATATTAAATCTAACTTTTATATTCTAAGTTTATTACGAAAATTATGTAATAATTACTATAATATTTTGTAATAAACTTTGCACAATTCTTGATAACAACATTACTAATATCTCATAGTATTTTCAAATAGACATGTTTAATTTAATAAATTATCATTAAATTAAACATAGCATGTAAAACAATACATAAATTTAATAAATAAAAATAATTCATTTAAATTATACTTCAATTATATCCTTACAAAACTTCAACATTATTTTTGTTTATGAAAAATCTCCCTATAGAATTGCCAACAATACTTATTGAATTAAAACTAGAACTATCATACAAACTATATTCTCAACTCTAAAATTAAGAGAAAAATTTTATAATTATGAAAAGAAAAGCTAAAGAAAGCTTAAGATAGAGATAGAAAGAGTTGAAAAGGATGATTGCAAATAAGAATGTGCAGTCATTTTTATAGATAAGACAAAGGAAAGAAAAGTGGATCATAGAGTTGGACACTGAAGCACACTTCCTTCCAAGCCATGGCATGAGATAGGTTGTACACACTTGGCTTGATCCATTACTCTTGCACCACGGCACAGTAAAATACCACTCTACAACATGCGTCAATTCTCGGTCGCGTGAATTTGATTCCGAAAGTTGTGCATCATGACACATAAAAGTACGACCATGTGGCATGCATTACTCTTAACTTCTAAAAGCTCCTTTTGTTTTACACCTCCTTTTCATTAGTTTAGAACATATATAAAGTTTACATATGTTAATCTTTTATGCTTTAATGTTGTAATGAAATATTTTTAGGTATTATTTTTTAAGTTTAATCATTTAAATATAAGAAATGTCACAAAAACAACAAAATATACCAATGATTCTGAAAACATAACTTTGTTAAAATAATAATAAAATTATACAAATACAAATATATTTTGATATTAAAGTACATATAAATTACATTACATTTAGTACTTTTTAAGCACTAATCTAAGTACTAATCACAACCCAACCAACATTTTCCTAGTCTGGTAGTATGAAAAGAAAAAACTAAAAATAACATTAAACTATCCAAAATCATTTTTGTATATTGATACGGTTGCATTTAGCGTAAGTAATAAGTCTTTGAATCATTAGGTTATCCTAGTGGATGAGTTTAAATCTCATGAGTACTTTCAGTGATATTATTTACACATAAAACTAAATGTAAAAAATTTAAAAATAAATAACAAATTTAAATTTAAATAAAGTAAAAAATTAAAATGAAAAAGATAACAAAATAAAATATCAAATCTTTTCATGCTTTTAATCTCATTTAAGTTTACAACTAAAAATCAAAGCATGAATTATTTTAATATCCTCAATATTTGTGATTTATTATAATAGTTAGTTAAAAATCATATTTATATTCACATAAAAATGTATTAATATTAATTTACTCAATCTCAATATAAAAAATATGAATTCACCTTGACTTTAACGTCACAAGTCATACTCTCAAAATAACATTGATCATATTGGTTCAATCATTCAAAATAATAGTTTCGCATATGTTTAAATAAGAAAATACTCAAAGTAGTGCATAATATTGATCTCATGAAAGGAATCAAATGATATGATTTATAAAGAAATCGAGTAAGATTTTCATGCATAAATCAAATTCATCAAATAAAATTTTTAAGTTATATGTATTTAAGAGATGAAGAAAATGTAATGACTTATTGAGAATTTATTTACTATCTTTTTTTGATATTTACCATTATTCACAACTTTATATTGTATATATGGGTCTTAGTATTTAGTGTATATTACTTTTTTCTTTTATTTTTATTTCTTTCTTTTTTTAAGAGATATTGTGATTTTTATAAAAAATACCCAATTTGTACATATTTTTAAGTGATATGATAAGTGGTTAATTTTTAGAGTTTTCTTTTTATATTAATTTAGGTAACCTTGTATATATCTTTTTTCAGAAGTGATGCATGGACGAAAAGAATGGCATATAATTTCAAATTATACTTAAATAATTCAATTTAAATAATAAAAATAAATATATGATACTAAAAATCCTAACATATATGTATCTATCATCTATACAATTTAATAAGAGTATTTAAAAGAGTAAAAAATATTATCATTTAGAATGAGAATATAATAGCTTAAAATATTCTCATAAGATAGTTTTAACTATTTGATTCCTAAACATCGATTTTGAGTTTATCACAATTTTAATATTTTATTATGAAATATAAATTATAACAAAAACTAACTAATTATTACATTATTTCATGATATGTTCAATAAATTAATCTAACAGTGCAAAGACTTTAATCATTTGCTTAAAATTAATTAAAAGACATAATAACTTTATAAGAAATTTTTTAAAATGAACCTAAAAATTTCAAACCAATAAAAATAAATAAAAGCACATAAAAATGTAAAGACAAAGTAAAAATGTGAATATATAAAAAATTTAAATTAGCTTAATTTTATAAATATGCAATTTTTTTTACCCCTAACTTCAAACTTACATTGCTCTTAATGTAATAATTATAAACTAAAGAGTAAGAATAAAGAATAAAAAAGTTATTCATTTGCTTATCTTGCTCGAGTATTGATGTAGAATTACAAATGCATCTATAATTTCATACATTTAAAATTACACATATATGATACTATGTACTTCTCACAACATTCAATAAATAGTTATGAAATTAACAGTTCTAAATAACGTTAATATAAGAGGAAACAAAATAAAATAATTAACATAAAACAAAAACAATTACAATTACAATTACAAAATAAACAATTAAGATAAAAGAAATAATATTACTTAAAAATGATTGCTTATCTATCATATAGCATTATTTTAACGTCTTAATAAGATACTTTTTGAAGGAGGATTCTCATTTTTAATTTAATATACTTAACGTCTTTTTGAAGGAGGATTTCCATTTTTAATTTAATATACTTAACGTCTCTTTCATTATTGAGTTTATAATAGTTTATACTTGAAAATGTACAATCTTTACACAAAGACTCACATTGAAAAACTCTCTTAATAGACATTAACAACTATTTTGATAGATGCCTACCAATAAGTATATGGTATTCTTGAATTAATTTCAAATTTTTTGCACAAAAGTAATAATAAAATTTACAAATATTACAAGATTATCTACCTTATAATTAAATCATTGTATTATATCCTTTGGATTTGTTAAAAATTTATCGACTAATTTGTAGGAACATGGTCGTGGGTTTCAATTCACCCACTCTTAGCTATAAGTATAATGAATATGGCATTAAGCAACACTTGTACCTAGATCTAGCATAACATTTACCTCATTTTTATCACCAATGGTGATATTAAAATTTTCAAACTCTTTGGAGATAACTTCAAAATTATTTATATTATGACATGGAAAAATAGGGTTTCTAGAAGAAGAAAAATAAGAAAAAATTTATGTAGATATGATTTGTTACGTATTTTATGAAGTTTTAGTTTAAAATTCATTGGAACAAAAATACAATCTAGTATATTCAAATAGAGACTCGTATACATATATATTTTTCTTCGACTCAATTGTATTGTGAGAGCAGCATGATATTGCTAGTAGAAAAACCATTCCCTAGCTAAGGTTTTTTTTTTACTAAAAAAATAACAAAAAGAAACAACAAATAAATTAAACAATAAAAATAAAATAAACAAAAAGAAATAAATACAATAAAAAATATAAATACAATATATGATACAAACAAATTATTATACAATAATACAAGTCAAAAAATAAATACAATATACAATATATATGATACAAATAATAATACAAGTTAAATATAACAAGTTTTTAAAGTATATCATATAGTTACCGGTTACAAGATGTTAGACAATGGTTCCCCCCTCCTCCCCTCACCCCCCGAGGTGTCATATGCGTATTAAGTTCAACTAGAGTATCAACAGTCTTGCTGTCAGTGAGTCTAGCTTGAGATAAGAGGTCAGATGCATACTTAGCTTGAGTAACATAAAGACCATCTATGGAACGAGTGATCTCAAGATCCAAGAAATAGCTGAGATGTTTAAGGTATTTTATCTCAAACTATTGACTAAGAAAATCTTGAGTTCTTGAATGCCACTGAAGTCATCACCAATTATGATCATATCATCCACATATAGGAGAAGCAAAATGGTGCCTTTGTCATTGCAACGAAGAAATAAAGCAGAATCATAAGGACTGACAGTGTAACCCAAGCGAAACATGGTGGAACTGAACTTGGCAAACCATGCTCGTAGAGTTTGTTTAAAGCCATAAAGTGCACGTCAAAGGCCACAAACTTTATTTGTTTCAACAGAAAGACCAAAAGAAGGTTACATATAGACTTCTTCATGCAGATCCCCATTAAGGAATTCATTTTTAACATCCATTTGAAAAAGGTCTCATTTACTAGCAGCGGCAACAGCTAAGAGGGTACGAATAGAGAAAATACGAGAGAATGGAGCAAAAGTCTCTTCATAATCAATCTCATACTCTTGTGTAAAACCTTTTGCTACAAAATGAGCCTTATAGTGCTCGATGGACCCATCAGAGCGAGTCTTGATCTTATAGATCCACTTACAACTAACCACAGACTAACCAAAAAAGGAGAGTAACCAGATCCCAAGTATGGTTTTTGGTTAATGCATCAATTTCTTCTTTCATTGTAATCTTCCATAAAGGCTTAGTAGATGTCTCACGATAGGTGTGAGGCTCATGGAGTGTAGCAAGGGCAGTGTAACAATGATAGTCAAGTAAATGTGTAGGAATGGATCTTACCCAGGTTGAGTAGCGAGGTGGAATGTCTTGTGGAGGATCTTTAGGCGGAGTAGGAGAAGGGGACCTATGCTCAAGGTGGGGTAGCTCGTCATCAACTTGTTCTTCTACAACCTGTCTAGGAGAATCATCAAAAATATCTTAAGATTAAATAGAGAATTCCAAAGGAGAATTAAAAGTATTTGTAGAAGGAACAAGAGACTCATTTGGAAATATTTATAAAACATTTGAGTTAGTTAGGGAAGAACGAAAGTGAGAAAGTTCAACAAATAAATGGTGTTCCCAAAAGACAACATTATGGGAAACACGAAGATGATGCGAGATATGATCATAACATCGATACCCTTTTTGAGTTTTACCATAACCAAGAAAATAATAAAGTCTAGATCGAGGCTCAAGTTTGTTGTGTTTATAAGGCTGAAGAAGAACGAAACAGTTAGATCTGAATGAGCAAAGGTAATGATAGTCAGGAGATGACCGAAAAAGGTGCTCATACGAAGTCTGATTATGAATAACAACGCTTGGAATGAAATTAATGGCATGAACAACATGAAGAGCGGCTTCACTCCAAAATGGGGCAGGAACTTTGGTAGAAAGAAGAAGAGCACGAACAATGTCAAGAATATGACGAAGTTTTCTTTTGGCTCGACCATTTTGTTGAGAGGTTCCTGGACAAGTTAGATGGTGTATAGTGCCATAGGAGTGTAACAAAGCTTGAAAAACATTTTGAGTATATTCAAGAGAATTATTAGATCAAAAAGTTTTGATATGTTTGGAGAATTATGTTTCAACCATTTTTGCAAAGTTACTATATATTGGTAAGATTTCAGAACGAGATTTCATTGGAAAGATACAACTATAACGAGAATAATCATCAATAAAAATAACAAAATATCGAGATCCACTAATACTAGTAACAGGAGAAGGTCCCCAAACATCAAAATGAATTAACTCAAAAATACTATTAGAGATAGATTTACTATTATTGAAAGGTAAAGCTGGTTGTTTTCCTAACTGGCATGAAATACAATCAAAATTATTTTTAGACATAGAACCCAATAGACCTTTAGAAGCTAATTGTTGTACCCGAGTGGATAGGGCATGACCAAAACGAGAATTCCAAAGTGCGAGAGAAGGTAAGGAAGAAACTGCAGCCGATGTAGGAGTAACAGGTAGAAAATGAAGATTATTCACTAGAAACATATGCCTGACCCTAGGATCGGTCCCAAGCTCTTGCCCCGTCCTCGGATCCTACACAATACACCCAAAATAGTAAAAAATAAGGCGATAACCTAGTTCAGCTAATTGTCCCATATAGCATGAATTATAGGATAGGTCAGGTACATAGAAGACCTTAGGAACAGATAGGGTAAAGATCGAAACAAAACCTAGACTATTCCCATGAATGGTGGAACCATCATCTATATGAATATTAAGAAGATGTGGTGTAGGGTAAATTTTGGAGAATAAAGATAAGTGAGGTGTCATGTGATTACAACATGTAGAATCAAAAGGCCAAGTTTGAGACTTACCGGATAGAACTGAGAGAGTAGTGGAAAGAGATGCATTACCAGCCATTTGAATAACCTGAGTTATGATCTTTTGTCGTTCAGTAGAGGAGAGGTTGATAGTGGATCCAAAAGACTGGGACTCTACTGAACTGGAAGGCATCAATAGAGTAGGCTCGGTATTATCAACAATAGTAATAGATTTGTTGCGACGGTAACAAGTGTTAATGGTGTGGCCATGACACTTGCAATAATTGCAAAACCTTTTGTTGCTCTGCCTGCGACAATTGTTAAAGCCAAAAGAATCACTTGATTGCTAAGGTTGCTCAATGTAGGAGCAGAAGGAGTAATAGCCAAAACATTGAACTTATTCTGGGCTTGAAGGGTTGCAAGTCGAGCTTCTTCTCTAACCAACTCATTTATAGCAGTATCAAGAGAGGGATGAGGATTGCGATTAAGAAGCTGGCCTCAGATGGGCTTAAAGTTCTTGTAAAGTGACATCAAGAACTCATAGAGACAAAATTCATCCCTAATTATAGCATATTGCTGAGCATCCATTAAGCATGCCCAAATTGGATCACAAAGGTCAATTTGGTCCCAAAAGAAGTGAAGCTGATCATAGTAGTCATTGATGGATTGTCCTGGTTCTTGTTGAAGTTGATGCAATTAAACTATTAACTGATATTTCATGGATCCGTGAGTAGTGGAGTACCCAACATATCCCATGCTAATTTGGCATCATCAAAGTTGCCCAACAGATTGGAGATGGATGGAATGGAAGTATTCCGAATCCATGTGAGGATCATGTGGTTGTGACTATCTCATTCAATCATGCGACCAAGGAAGGTAACATCTTCTTCACTTGCTCCTTTGACAGGAATGATAATTGCACCAGTATAGTAATGCCAGAGCATGCGACCCTTAAGAAAACTACGCATAGCTTGAGACCATGATAAGTAATTCTTGGTCCCTTCTAATATAGTATTGATGGGGCAAGGAATAAAAACAACATTTTTATCCATTCGAAAACACAATATGCAAAAACGGACTGCAAAAATGAGGTCTACGCAAAAAACTGGGTAGGGGGGACCCGAACTACAAAAGTCAACAATCAACAAGTAAAGTCAATAGGTAACGACGGTCAACGGCACGATCACTATGACATCAACTGAAGGCAATGATGGTGTTAGCCCTAGGGATGTGTCACTAATGACATCACCGAACCAGAGTACGACGTGTGAATCTGACACGTGATTTTTGTTGGCAACACATGTGTATTTTGATAATTGTAATACTTCCACGGTTGTGTAGATCTAGTCGAGTCGATCACAGTGGTATCTGCAGAAAGGTTTTGGGAGCTAGATGCACGACAACGTTTGGTTTCAGTGGCGGCGAGTGAAAATACGTGTAGTTCCTTTGAGCAACGCGTGATGGAGCGTACAAACTTTGTTGGTTGCGAAATTTCCATGGTTGTGTCGATCACAATGGTATCTGCAGAAATGTTGTCGGAGCAAGATGCACGACGACGATGGTGATTGTAGGGGTCTGTGTGGTACATGACTCCTTAACAACGGTGACTGTAGGCTCGGAACCTAAGGACAATGACTAAAAGACGTCGAATGTTCAATGGTGAGTGGTTACCACAGCTGTTGTGACAACGAAAGTTATAAGGGTGGAGTAACACCAGAAAAGACAAGACTGCTAGAAAGATAAGAGTAGTGGCTTTGATACCATGTTAGAAATACTTATTGATTGTATTCTATTATGTAATTAAAGGAATATACATGGTGTCTTTATATAGGAGTTACAAGTAAACTAGATATGTTTAAAGTAAATAGATATATATTAGTAGATATATACATTAATCTGTTTACTAGATATACATTAACATAAACAAAAAACAATAATAAAAATAAATGCACAACTATAAACAAATTAGTAAAATAAAAAAACAAATTATACAAAAATAAAAGGTTACTAGCAATCTATGTGAGGAAAAAGATAAATATTCTAAAAATATTTTTCATTAAAAGTAAATGTGTTAGTCAGATATGAGAATTATGTCAAATTGATATATTTTTAAACGAGGATGTTACTAATGTAACACCTCAAAAATATAGGTGAAAATGGTGCAAAAATAGAATTGTTGTGCTACAAAGGTAACGAACCCATATATTTTGGTATGTTATTTTGTTTGTAAGTTTTGGCTCAATAACTTTATTTTTTATAAATTAATTAATTTTTTCAACTAATAATAACTTGTTTCAAAATTCTTCGTTTTATTCCAAATTACCTAAAAAAACCAAAATATCATGATTTTATAACTTCAATAAATTAAAGTAATATCATACTCTATCACATATTATGTAATTACGGTACATAGTCAACCTTATTGAATCTTGATAATTGATAACATGCATGTTATATATAAAAATAAAAATAAATATAATATATTACATATAAAAATATTATAAGTTAACTTTTTAGTGTGATTTTGACACATTTTTTATTATAAATTTAGATTTTTTGTGATAATTGTTGCTACTTTAAAACTCAAAGATATTGATTCAAATAAATAAATTAAAGACATGCATAGAAGCACTATTAAGGAAAATTTGTGTAAAAAAATGGAAGCTCATAATATAGATGATTATTGATGGCGTTATCACTGAAATGATGAAGAATAAGTTTGTGTTATAATATGTTCATAAATTTTTATTTATTTGTTTTTCTTATTAAAGTTTTTTAATATACTTTAATTTCAATGGATTAATATTAAATTTTCAAAAAATAAAAAAACACACGGTCTCTAACTGTACATAGATCAGGTACACATGCAAACAAAACATTTACGCGGAACCATTTCACTAAATTGCTTCTAATTTCAAAGAGAATATCTATATCTACTATATAACAGTAAGTTTTAGTTTTTGAAAAATTTAACCCTACTATTCCATCATTTACAAGTATATCATTTTTATCTATTACATGATATAAAATTAATTTATAGTTACAAAATCCTACCATTTAATTAATATATATTAATTCTCTATTAAATTCATACATAATGTTTAATTTTCTCAAAATAAAATCAAAACCATTTAATAATATATATATTTAATTTCAAAATTAAATAATAATTTATTTTCAGTTACGTACAATACATTTAATAGATATCTCCCTGGTAGCTCGAAGGTTATTGGGAAGTAGAAGATAAAGAATTCAAATCTCAATTATACGTATGCAAGTAATGTGATTATTTTAAAAATATTATTTACTTATCTAAGTTATTTCCAATAAGTCAATATAATTTCAATCTCCCTATTAAACATATCTTTTCATTTTATAGCTTATACGTACTATCCACCTTCTCTAATAAACCGTATATATTCATTTTCTAATTGACCGTTAATAAATACAATTAATGAGCATTTTGAGTTACAAATATATCAATAGCCATTCAAGTTCATGACATACTCACTTATATAACTTCAAAGTTAAAAAAAACACTACTTAATTAGTTTAAACCTAGATATATTTATGAGAGACTATATAGTATTTCATTCATCTCATTGCTACAAAAACAGACTTTAAAGTCGGTTAAAAACCAATTTTAAATGAAAATACTTAAAATTTAAAGTTGATTTTTTACTGATTAAACCAACTTTAAAGTTTTTTTATACATATTTTACTCATTTTTTATTCTACTTAAGAACCTGTATTCAATGACATATAAATTTATATAACAATTTTGTGATTATTAAGGTTTCTTTTAAATAACTACACTACTTCAAATCACATATATTTTAATGAGTATCATATTGTTGAATCATATCTTTCTCATTTCATAATACTTATACAAAACTTACATAATAAAAATAATAACATACATATACAAAATTTATACACATAATGTACAAAAAATAATACAAAGTGAATAATACGTGCGTAAAATTAATAAAAATACTTATAAGAGATGAAGTGACAAAATGAAGGAAATAAAGAAAAAAAATGTTTTTGTAAGTGAGAAAATATGTATTATTTTTTTGAGTATTTTGCTCAAAAAATAGAGGATCTAGAAGATAATTTGGAGAGAAAGAAAACTCACTAAACAGTGCTGAAATTGGTGGTCGTAGGTGGTCGAAAAATAAGAAAGAATGGAAGAGGTGAAACTCGGTTTTGAGTTTTTGGGTGTTGTTTACAGCGTTACAAATTAAAAATTGTATTTGATGGGGGAAGAGAGAAAAGAAGAGGAAAAATCCACGTGTATAGCGTCAGTTGACACGTAGAACCGACGTTACATCCATGTGTAGCGTCGATTCAACACATCAACCGACTCTATATGTAGCATCGATTCTTCACCGAGTCGACTTTAAATTCATTATAAGTCAATTTTCTCCAAAAATCAAGTTTACACATCGACTTAAATGACACATTTTGTAGTAGTATATTTTTGTTCATACAATTGTGATGATAATTTTAACTATATATTTGCACTACTTTTTTTTTATAAAAAAAAAGTAATAAAGTAATATTTTCCTCCATTTAAAATCAAAGCTCTTGTTTCTCTGTATAATAAATTCAATTCAATATTCAAATTTGAAATAAAATAATATAATAATCTATATATTCTCACTATTCATCAACAGAACCATATATACACGCGGTGTTTATCGCAACTTAATACCTTTTATAAGTTATTTTTTTCATCTCAGATTTTGTTTCTTTCTTCATTTTTATTTATATGTTTATCATCTAAGTTTTCCTAATCAAATAATTATCAACATTTTTCAAAATAAATAAAAAGTAAATCCATGTTTATTTTTATTATATATCTAACATTCTTATATGATTATATATTCAATTTTCATTATATTTATTTGAAGTTAATCTCTAAGCTATTTTTCTCAATTATGTCATATTTTACACATTTTCTTTTTAGTTCATAAGATTTTAAAAATCATGAAAACTACAAGCTAAAAAGTTAAAAATTCATTGAAATAATAGACCATCTATCTTGAATGATAAAAATGCTACACCACAATCTTGAGAGTTTATTTGGTCTTTTCGTTATATATATTTAGAATTTTATTTTTTTAAGTTTTTATTTTTTAAAAATTATTTTATTTAACTTACAATTTATTTTGCGCATTAAAAATTTGTTAATTACTAAGCTAAATTTTTAAGAGAAACTAAATTGAAAAGATTCAATTATTTATGACAATATACTATTAAAAATGAATAACTATAATATTTAAAGATTTTAAGAATACACTTAGGTATAAAATTAAGAAATTTTCTTTAGAAAGTCTTATAACCCGTTTAAAAATAGAAGAAGAAGTCCGAAAACAAGATCAAAGAAATAAAGTACTCGTAATCTCAAATAACAGTACCAATAAGAAATCCTTTTTCTGCAATTCTTAAACCTAAAGGTAGAAATATGAAAACTCAAAATCGTAATAATAACCAAAATTGCAACCACTAAAATAGAAATAGAAACTATCCTCCCTAAAATGGACCTCAACCTTTTAAGGAATAACACATTCATGTGTTATAGTTGTATGAAAACTTTGTTAAGTGTTAATTTTGATATGAAAGATCTCGGAGAAGCGAGTGTAATCCTTGGTATAAAGATAACTAGGTCTGAAAAGGGAATTTCTCTAGATCAATCTCACTACATTGAGAAGATCTTAAAGAAATATAATTACTTTAACTGCAAACCTATATGTACTACTTATGATCCTAGTGTAAAGTTGTTCAAGAACACTTGAGATGGTGTGAGACAAATTGAGTATACGAGCATTATTGGTAGCTTACGTTATGCTACTGATTGCACTAGACTAGGCATAACTTATGTTGTGGGACTACTATGTAGGTTTACCAGTAGACCTAGTGTAGAACATTGGAATGCTATTGAAAGGGTTATGAGATACCTTAAGAGAACTATGTACCTTGGATTACATTATAAAAAGTTTTTCGCTGTTCTAGAAGGATACAACGATGTAGATTGGAACACTTTATCAAAAGACTCCAAAGCAACTAATGACTATATATTTAACATAACTGGTGGAGTTGTTTCTTGGAAGTCTAAGAAACAGACAATATTGGCTTAATCTACAATGGAGTCTGAAATGATAGCACTAGCCACTGCTAGTGAAGAAGCAGACTGGCTAAGAAGTCTGTTAGTTGAGATCCCTTTATGGGAAAGATCGATACCAGCTATCTTGATCCACAACGATAGTACCACGACTATTGTAAAGATTCAGAACAGTTACTACAACGGCAAGAGATGACAGATACGTCATAAGTATAGTATTGTTAGAGAATTTCTCTCTACAGGAGCTGTAAGAGTGGATCATATATGTTTTGATGAAAATTTGGCAGATCCTTTGACGAAAAGATTACCGAGAGAGAAGGTTTTCAAAACCTCAAAAGGAATGGGACTAATGCCCTTAGAATGAAGAGTCACTCATGACGGTAGCCCAACTTATAGATTGGAGATCCCAAGAAATAAGTTCAAAGGGTAATAACAAGTCATGAAGTGATATGAGATGAATCATGTTATTTTCAAATCCCATTCTATATTGTTAGAAGCATGAAGTCTTGAAGCGATAGAAAATGATGAGTTAATTGTTAAACTCTTAATGAGTTCTATACTCTATGTGGAGTGGAATACATAGCTACGAGAGTGCTCTTGATAGACTCACCTATGTGAATATGAAAGTGTGGCTGCTTCCTATGGAAATTTTTTGGGCAAAATTTACTAGAGCGTTCACTATACTGGGATACACGTGCATGGCCGTAAAACATGGGCTTTTTGAACTATACTTTGGAAAGGTTGTGTGTGTGATGATGGTTAGAGATAGAGTTCAAAACTACGAGTTACTCTAGTATATTCTAAAGCATTAGCACAATATAAAGGTTCAAGTCGATAGACACCTTTTTACTTATGCACAATCTTATATTTTTAATTAATCGGTTGCTCGATGAAAAATATTTTTATATAAAATTCAAGTGGGAGATTGTTGGAAAAAGATGAATGTTTATTAAAAAATTAGTAGAGCCTTGTCCCACATTGCCTTTTTACACTACTTAAAAATATATATAAATAGTAAAGAGTTGGCTATTGGGATTGGGCCCCAAGGGGTACCCACTTTTATTCAGAATATAGCCGTTGTTTTCTTTTACTTAGAATATAACTGTTAAATAGTTATTACTCATCTTTACTCAGAAAATGTTTGTTACTCGTTTTTACTCAGAAAATGGCTGTTATTCATCTTTACTTAAAAAATGACCGTTATTTTTCATTACTCGGAATGACTGTTACGCTCTCCATCCCCAAATATTACCGTTATTATCATAATGACCATATGGTTTCTAAAACCTATAAATAGAGGGCCTCAACTCTTAGTTTCAACACAACAATATGCAAACTCATCTCACTAAGAAAAAAAATTCTCTCTATAATTCTAAGTTACTTTTCAATTTTTCCGAGCAACAAATTTTTCAGGTGTAGCATTCCGGTCTTCATCAGTACAGTGAAGTTCCGAGACAGAGAAAAAGATTCTAGGCTATTTTATCATGGGGACGACGGGGTTGTGTTTGCTTGCACAAAATTGGACAAAGTCACGAAATGTCTTAAAGAAAGCGACCTAGTCCGTGACTCAACCCAAGCAATTCATTTCAAGTTATCGGTAATATTATTCCATTACTGTTTTTAACGTACTTGTCTTAACAAATCCCTTCTCTTCCAACCTCAAGTTCCATTTGGTAGAGTGTTTATTTTAAGAAAAATATGAAACCATTGTAATCTTGTATTATATATTTGTTTGTTATTATATTAAGATTATTTTCATAATATAATTAAGTGATTTGATGAATAAATAAATATAACGTGATTATTACAACAAGCATAAAATTTGCTTTATGGAGTTGAACACTTTCACTACAAATCTCTCCTATTTTTATACAATCAAATTATTCAATTAATTTTATTTTTAATTTTATAAAAACATGTTTACGTGTATTATAAAAAAATTATGTATGTATTATATTTTTAAACATACATTATTTTTTGAAAATTAATATATATATATATATACACGAGCTAATTAAACATAAAACTATATGTCTCTAATTGGGATAAAACTATGACCTGCAATTAAAACAAATTTTTAATGTTTGAGGCTGTAGTGTTCAGTGGGTTTAATAAATGAGAAATTGTTATTTGAGTATCTAATAACATGATATTTCAATCCAATTAAATTCAGGATTAGAATAATTTTTTTTAAAAAAATACATAATAAAAAGTGGGAGAAAAATTATGCTGCTGGGTGAAAAATATACCAATTAATAAACATAAACAAACAAATGGCTTTACGAGGGGGAGAGCACGCTTGATACCCTTTGCATGGGCTGATGGTCACCACACCAGTCCAGTCCATTCCACTTTGCGATCGCAATAACCTTGGAAGCTGTGTGGGAATTTGATCTCTCCAAATAATAATCTGACATATATGGAATTATAGATTAGTTAAATAGTAATTAAGTAATGTGATGTGTTTTTACTAATTTTATTTGTGTTTGTTTTATAAAAATAGTGGATAGTTATATTTTTCAAAAATATTTATTATATTTATCTTTAATTTATTTATCTAAATCAACACATCATCAATAATGAAAAGAATAATATATAATGTTTAAGACAAAAATTAAAAGAACATACATAAAAAAGAAAAAAAGAAAAGGCTGTTATGTGCTGTTCTTTTAAAGAGAAAAGAAAAACAAAAAGGTCTATGTTGAGTTCCCTTTTATTAGTTAAAGCTAGCTATAGTGGAGTACACACCAGATACTAAAGTGATTCGAGCATATCTGCTATGATAAGTAGTGGGGAATTTTTTAAATTTTCCTCTAAATTTTATAGTTTAGCTTGAGGATGATATATAGCTTGTTAATGGTTCTTTTTGTTTGTTGATTTGTTGTATCAATAAAGCATTTTAGTTATGTAGGGTATATTTTACAGGACTCTAGCACATTTACTATTGCAAAGGCGCATTAACCCAAGCTTTTTTATTGGTGTTCAATCTACCAAATTTGATCTATTTATTTATTTTATTAAGAATTTGAATAATTTTTTTAAATAATTATACTATTTATATATATATATATATATATTGAAACTCGAATTTTATATATTCTATTTGCTAAATTAAGGTAGATGTCAATTAGAAAAAAAAATCGGTTACTAGTTTCTATGTAAATTTGTGGAAATAAATATCTTTAATTCTTTTTTTAATTATACTTTTTTGAAACAATCATTATATTTTATTTAATATAAAACAAATATCTTAAAATACAATTTTTTTAACCATAATTAATTATTAATTTTTTTATAATTTTAAATGTATTATTATTTCTTATTATTATATATACATAATATTAAAAAATCAAAATAAATCTTTTTATGTATCAATTAACACTTAATACAATATGATTAATATTAAAATATGATAAAATTAATATCAAAACATGTCTAACCAATTTGCCACCGTATTTTTTTGTTTTTAAATTTTAATTTCATAAGTTAAGGATAATTTTTTTTATAAATGTAATAATTTAATCATTTTCCACCTAAATACTGATATTTATTCAAATTGAATTTTAGTACATTAGGGGAAAAAAAACTGAATTTTAGTATTTTACAATACTTTTTAGTCTTCACATGAGACCTCGTCTGCTCACGCCAAACGTAATAGTTTCACCACACTCATTCGAGTCATTGTCTCACACTCTTTCCGGGATTAGACGAAGCCCCTGTAATGGACGATTTCATCAAACTCATTTGTTCCCAATCCGTAAGCCATTTCGTACTTCTTTTAATTGGGTTCCTAGTTTTTATGTAAACAAAGAGATTGTAAATGAACTATTTTCTTCTATTCTTCAGTTTAGTTTTCTACTAATGGTTTCCCGTTATTTAATTCGCTGTGTTTGTTTTCACGAAAGTTGGACTCATTGCATGAGTAAATGAACTTAATGTTGATTATTCATAAATTCAAATACATTTGGTTGTTTTAATAGAGTGACAGTGAGGGACGAATTTTTGGCGCTAAAAAGGTTTCTTTATATTTTCTTTAAGAAACGATGAAATTTTAGTGCTGATTGTAAATTTCTTTTTATTATTATTATTATTATTGTCATTATTATTCTTATTTTTTTTTGTGGGGTTTCAGGTATGGAAAAGGGATGGATTCACTGAGTGTTTCAAGAACATATATCCTTGCATATTTGAGTGATTGGGGTGATTTACCGTTTCATGCAACACAAGGTTTTTGTCATCTATTAATGTATTTTCCTTTACTAGCCTTACTATATTAGGTTTTGGAGCAAATGCAGTGACTGTTCTTATGATTGCTATAATTGCAATTGCCGAAAGGAGTCGTGAAAGAAGTTGGAGGTAGGTTTCATTCTCTACGGTATGCTATTTCTTTACTTTGATTAGTCACTCTAGGATAAGTTTAATTTGCTCTCCAGTGATGACTTATGTTGGAGTTTCTTAATATAATCATGATTTCCTCTATTCTGTGCACTCTCTTTGACTGGTGTGACAATACAGAGGTTTACACACATTCCCTGCTATTCTCATGATGTGTTTTTCCTTCTCATAAAACAGTCAACTATCTATTTACATAATGTTGCTCTTTAGTATTTTTTGGAAAAATCGGGTATATTTTTTCTATTCTAAGTAATTGCTATTCACTTATGATTTAAATGAATAGATTTCAAACTAGTCCGACAAAATAATACTATTGAAAATATAATGCTAAAAGAAACTAAAGTAGAAATTAAAACAACAGAAAAATAAAAACACCAGATATTTAACGAGGTTTGGTATAAATATTACCTATGTCCTCTGGCGTCGTTGATCCCTTCCACTATCTCCAAATAGATGAACTCCAAAATTACAACTAATTGGGCAAACTTGAGCTAATCAATTATCCTTACAAAAGAGAGAAAAAATTATAATTTTTGATATGTTTTAGAAGTGGAGGAGGGGGCTTTATAGATTAAAATACAACACTCACATTCATTCCTAATCAATATGAGACTTTTTCAATTTGCTCACTAAGGAGCTATACAAGAAATCTCCACCTTAACGACTTAGTCATTGCCAATTCGAATTTGCATGATGTTAATCAAGTTCAGACAATGTTTGAACTTGATTTCTGTTACACCTTAGTCATTATATTTGTGAGATTCTTTGTAGTATTGATCTTTTGAACTAATACTCCACCTTCTTCAATAATCTTTCGCACGAAATGGTAATGAATGTCGGTGTGCTTTGTACATGCATGTAGACTTGGTTCTTTGCTAAATGAATAACACTCTGACTGTCACAAAACACCTTAATATGTTTTTGACCAACTCCCAAGTCTTTAAGCAAACCTCGTAACCAAATAGCTTCCTTCACAGCCTCTGTAATTGCCATATACTCTACCTCTATAGTAGACAAAGCAACTGTGGACTGCAAGGTGGACTTCCAACTAACTGGTGCTCTAGTAAGAGTAAACACATAACCAGTAGTTGACCGACACTTATCTAAATCTCTTGCATAGTCTGAATCACAATATCGGATTGCACATTGACCAACACTATTATCCTACTGAAATACTAAACCAACATCTACAATATTTAAAATATACCGTAGAATCTATTTCACGGCTAACCAATGTTCTTTACCAGGATTATACATATACCTGCTTACAACACCAACCGTATGTGAAGTGTTAGATCTCGTACATACCATTGCATACATCAAGCTACCAACCATATTTTCATACTGTACTTTTGCCATATATTCTTGTTTTGCATTATTCTTAGGAGATAATTGAGCACTAATCTTGAAATGAGGAACAAGTGGAGTACTTGCAGGTTTTGGTTGTTCATTCATATCAAAACATTGTAGGTACCTTCTTCAAATATTGACTCTGGGTCAAACTAAGCTTTCTCTTCTTCCTATCTCTGCTTATCTCCATGTCGAGAATCTTCTTAGCTTCTCTTAAATCTTTCATCTCGAACTCCTGACTTAGTTGAGCCTTCAACTTCTCAATTCCTACTTGGCTCTTCGATGCAATCAACATTTCATTGATGTACAGTAGGAGATAGATGAAAAGCTCATCTGTAGCTTACGAAAATACACACAATGATCATGTTTACTTCTAGTATACTTTTGCTGCAACATAAACTGATCAAATCGTTTTTATCAATGTCTCGGAGATTGCTTCAATCCATACAACGATTTGTTCAACTTGTAAACCCAATTCTCTTTACCAACAACATTAAGCCCTTATGGTTGAGACTGAGACATATAGATTTTCTCTTCCAAGTCATCGTGTAGAAATGCGGTTTTCACATCAAGTTGAATTAGTTCCAAATTTAAATGTGCTACCAAGGCTAACAAAATTCTAATGGAAGAATGTTTTACAATTGGAGAAAATATCTTATCATAATCGATTTCCTCCTTTTGAGCGTAGCCCTTGGCCACCAACCTTGCCTTGTAGTGAACACCATCTTTGTTAGGAAATTCTTCTTTCTTTGCATTCACCCATTTGTATCCAATTGCCTTCTTTCCCTTAGGTAGTTGTGTCAACTTCCATATCTTATTCTTCTGAAAGGACATAAGTTCTTCGTCTATGGCTTCCTTCCATCTTTCAGCTTCAGGGCTTCTGATTGCTTCTTTATATATGAAAGGAGCATCATCATACACAACTGAAAGTGCATAGGCCACCATATTCTTAAACTGAGTAGGTAGATCTTCAAAATCTTTGTATCGAGCAGACACCTTGATATTTTGTCGTCGTGGCTTATCAACTGTAGTTTCTTCTTGTTGTTGTGGAGGTTTTTGGGTTAAAACCTCTTCTTCATCTGATTCATCTTCTGGCTTATCTCCGCCAATTGGATTAACAATTCTGCTTTCAAACTCCACCTACTTCGGAGTTTGTTTCACTTGCTTTGGAGTTTACTCCATCTGTTGCAAAGTGTCATCAATCTTCTCAGTTACCTTTCTCAATAAGGTAGATTCATTAAAGGTAACATCTCTGTTGAAGATTATCTTTTTTGTTTCAAGGCATCATAGTTGATATCCCTTAGAACTAGAAGAAATCCCCAAAAAAATAACTTTATTGGCTTTTGCATTCAACTTTGATTTCGTTACATGGTAGTATGCAATAAAACCAAACACATATAAGAAATCGTAATCTCTAGCAGGTTTTCCAGACCATACCTCCATAGGCGTTTTGCCTTCAAGAGCAGACGATGGTAGACAGTTGACAAGATGACATGCATATGTCACAGCCTCAGCCCAATACTGCTTGCCTAACCCAACATTTGACAACATACACCGAACCTTCTCCAGTAAAGTCAGGTTCATATGTTCTACAACTCCTTTTTGTTGTGGTGTTTTTCGAATAATAAATGTCGCACGATCCCTTCTTCACAAACTTTCATAAATGAATTGTTTGTGTACTCAGTGCCATTATCAGACCTCAAATGCTTGATCTTTCTACTAGTTTAAGTCTCGATCATCTTCTTCCACTTGAGAAAAATTCCTAACACTTCATCCTTTTGTATTATAGAGTGCAGTACCAAAACATACTCTTTTCTGCTTCCCCAATACACAATGCTCATAGAATTTCAACTTTTCGATTCTCGCACCTTTTAACAGGCCTTGCTTTACAAGAAATTGTAAAGATTTTTCACCAGCATGTCCCAAACGCATATACTATAGCTTGGTAGTTTTTGAATCTCTTTTTTCCTCTGAAATTGCTATTGATGTTATCCCAATAACCATACTACCAAGGTAGTAGTACAAGTTATTCTTTTGAACACCTTTTATCGCCACAAGTGTTCCAGAAGTAACCTTCAATGTTGCATTTTGTATGGTCACAGTGAAGCCTTTTGATTCTAAGACTCCCACAACAATGAGATTCTTCTTTATATCTGGAACATAATGAACATCTATCTGTCAACACTCTGGTTGAACAATCTTGATTTTTCAAACGAATTGTACCGTTTCTCAAAACTTTGCATGGATAATCATTACCCATGAAAACAGCTCCACTGTCTAGTTCTTCAAAGTTAAAGAACCACTCATTAGGAGGCAAATGGAAGGTACATGCTGAATCAAAAATCCAATCACCAAGATGGGATGTTGTTGACGAACCAACCAATGCAAAATCTGAATTTGAATTGCTTTCATCTACACATGTATTAGATGACACAACTTTTCCTTTCTTCTACAGCTTCGAATAGTTTTACTTCTAATGACCTTTTTCATGACAAAAGGCATATTCATCTTTACCAAGCCTTCCTTTTGAATGAGATCTGCCTTTCTTTCCTTTCTGTTGAGATTGGGGATGCTCTCTTACAGACAATGTCTCTGCTGCTTCATTCCTGCTTTTTTTTTATCTTTCTTTCTAATTTCATAACTATATAAAACAGTGCAAAGTTCCTTAAAAGATACTTTGTCCTTCCCAATGAGTAAGCTCATAATAAGGTGATCAAATTCATCAGGAAGGGAGGCTAACAACATAAAGGTTAAATCTTTATCTTTAAAAGTTTCATCCATATTTAACAAATTTACTACTAATCGATTAAAAGTAGTAATGTGGTCGTTTATTGTGATATCTAGAAGGTATTCAAAATGGAACTTCTTCAAATAAAGCCGATTATGTCTGCTCTTCTTTATGAACTTGTTCTCCAACGCCTTCTGCAAGTTACTTGCGGGTGTCTCCTTCATAAAAGTGTACTTTTGTTCTCTTGAGAGACACGAATGAATTGTACCACATGCCAATCAATTGATATTTTTCCACTTGATTTCATCTGCTCCATCTGCTCCATCTGATTTTTCTTCTTCAATGGTGATGTCTAGACCTTGTTGAAACAGAGCATCTAGAACTTCGTCCTGCCACATGTCAAAATGACTTGTTCTATCAAACTTTTCCATCCCAAACCTTGCATTCATCACCATTGTTTTACCTGATGTAGATGATTGGCCTTTGTTTGAGGGAGACTCTTCTTCCTCCATTTCTTCAGATTATAATAAAACTATATTCCAATAGCAAATACACGGAATACAAACAAATGCCTAGGCAGAAACCTTTGGCTCTGATACCAATTGTTAGGAAAATTAGGTATATTTTTCCTATTTTAAGTAGTTATTATTTACTTATGATTTAAATGAATAGAACTCAAACTAGCCCGATAAAATAATGCTATTGGAAATATAATGCTTAAAAAAACCAAAGCAGAAATATTAAAGGAGAAATATTAAAGCAAAAAAATAAAAACATCATAAATTTAACGAGGTTCGGTATAAATGTTACCTATGTCTTACCACTTCCACTATATTCAAATGGATGAACTCCAAAATTACAACTAATTAGGTAAAATTGAGCTAATCAATTACCCTTACAAAAGGAAGGAAGATTTATAAATTTTGGGATGTTTTAGAAGTGGAGGAGGGGGCTTTATTTATATCTCAAATTACAACACCCACCTTCATTCCTAATCAATGTGGGACTTATTCAATTTGCTCACTAAGGAGCTATACAACAATACTTAATCATAATCTCAAAAGCATGTCTTTGCATTTATGTTGTCTAGCAATAAAGTGCCTTCAGGCTTTCTTATACTCTGGATTTTGTAGTGAGAGCTCCTTTATTTTATCATCGATTTCTTAGATAGGTCTCTCTAAAGTGGAAGGGAAGTGCATTTAGATATTATGCACACTCCATTTTTACATGCACTAATGTCCTTTCAGAACTACTCAGATGAATGCTTTGGAAAAAAATGTGTTCCTCTTCCTTCCTGCAATTGGAGTCTGCTTAACCTTTGTGGATGTGATTTTGCTTCTAAAAAGAGCACTTGAAGGAGAGAGAACGGACCATGATGAATGGTTGTTCAGATATTCCCAGTTTGTAGTGTGGGTAAGCCTTTTATTTAATTTTAAAACTTCCAGATTCTGTGTGCTGTGCAGGATTTGGTAGATATATTCAATTATTTCTTGATCCTTCCTTCCATATATGCAGACAAGCATCATATTATCAAAGTGTTCAAATCGCTGTGACATTTTTTGCAATCAAGTCCTATGTCTCTGGTGGATTATAAGACTGCTTTTAGGAATCCCCCATATGCTATCTGCTTATCATCCATTTGAGGTATAATGATCTTTGTATGATTTTTGTAGCCATTGATCTTTAATTACGTTTTCTAAGTTGATAATTATAATCCATGATAAATAATGATGTGCTGGTAAAGTGCATATTTTATATAAATAGTTTTGCATTTGTGAACAATGAACATACTTTTGACATTATTGCTTGATGGGAAAAGAATTAAAATAAAAATTATTAATCTTTTTACTTGTTACAATATACCCAACCTTTTATTTTGGTTCTGCATTACTCCTATGATGAGGATCTTTTTGGTTCTGAGACATGCGTTTCTTCTTAACAGAAAATGAGAAAGAAAAACAGCGAATTTAACAATTACGAGCTTAATTCTTTATGTTCTTTAAACATCTATGGTGCAACCTTAAAACATACAGGGATGGACCCAAGAATTTTTTCCCTGTGGGGGGTGAGCAAATTCATAACTATTATACTCTACTTAAAAAGTAAATTTAGCACCTTCTTTTAGGGTCATTAGTCATTTTATTACACAACCTCCTAATTTATTAACTAGATCCAAAAGTTAAAAATATTGGTAAATTTGATTCAAATCACCAAATTATAACATCATTTATGTAATTTAACATAAAATTGCTCATCTTATTCGTAATTTTATAAGTATCTTAATCAATTTAATATAATTAACAATTTGACGTTAAATTTTAAAATGAAACTACTTATTTTTACCAAAATAACTAACAACTTACCATATATTTATATTATATTTACATTTTTTAAAACTTGTTCGTAGGTATCATATCATAGGGTAGATGCCCCATTATTATTCTTGTTTAACCATAAGAATATAAATATTCATGAGTCTTTCACTAATTTAAAGAATAATTTTAAATTCAATTTTACTAATCTAGATATTTTTAGGATGTCAAATTTGAGAATTTTGATACAAAAGTAGGCAAATTAGAGAATTAAATTGGTCACTTACTCTAATTAGTAAGTATATTTTCATACATATTTAAGTTGAGATTAATACTTATTAATTTTTTGGTGAAATTTCTAATGGGGCTATAGCCTCACCTAGCCCTATTACGGTCCGTCTCTGTACATTGTGGGTAGAGTGGTCATTTAAGTCTTTTTGAACTATTGTTGATGATATATTTTGTAAATTGTTTCAAGGGAAACTTTGCTCAATGAGTTACTTATTGGGGCACATTACTATCAATTGATTAAAATCCAATGTTCAAAAACTTCAAAAATGTGCCTGAGTCAGACTACTGGAGAGATCTTTTATTCCGGATTTGAATGCGTCTTTAGATATTCTCTTTTTCGTAATATCTTAGCTTGTAATGACAATTTTTTTACTTGATTTGCATCATCTTGAGTTTTAATCTTTTGATGGGTAACTGGATCCTATTAGTAAGTTTTGTCTAGCAGGTATGGAGATGCCTTAAAGAGAGCTGTATTAGTTTATTGGATATCACGTTTGGATTAGCAATTAACATCATAAGAATAAAACAGCTATCCTTTAAGAGCAGGTGAATAATTCTCTACTCATTTTTTCTAATTGTCAATATTAACATTGTCATTGTTATGAGGTAGGGGGAGCACGCATCCCTAAATTTTTGCTTTAGAATTTATTAATTTTTATTTCATATTTCTGAACTATTCAACAAATTGTGCAGTTATGCCCCTTTATATTTTGTTCCATTCACATAATTTGTTATCTTTAACATTTTTTTAGATGTTGAGTCAACTATTAGAAGTTTTCTCTTTATTTTAGGTAATTGTCTTTACTTAACAATAAAATATTTAACAAATATTGAGTGTGGATTTGAAAGCTGTCATCTTTCACTCTTCAGGGAGATTATTAAGAAATTTTGTAATGGATTAGTTTGGACAATAACGAAGTTATTTTCTTCTTGCAAGTTGCAACACATGCATAAAGAAACTCATCATAATTGTTTGTCTTTTAAAAAGGTGTAAAATGAAAGAACTATATTTTTGATGTAGAATATGAAAGGAAAAAAGGGAGAGAAAAGAGAGGGAATTAGGGTTTGAGTGTGAGATATTAGGGATTAGAGAGAAGAGAAGGCCATAATTGTTGGACAAATCAATACCAAATAATCAATCATCAACCGAGTCTATAAATACGATAGCACAGAGGCCTTCAAAATAAATGACCAAAACATGACCTCCAAGTAATAAGATTTAAACCACTAGTATGCAAGATTTTTACTAGGAAATTGTAGACTTTCAGAGAATATTATTAGTGTTGTATAGGCTGTAAAACTAGTGTAAAACAAGCTGTTTTATTCCTAGATTAGTGGACATTTGTTTAATTTCTTATTCCTATTTATAGTGTTGTATTATAGTTTTGTAACAAGATCAAAATTAACAGAGGAAAAAGAGATAGAATATTACTTCATATTTTTCTTCATGGTATCAGAGCCTTTTCTGAAATCCAATTTTGTTTTCTCACCAATTATGTCCGAGGAATTTTTTTTCCTTTGAAATTCAATTCTTTAGGCACTGATTCTTCTCCTACCTCTCGTCTCAAATTGTGGTAACAAATTGAATCATTTTAGGCGCTGTTCTCCAACGATAATCCCGGTGGTTCTTGGTTTCAGCAGAAATCATTGTTCGTCTAAGAAACGGTAGACCAGTCATCATTGCGAGTTCCATCTCTGCTCAGACTAGTCATCATTGCGAGCTCGCTGACCACCCAAAATCGTGAAACTCAGGCCATCTTCGTGAGCCAGTTCCCATAGCTCGCCGACCATCCAAAATCGCGAGACATCAGTCATCCAATCTCGCGAAACTCAGGCACCATCAGCTATCTGGTTCATGGTCATCGTCGACCATCTGGTTCAGTCCCGTAATCCAACATTTGCATTCTGTTTGCAATACCCGTAATAAGTTGCATTTGTAATCTAACCTAAACCAGTATAGCCCGACCCGACCCGACACAAACCAGCACCAAATCTAAAAAAAGCCCATTCACAAATTTTAGCCACATATAAACCCCACTTAAAATAACACCAATGGCCACATGAAAACCTATAATTACTGGTTCCACAAAAAATAATCTTCTGCCCATCACTAGTCACAAATTAAATGCGCATAATTATCTTCAGTGGTCTCAATCCATCATGATGTTTATATGCGGAAAGATGAAAGATGACTACCTCCTGGAGATGCAGTAACCCTGAACAAAGACGATCCGCAATACAGAACATGGAAATTTGAAAACAATATGGTGATGTCTTGGTTGATAATTTCCATGACAAACGAGATTGGAGAAAACTTTCTTCTCTACAAAATTGCCAAAAAAATATGGGATGCCGCCAGAGACCCTTATTCCAGTTATGATAATATGTCTGAACTATTTGATATCGAAAGCATCCTCCATGATCTTCGTCAATGAGAGTTATCAGTTACCCAATACTTTAACTCTCTCACTTGATGTTGGCAGCAATTAGATCTCTTTGAGGTTCACGAATGGACATGTCCAGTAGACAGCATCTTGTACAAACAAATTATTGACAAGAAGCGGGTTTTCAAATTTTTACTAGGGCTCAATAAAGATCTTGATGATGTGCGCGACAGAATTCTAGGAACAAAACCCTTTCCCAGCATTCGTAATGCCTTCTCCGAAGTTCGTCAAGAAGAGAGTCGGAAAAAGGTGATGATGGGTCCTCAATCTACTATTTCCGTGACTGGAGAAGGATCTACACTTGCTATTCGAGGACACCAGCACTCTCATACTGTAGACAACCGTCCTCGTAGAGGAAGACCTTGGTGTGATCATTGCCATAGACCTGGTCACACTAAGGAAACTTGTTGGAAAATTCATGCAAAACCAGCTGATTGGAAACCATCCTCCGCATAGCACATGAACAAAGAAAGTTATGGCAAAACTGTCTCCAAATCCCATGGAACTGCATCCCCTGAATCTGCTCTGTTTAGCAAGGAACAGATTGATCTCCTCCAGAAATTATTTGGACAGTCCTTGCCCACATCATCTGCCAATATAGCTCAATCAGGTAATACCCTTAACGCTCTTAGTGTGAAACAGGTTATGAGACCATAGATTGTTGATTCAGGTGTTTCATACCACATGACGGGTGATGCTTCTCTTATCATGAATCTTAAAACCTACCAAAATGGACACACTGTCAGAATTGCCGATGGTTTAGTATCAAAAGTAACCGAAATTGGTTCAACCAAACTTTCAAACTCCTTTAGTCTAGATTCTGTCTTTGTTCCCACACTTGATTGTAATCTTGTATCAATTACTAAACTCACCGGTGATAAAAATTGTATGGCTAAATTTAAAGTTTTATATATTTTACAGAAAAATTACTTCTTCACATTTCTTAATATCAGATCCCTTTATATATACATTTGTTATGCCTAACATACTGCTGGAATTTATTACTATACAAACCAGAATCATCCTGAAAATCGTAAACTAACATCCTAAAAACAAGAGTTGGTTCCACCCCTAAAATCGTGAAACTATCCTCCTAAAAATCGTGGTTGGTTCTACCCCGAAAATCGTAGAAACCGATCATACTCCTAGGTTGATTTCCTACACTCCCCTCAAGCTAGGCAATATATGTTTTCCAAACCAAGTGCTACATTTAACTCGTGAAATTAGGTCTAAACAAAGCTTTAGTTAAGATATCTCCGTTACTTGTCAGCCTAGATGGAACATAGTCAAGGGAGATCATCTTGCCTTCAATTTTCTCACCGAAGTTGTCTATCAATTTCCACATGTTTAGTTTGATCACGTGGATTGGATTTTTGGCAATTGTAATTGCCGACCGTCACACACATGATTCTAATAGATTTTGAATGTTCAACCTCGAGTTCGTATAGCGCCCGTTTTAGCCAAATTCCTTCACATACGCCCAAAGCCAATGCACGAAACTCACCGCACTACTACGCTACCACCGGCTTGCTTTTTGCTACGCCATGTCACCAAATTTCCCCAAATAAAATGAGCAATATCCGTATGTGGATTTTCGATCACTAGAGATCCCGCCCAATCACAAGATAAATTTCCAATCTCCTATTAATTGTTTTCTTGAACACGAGTCCCTTTCCAGGATCCTTCTTTAAGTATCTTAGAATACGATGATCGCTTTCTCCAAGTGATCTACCGATGGGTCATTAAGAAACCGACTAACAACACCGACCGAAAAACTTATATCCGGACGTGTAATGGGTCAAATAAATTAAATTACCTACCGAACGTTGATATTGCCCTTTGTCGCTTGCCAATTCATCGCTCGAGGCATTAGTTCGGGTGTTAGGATCCACGGGTGTTTCAACAGGTGCTTACACCCACTCATGTCCCCACGCAAGAGATCTAGAACATATTTGCGCGAGAAACCGAGATTCCTTTAGTACTACGTGCCACCTCCATCCCTAAGAAATATTTCAAATATCCCAAGTCTTTAATCTCGAATTCCTTGGATAATAGCATCTTAAGTCTCTTCATTTCTCCTACATGATTTCCCTCGTAAGAACTATATCATCAACATATACAATTAAAGTTGTAATTCTCCCATCCGTAAGTGTTTGACAAATAAAGCGTGGTCTCGTACGTGTCCGAGAGTATCCATCCCTGTTTCGAGGACCTTGGTGAATTTTTTCGAACCACGCTTGTGTGAATCCGTTTAAGTCCATATAGTGCCTTTCTCAACTGTGCATACCTTCCTCGTGTATCTTTAGTCTTAAAGCCGTGAGGCACATCCATGTAAACTTCTTCGATCAAATCTCCATTTAAGAATGCCTGACATCAAGCCGAAGCTAGCAATCTCATTAACTGCACAGAGACAACAAGACACGAACCGTGTTAAGTTTTTGCTGCAGAGCAAAAGTCTTCGATAATCAATTCCATATGATCGGGTGAACCCTTTGCCACTAGTCGAGTTTTATATCTCGATATTTCCATCCGCCTTCGTTTAATCGAGAATATCCATTTACAACCCACCGCCCTCTTCCACGTGGTAGCTTTGTTAACATCCACGTACCATTCTTTTTCAAGTGCGTATGTATTCTTCTAAGGTTGCCTTGCACCATCGAGAACTTTTAGAGCCTCGTTGACATTAATTAGGAATCTTGACGTTGTCTAGGATGTCACAAATGCCCGAAATTTTGGGGACAAATTTGCATAAGAAATGTAACTTCGGGCGGGGATGTTGAAGTGTATGATCGAACACCTTTTCTCTCGCGCAATAGGAAGATCAAACTCAGGTCGAACCTCAGTGTTGACTAGATTCTGCTTCATCTTGTAATCTCGCATTCCGCCCGGCGCGAGAGATTCTTCTGGCTTTCATTGATTTTGCGTGACAAGTCAAAGTTTCTCTTTCTTCCATAGACTTTTATGGCATCATTAGGAAGGAGTAAGATGTCTAGGATAGACAAATGGGAGATTGATTAAGTTTGGAAGGAGAACTGAATGAGAACCAGTTGGAAGAGGACAAAGTAGTAGAAGATAACTGAGATGGTAGGTTTGGTTCAATGAAGCGATGACCAATCCCACCAGAATTCATGTGATTCTCCCCCGAATTGCGTAATTAGAATAGAATGGAGTTTCCTCAAAGAAAGTAACGCTTATGGAATTGTAAAACTTGCATGGTGACGGGAGAGAAACATTTGTAACCTTTTTGATTGGCCGAGCCAAGGAAGATGCATTTAAGGAACGAGGATCAAGTTTACCACGATATTGTGAATGAATATGAACAAAAACAAGGCAACCAAAAATCTTGAAAGGAATTTGTGACACAAGTCATGAGGTAGAATATTGATCCCAAATACTTGTAAAGGTGAGTGAAATTTGAGAACTCGAGAAGGCATTCGATTGATTAAGTCATGGTTGCAAGAAGAATGGCTTCACCCCAAAATTTTTTAGGAACATTGGTTTGAAAGAGCAAAGTTCGGCAACCTCAAGTATACGACGGTTCTACGTTCACCACACCGCTTTGTCAAGGGTGTGTCAACGCAGGAGCTTGTTGACAATACCACGTGATTTCGAGATATCCACCAATATCTAATTAAAGAAATCCCTAGCATTATCGCTTTTAGGATTTGAATACGGGCATTAAACCTGAGTTTGGATCATGGCATGAAAAAGTGGAAATATGCTTGTTTTTAGATTTGTTTTTCATAAGAAATGTCCAACACAATCGAGTACGGTCATCAACTAACAAGAAAAACCATCTAGCACCAAGACACGATACGACATGGTCCCCAAATGTCACCGTGAATGAGAGAAAAGGTGACTTGCTCAGGCGTGTGTGGTGAAAAAGTGTTTTCGAGTATGTTTTGCCAATTGACAAACTTCACAATGAAATAAGTTTGGATTTATATTGATGAATAAGATGGAAACAAACGCTTTCAAGTACGTAAAATTTGGATGACTCCTAGCGAAAGTGCCATCGCATGATTTCACTTTCTTTATCTGCATGACAACTATTAGACTTAAGATTATGACTCAATTGACACCGATGACTAACATAATGGATTGAAGGAGCGACGCCAAGAACATGTAGAGGCCCGCACGAAAATCAAGACTTCCAATCATCTTCCTAAGCTCAGTCCCGAAAAACACAAGATTTAGCTAAGAATTTAGTTTCACAGTCATGATTAAGTCTACTAACTGACATGAGATTGCAAATAAAATCGTGCATAAATAACACGTATTTCGAGGGGCGAGGTTGTTCGAGAGACATATAGTTCTTCGTTCCGACCACAAGATCAAGGGCCACACGCACCGCTTCAAGTCCGTTACAAGGTGAAAGAGGGTCATGAAAAGTGATTGATCACCGTTGCAGATTGGAAGCACTCCGAGTCTACTATCCAAGACATGAAGGAAATTTGGTCGCATGCATTGCCGACCATCGGAGCCATGAAATGGGATTAATGTTTGATTTTTGTATAAGTTTTTGAGGAGATCCAACTGATCCTTAAGTGAACGGGACATGATTATCGACAGAGATATGTCGGCATTGCAAGATTTCCCTTTGCCTCTGGGCCTCGATTTGTTTTCCACCAACAGCTTTCCATGTAATTTCCAACGTATCTCCTTAAAATGCCCGTGTTTTCTACAATAGTCACACCATACGCGACCTTTCCTTATTCGATTAGTGTCGAGATACAGTATTGCTTCGGCAACACATGCACCAAAATCCGGTGAATTGCTTTGATTGCCGCAAAAGTCAGACTTCGTGAATCGTGGAAGGATTTGATTGTCCCAAAGATGACACGTTACTGGGCTCTCTCTCACGCACCTCGCAGAATGCCTCTCGCAGACTTGGTAATGGTTTTGTTCCAAGAATTCTACCCCTTACTTCATCAAGGGATTTATCGAGTCCCATCAAGAATTTGAAGACACGCTTACTCCACAATTTTTCTCAAATATGCACGATCTTCTCGACATTTCCATTCATGTATCTCAAACAAGTCCAAATTAAGCAGCCAATGACGAGTAAGAGTCAGGAAATAAATAGTCACAGAGTTGTCGCTTGGCGCAGTCTTCGAGAGAACTCTCCACATGTAAGAGCTCCAAGTGTTCTCACTACCGGAGAACGTTCTCGTGGCAACTTCCCATATTTCTTTTGTGGTGTACAACAAGAAATTTTCTCCTATTTCGCTATTGTCATAGAACCGATTAACCAGACATAACCAGATTGTTTTCGCTTTCCGGATTCAAATCAGCAGATTGGGACTGGTTTTGGGATATTTCTAAGTGAGATATTCATCCTTGCTTGCCCACTTGGCGAACATCATCGTTGATCGAGACCATCAAGATAGTTTTGGCCATTAAGTTTCAGTGATGATAGGTGAGATTATTATCCTGTGTTGCCTCGATGTTAACCGAGGAAGCAAATGGGAGTATTAAAAGAGGGATTAGATGCGAGGAATGTTCTTCCACGCGAAATGTTATTTGGAAATAAAAGAGATAGATTAGAACTGGGTCTTTCATTTGCAGCTCTGATACCATGAAGTTTTATATATTTTACAGAAAAATTACTTTCTCACATTTCTTAATATCAGATCCCTTTATATATACATTTGTTATGCCTAACATACTGCTGGAATTTATTACTATACAACTGTAAATCATCTTGAAAATCAGGAAACTAACATCCTAAAAACAGGGGTTGGTTCCACCCTGAAAATCAGGAAACTGTCCTCCTAAAATCAGGGGTTGGTTCCACCCTAAAAATCAGGAAACTGACCATACTCCTAGGTTGATTTCCTACAAAATTTGTTCATAACCTCTGTATCCGCAGTTTCTTATCAAAATAAAGTTTTGTTAAATCATTAATTCCAATAATGATGGTGAAATCATGTTGAATCACTATCTCTTAGGTCATCCTAATTTCTTGTATTTACAAAAATTTTCCCTTCATCCTTTAGAAATAAAAATTCAAAGGATTTTCAATGTGAAGTATGTCAATTTTCAAAACATGTTAAAACTTCATATCCTCATCTTCCACCTAAAAAATCACATCCTTTCTCATTAATTCACACTGATATTTGGAGACCTTCTCGAATCAAAAACATCACAGGGACACGTTAGTTCATTTCATTTGTAGATGATCATACTCGAATCATTTGGTTATTTTTAATGAAAGAAAAATTTGAAACAATTTAAATTTTTAAAAATTTCAATACCATGATTCAAACCCAATTTCAAACAAAAATCAAAATATTGAAATCTGACAATGCTAAAAAATACTTTGCTTCCACCCTTACTGATTATATATAAAGTCAAGGGATTGTCCATCTAAGTTCTTGTGTTGACACATCTCAACAAAATAGGGTGGCTTAAAGGAAGAATAGGCATCTTCTTGAGATAGCTAGATCTCTCATGTTCACAACTCATGTCCTTCAACATTTCTGGGGGGAAGCTGTTCTTACAACTACCTATCTTATCAATAGGATGCCCTCTCGTGTTCTCATATTTAAAACACCTACCAATACTCTACTTGAGTCATACCCACACACCAAAATCGTGTACCACAATCCCTTTAATTTTTTTGGATGTTCTGCTTATGTCCATGTACATCACAGAGGTAAACTTGATCCCCAAGCCATTAAATACATATTCATAGGGTATTCATCGTACCAGAAAGGATACAAATGCTTTTCTCCTATCATAAAACAATTCTATAATACAATGGATGTTACATTCTTTGAACAAAATCCATACTATTCCAAACCTACCATTCAGGGGGAGAACATAGGCAATGAATACCAGCTTTGGAATAGCATAACCACTCAGTCTTCCACAAATCTTATCCCACAAATTCAAGAAAGTGAATCAATGTCTCAAATAAATACTCTTAGTAATCCCAATGAACCCTTAACTTCTCTACCAACAGATCCAAACTTCTCTGTCCCAAACAATGATCTTCTTGTCTACTCTAGGAGGAAAACAACTCAAGAAAGAGCGGAGACCCGAGTATATCTTGAGCCAATCCAGGAATCCAACCTGAGTACAAGCCACTCGGACAATTCACAAGGTAACATCATTGAACCTCTTATTATTGAGTTACCTCCTAATGATTTGAATTTGCCAATTGCTATAAGGAAATGTGTAAGATCTTGTACAAACCACCCCATCTACAACTTTGTTTCCTATAAAAATCTCTAACCAAGTTATAAGGCATTTATCAGCAACCTTGATCAGATATAAGTTCCAAATTCTATTCATGAAGCATTTCAGGTACCTGAATGGAAGACAACTATTCATTAAGAACTCAGTGCCTTAGAGAAAAACAAGATTTGGGAGATCACAAAACTACCATCGGGAAAACAAGTTGTTGGGTGTAAATAGATCTTTACAATCAAACACAAAGCAGACGACAGTATAGAAAGACTCAAAGCTCGTCTTGTGGCTAGGGGATTCACTCAGACATATGGGATTGACTCAGACATATGGGATTGACTATTAGGAGACTTTTGCACCTGTAGCAAAGCTTAACACTATTCGTGTTCTTCTCTCTCTAGCATCTAACTTGGATTGGGCTCTCTACCAATTAAATATCAAAAATGCATTCCTTAATGTGATCTCGAAGAAGAAGTCTACATGGACATTCTTATTGGAATTGAATCTCCTGTTTCAACCAATAGAGTCTGCAAACTTAAAAAATCCTTATATGGATTGAAACAGTCTACACGTGCTTGGTTTGATAGGTTCTCTAAAGTTCTGAAGAGATATGAGTACAATCAATGCCAATCAGATCACACACTATTCGTCAAACATTTCTCCAATGACAGAATAGTTATCCTAATTGTGTACGTAGATGATATTGTTCTAACAGGTAATTATACAATTGAGATGAATAAATTCAAAGAATTTCTTACTAAAGAATTTGAGATCAAAGATCTAGGCAATCTCAAATATTTCCTAGGAATGGAAGTAGCACGAACAAAAAAGGGCATATTTATATCTCAAAGGAAATATGTACTTGATCTTCTCAAGGAAATTGGAATGATGGGATGTAAACCAGCAGAAACTCCGATGGACTCTATAGTAAAACTCGGAATCAAAGAAAATAATACACCTGTGGACAAAGGTCGTTATCAAAGATTAGTGAGAAAACTCATTTACTTATCCCATACTAGACCAGATATTGGTTTTTCAGTAAGTGTTGTAAGTCAATTTATGAACAGTCCTACTGAAGAACACATGGAAGCGATCTATCGTATACTTAGATATCTCAAGATGATACCAGAAAAATGATTATACTTCAGTAAGAATCTCACCAGAAAAATTGAAGTCTTTGCAGATGCTGACTGGGTAGACTCTATAGTGGATTGCAGATCTACCACTGGGTATTGTACATTCATATGGGAAAATCTTGTAACTTGGCGAAGTAAGAAACAGTCAGTAGTCGTTCGAAGCAGTGTAGAAGCTGAATTTAGAGCTATGGTTCATGGGATTTGTGAAGGAATGTGGTTAAGAAGGCTACTCAATGAACTATACTTCACAACTCCTGAACCTATCAACATGTATTGTGACAATCAAGCTACAATAAGAATTACGAAAAATCCAGTTCATCATGACCGAACCAAACATGTAGAAATTGATCTTCATTTCATTAAAGAAAAGTTAGATGGAAAAATTGTGGACCTACTATATACATCTACTAATCATCAAATTGTAGATATCCTTACCAAAGCGTTACCTCGAACAATCTTCGAAAAATTGAGTTGTAAGTTAGGAATGATTAATATCTATTACCCAACTTGAGGGGGAGTGTAGACTTTCAGAGAATATTATTAGTGTTGTACAGACTACAAAACTAGTGTAAAACAAGCTGTAATTAATTGTTGATACCAGCTGTTATATTCCTAGATTAGTGGACATTTGTCTAATTTCTTATTCTTATTTATAGTGTTATATTATAGTGTTGTAATAAGATCAGAATTAACAGAGGAAAAAGAGAGAGAATATTACTTCATATTTTTCTTCAGAAATAAAATGTCCTCTCCATGCCAGTCACAAGTTCCAACAACATAAGAAGCCGGTTGATCTAAAAATATATATAAAATCTTTGAATTTTCATAAATATTCATATTTATTACAATGGAGACATATTTGCCTTTTTCTTTTTAATTTTCACTTGTTTTGAGAACCTTTTATTTCACTAAGCATCATTTGCTCATTGATTTGTGTGGATTTGGATGCCTGCTTGTCATATTCTTGCTTTAGATCTTAAACTTAACCCAATTTGCTTGTCCATTTGCAGTTCACTTGCTGATCCGCTACTTTCAACTGATGAGGACCTAGAGGAAGGTTTTCAAAGGGACCATGTGGGTAGTTGCTGCCAATTATATCTAGGAGGTCTTAGTTAATACATTAGTCATTGTCACTTATTGTTCTTGCTTCCTAATTTTTCCATTGCATATGTCTACACGTTATTTTCTTTCAGTGTTACGGTTTTTCATCTTTTATGTTTAATGAATGAATTTAAGGACAACCTTCTTACTTACTTTTTCCTATTACAATTGGTTGTCAAAGGCTAGCACCCAAAGTTATTTGGATATTTTGGCATTCAAATCCATCAATCCCGTGATGAATTGTGGTGTGAGAAAGCAACTTGACTTTGAAGATTTGCTTCTGCTTCCTAATGACATGGATCCCGCTTACTGTTATGAAACATTGTTAAGTTGCTGGAAATTTCAACTTGCTATTAATTGCTCAAATCCATCCCTCTTTTGGGCCATCTGTTCTGCATATGGATGGCCATATCTCCATCTAGGTTTGTTAAAGGTATGTCATTGCTTTTACTCACCTCTCTCTCTTTAATGAGAACTCTATTTTTGGTTGAGAAAGAATAGTTTTTAGAAGTTCGTATCTTACTACTGCTGCTGCTTCTGAGCCTAATTTTCTTTTAGCATGAAGCAAATATTTATCCCTTTTTTATTTAGTGGATGTATTTGTAATCTTGTACGTAATCAGGGACTCTTGAGATGCAAATGAGAAGCATTAGATAGCTATTTAGCTTTAATCAATCTCTGCAATTTGAATAACTCATATGATATTATTTTCTCAGGTACTTAATGATTGTGTTGGTTTTGCGGGACCATTGCTTCTCAATAAGCTGATTCGGTATCTCCAACAAGGTCCTATCACTTTCTTGCTTTTTTCTTCATTTTTAAATTTTTTTTTTTTTTTTAGATATTGAAGGATTTCATTGTGGGTTCATCAGTCATTTTACTGGCATTTTTGTTTTGGATGGTTGGTTTTTATTACATTTGAAGTATGACCAAAAAAATGGTTGTTCACAGTTCCATTTTACTTTTTTCTCGACATGCATGTAGAATCAAGGTGGCATTGGGCTTTATTTGTAGGGTATTCAAATATCAAAACATATTTTATTCTTGTGGTAACTGGTTTATGTATATTAATTAGGCTTAATTATTCCATTAGTCCTCAAATTTTAAGCAATTTTACATTAAGTCCCTAAACTTTTAAATCCTACAATTTAGTTCCTAAACTTTTAAAATTTCATATATAGGCCTCTATATTTTTAAATCTTACAATTTAGTCTCCAAACGTATAAAATTTTATACATAGGTCATATCCTGACTACTAAAATACATATTTATGAATTAAAATTTTAGGAGCTAATTGTGAAGTTTTAAAAGTTTTGAGACTAAATCATATGATTTAAAAATTTAGAATCTATGTGTGAATTTTTAAAAATTTTAGGATCAAATCGTACATTTTAAAAAATTGATGGCTTATGTGCGAATTTAGTTAAAGTTTTGGGACCAATGTTTCACTTTAGCATATTAATTAGCTCATTAATTATGCACTTCTTGACATAAAGAATGTGATCCAACCCTTGTGGATTTCTTCCTTAAACATTTTTTGAATTGACATATCATTCTTTTTGTGTGCCTTGGTTGTTCTATTAAGTGGTGATCACTTAATTAGTCTTATTTTTTAGATAAATTTATACCAACAACATTTCTCGCTTATCTTCTTTCTTTTATCAGGTTCAAGGCATTTGGATGGCTATGTTCTTGCAATATCACTGGGTCTCACATCTATCTTCAAGTAATTCCATCATTTAAACTACAATATTTTTGAGGGTTTATCAGTAAGAATTATAGAACACTGGTTTTATCATTTAAAAATTGTACTAATTCTGAACAGTTGGCCCTTGAACTTCACTTTTTGCTCTTATTTGTTCCAGATAATAACATTATGGTCTTCCATCAATTTATCAAGCTATGTTGCAACTGATTGTGCTTCAATTGAAACTTTTATGTTTTGAAATTCAATTTTGGACCTATATGTTATCATTTGAACCACATTTGAGCAAATTGTGAAGTGCATGGTGACAAGGACCAACTCTGCAGTAATAGCTTTAAAATACATGAACTCAAGTGATACATGCACAACAATCCCTAGATTTGTTTCCTAAGTAACCTGTTTGTGTGACGATCTCTACTTTTTCTGCTAATGAGTTCAAACATTTTATTACATTTGTTTTTACATGTTGCGGAGCTAATCAATTTTAAAATGAGAAATTATATTCATTGAAATGCTTAGTTATTTAATTAAACAGACAACTGAATCACAATTTGAAACAGTACCCTATTTATAAACTTTTAATACAAATCTTTCTTATCATATGAATTCTAGACTATTTAATATTTTATATATGACAAATGCCTCTTTTTTATTGTAACTTTTTAGTCTCTAATTCTGTTATACTACTTCTGGAAGCTATTTTACCCTGTCTTTGAACTTCAATTAGCTAGCAAAGCCATTGGCTGAGTGATGACAACGATTCTTGCTGTATTATTTCCCTTTGTATTACTTGAGCTGCCTATCCTGATTATGGCAAGATTTCTTTAATTTGGTACGACACCAAGACACCAAGACACCAAAGAGGCATATTAGCAATTTATGTCATGGTAGCTTAAAATTCTGCTGCAGTTGCTCTATTGTTTGTTCCTTTTATCCATTTTCGACGGAGACCTTAGGTTATAATTTCTTTTGTTCTGACTGCATTTTCATCTTCTGGAGTGACATTTTATATTTAAGTTGCAGTTGCTTACACTATTAGAAAAAAGAAAAAGAAGCCTTGCATATGTCAAAAACTCAAAACATAGTGTAATGATGATTTTGACTTTATGTGATGGTAAATTTGGGTGAACTTTGGTCACAACTATGCAGATCCTTTCTGGATACACAATATTCTTTTCATCTTTCCAAGCTGAAACTAAAGCTACGATCTAGTATTATGAGTATTATCTATCAAAAGGTATTATTTCTTCCTTTGCATGTTTATGAAATTCATAATTTTGCAATTATTACTTAAAGGTTATACTTATTATGCAAATTTATGTTTGCTATCAGTTGTTGTTCTTCATTTTCTTTACTTATTTTCTCTTGATTGAAGCAAGTCACTCATTTTGAATTTCTTTTAGTGTCTATGCATCAATTCGGTTGAGCGATCAAAATTTTCTAAAGGGGAAATACAAACATTTATGTCTGTAGATGCCGACCGAACTATCAACTTGTGTAACAGTTTCCATGATATGTGGAGGTAATAGTAAACTACATTTTGTCGTACTTCTCTTCATGTTTTTTTAGATCTTTGTATTACGATCCAAATATAACATATAAAAAAATAGTTAACCTACCTCCTAATAACTTGAGCTTTTAGGAGCATTTGGTTGCTAACTCTTTTCTAATATGGTATCAGAACGTAAGGTCTTCGGTTTGAACCTCCTCGACTCTAAAAATTTTACACGCTCATCAAGTAAGGGGGAGTGTTAAGATACAAATATAACATATAAGATAATAGTTAACCAACCTCTTAAGAGCTTAAACTTTAGGAGAATTGGTTTTTAACTTTTCTCCGACACATTGAAACTCTTCATTTGTGAGAACAATGTAGTCTAAGTTGAGCCCATTACCCTAACTTGCTCCCTCTCAATCTGTGTTAGGTATTCTAATGCTGCTTTGCTTTTATGGGTTTTTTAGCCTGCCTTTTCAAATTGGAGTAGCTCTGTACCTTCTGTACAGACAAGTCAAATTTGCATTTGTTGCTGGGATTGCAATTACTGTATTACTTATACCAGGTATTGTTTTTATTGACAAGCTAAGGTTTTAGTGGTATTCAACCATTACTAAAATAAGAAGGCTAAAATATGTTCTTTTTTCATCTGGTTTTGTTTGAATTAAATTTCCATAAAAGATAGTGATTTGACCCAAAAGATTTACATAATATATTTAACAGACCTTAATAACTAATTAAAACTTAAATTTGTTATTTCAGTGAATAAATGGATATCTAAGTTGATTGCAAGCGCTACTGAGAAAATGATGACGCAAAAGGATGAGAGGTAAATAATTTGCCTCTTAATTTATAGTATTGATAATCCTTTGTACTTTGTAGCTAGCATGAAGACATTCATGGGAACTAGTATGACGTGCACTAGATGCCAGACTATCAAAGTTTACCGATAGCATATCTGTTCACCTCATTTCTATTATAGTGAAGAAGGCTCATTTTTGTAGGGAGCGAGGTTCATTCTTATTGTTCAATGATTGTAATGATTACTAGGTGATATTGGTAACCTGGAGGAGATGGTTTTATTTTCATTATAGGCATACTGGTATCGTACTTTTAAAGGAAAAAAAATGCCAATTTTTGACCCCACTAGAAATCTTTTGAACATGAAATGTTCCTTTAGGCTTTACCTGCATTGTCTGTAAGAGATCAGCTCGGTTTTATCATTAAACACAACCCAGATCCAGGAAAGGTAATTGAAAGTATGCTCGAGTAAGTTGTAAGTTGCTTGTCCTATCCTAGATGGTTGTCGATGCTATAATGACAAAGTGACAGGTTGCGCATCGAGATTTGCGATTGAAATATTAAGATACTTATTTTATTTTCCCAGGATTAGGAGGACAGGAGAACTTTTGACACACATTCGTACTCTGAAGATGTATGGTTGGGAGCTGCTTTTTTCAAGCTGGTTGATGGAGACAAGATCTGCAGAAGTGGCGCATTTAACTGTATGATGATAATTCTTTTCTTGGAGCACCTTGTACTAGTGTGGTTGATTATAAAATTTTCTGTTTCTTCTGGCTCTAGACTTAACTGCAAACCATGATCTTTCATTATGCTTTGATAGACACGAAAGTACTTGGATGCATGGTGTGTATTCTTTTGGGCTACAACACCAACTCTTTTCTCTGTTTTCACATTTGGACTCTTCACATTGATGGGACATCAACTTGATGCTGCAATGGTATTCTAGTTCTTCCTCAAGCTCGTTTAACAGTTCACTGCATTTCTTGCTCTATATATTTTTCCACATTTAGTCTCATTTTTTATTTTGCTCCTTGCGAGATTTTTAGTTACAGTATATCAATTGTTAAGCAAATTAATCTTTATAAAAACTTTGCTGCAGGTCTTCACTTGTCTTGCTTTGTTTAATACATTGATCTCTCCTCTAAACTCATTTCCATGGGTTATTAATGGACTCATTGATGTAAGTTTATCATTTTCCATGGTTTTTTGCCCTCTAAGGAAAGCCTTTCTATAGTTGTCACTGCTGACAACAATGCAAATATTTGCTTGACATCATCCAGGCCAGTATATCCATTAGACGCTTGAGCAGGTTTCTCTCTTGCTCTGACCTCAAATCCAAACTTCATGAGAGAAATGATCATTCTCAACCTGATCATGAAGATATGGCTGTTGTCTTCAATGATGCATGTTGTACTTGGTCATCTAGTGACAACGAAGAAAGATGTTTGGTTTTGAATCATGTAACTCTAGGCCTTCTGAAGGGTTCCTTCGTTGCCGTGATAGGAGAGGTTAGATTAGTTCCTTAAGTTCTATATATTGTGTTTGTCTATTATTCCTTTAACATGTTACTATAACATGCATATGGGTAAATTCATTAAGACAGACGTTCGCTTTATCATTCTTTAATTAGGTTTTATGCTTTTTCCAATTGACTGACTTATTTGTACTGAAAAATAAAATAATAAATCTTTATACTTGATAAACGGTATTCAAATTATATCTTTTTGTCTCTCTCTCTCTCTTCTTGGGGTGTTTCCATCATTAAATCTTAGCATTATCAATTTTGGGGGTTGCTTGCATTGATGAACATATATTATTGGGTTGGTGCCATATTTCAACAAAAAGAAAGAAATTAGTATCAGTTTGATTTAGATCTTTGTACACGAAGACATCTTTTGTAGGCATAGGAATGCCAAATGAAAAGAGAGACAGGGGGAAAGAGCGAGAGGAATCATAATTTAAATAATTGGGAGAAAGTTTTGATTGGTTCATTTTCTCTGTCACTTATTTGAGTAAAATAACTAGTGGTTGTGAAATCTATTAAGTCTCTGAAATAAATATTTATAATTTATCCTGGTTAGAAGGCTGCTACAGTGACACTCGTCACTTTACCATATCTGGTCAGGTTGGCTCAGGTAAATCGTCCTTGTTGAACTCAATATTGGGAGAAATAGAGCTTGTTCATGGATCAATACAACACTCGTTTGGATCTATAGCATATGTACCACAGGTTTGTAAACTAGCCCCAATACTGTTTTCTAAAGAATGAAATGAAATTCAAACAAACTGTTGTGTATTTTTCATATATCTTTGTACATGACTAGCTAGTAATTTATAGTCTAATTTACATAAATGGAAAAGGAAATTAAATATTCTACTTTATGATAATAACATTACTTAATTAAATTCCTAATATTAACATAATTAAAAATTCCCTAATAGTTATATTTTCATAACTATTTTTGTTCCTAATCAACCCATAATAATTTCTGTTACAAATTAGAGATTTCAACACTTCCCCTAAAGTTGGATCATAGATGATGTTCATATCCAACTTGCCAATGAAACCATTAAAGTGATGTTGAGGAAGTCCTTTGATGAATATATCTACAGTTTACTCTTTTGTGGAAGCATAGATCATGTAAATAATGCTATCTTTAACTTTTTCTTTGATGAAATGTCTGTCCACTTCTATGTATTTTGTTCTGTTATGTTGAACTGGATTTAAGTATATATTGATGGTTATTTTGTTATAACAATAAAGTTTAATTGGAAATTTCACTGCAACTTGAAGTTCTTTTAATAAATTTTTTAACCATAAAGCTTCACAAATTCTCTTTGCAACTGCTATAAACTCACCTTCAACACTACTCCTAGCAACATCATCTGTTTCTTACTCCTTCAAGTTGCTAAGTTTTGGAATACAAAGGTACAATACCTTGTAGTGGATTTTATATGTTCCATTGAATTAGCCCAATCTACATTAGTGAATACTTCTGTCTTTGATTTCATTTTTCTTAAAGAATAAACCTCTACTTGGAGTCCTTTTAAGACATCTGAGAATTTTGTAAATAGTGTTTAAGTGAGTTTCTTTTGGAGAGTGCATTTGTTGACTTGCTATACTTATTGCAAAAACAATATCAGGTTTATTGTGAGATGGATATATTAGTTTTCCTACTAATCTTTGGTATTTGTATTTATTCACTGATCTCTACTATTTTCATCCTTTTTTTTGTTTTGGTTGTTACTTGGTTTGCATCTAAACATACCAATTTCGATGAAAAGATCGAGGATATATTTTCGTTGCGAAGCGTTGATTCTTTTTTTTATCTTGCAACTTCCATACCTAAGAAGTAATGCATTTTTTCTAGATCTTTAACTTCAAATTCTGTGGCCAAGTTTTTCTTCAATCTCTTGATTTCTTCTAAATCGTCCTCAACCATGATTATATCATCATGTACTATCAAAATTGTTTTTTTCCATTAACAGAGCGTTGAAAGAACATGGTATGATATGATTATCTTTGCTGGTATCCTTGTTTCTTCATTACCTTTGCAAATCTATCAAACCACACTTTAGCCGATTGTTTGAGCCTAAGAGTGATTTTTTAAATTTACATTTGTCATTTTCTCCTTTACAAAATTCTGGTGGTATGATCATGAAGACTCCTTTTCTAATTCTTCATTTAAGAAGCATTTTTTACGTCCAATTGGTGTATAAGTCACTTAGATTTGCTGCTAGGAATAGTAGGACTCGAATTGTATTCAATTTTGCCATATGTGCAAATGTTTTAGCGTAATCAATTCCATAGGTTTGTGTAAAACTTTTAGCATCCAAATGAGTTTTTTATCTTTCTATTATTCCATCAGTCTTATATTTTATTGAAAAAATCCATTTACATTTAACTATAGTCTTTCTTTTGGTAGTTTGGTAATATCCCATGTTTCATTTTTTAAAGAGCTCTTATTTATTCCATAACATCTTCTCTTTACTCATGGACTTCTAAGGCTTTATAAATGTTTTTTGGAATCTTTGTTTTGTCAAGGTTAGCGATAAAGGCGCGAAAACCAGACGACATAGTTTTATAAGAAACAAATCTTGATATAGGATGGAGAGTAGAAGTTCATGTTTGTTTTCTAAGAGTGATAGATAACTCAAAATTACTTGGAGATTCATTATTGGATATCTGGATCTATCATTGGTTTCGACTCATTTGGTGCTTAAAGTGTGAAATGTTCCTTGTCTTTCAAGTTCGACCTCCGTGAGTAAGTGATTATCTCTTTGTTATGTTGTCTTTTTGTTTCTCCCCTTGAATTCAAGTTTCTATTTATATAAGACGGAGTGATATGAGATGGTGAGGTATGATTGGACTCGGTCTCATTTTCTTTTGGTTGGATTATGTAACTCATCATTATCTTGATCAAGAGTAATGACCAAAAAGGTTATCCTCACGTATTCTCCCTCTCGAGGAGACGACTTTTGGTAGTAGGGATGTTTCCAAAAAAGGCACCATCATGACTAACAAATTCATGCATATAGTGGGATCATAGCATTTGTGTTCCTTTTGAATTGGAGAGTATTCAATGAAAATACATTTAATTGCTTTTCGGTCTAATTTGGATCGACTTTTGGAATGGTCATGAACAAAGGTAGTACACCCAAACACTTTAAATGATAAATGAGACTGGAGATGAGATGTAGGGAAGAAAATCTGTAATTTTTGAAGTGGGGTGTTGAAAGAGAGAACTTGATTGGGCATATGATTGACACTTATTGTGTGCAATGAATACGCAAATATACGTAACGTAACAAGTAATATAATGATAAGAAAAGATTATTCCCACGGAGATTATGTTATTAGAAACTATTTTTTAAAACAAAAAAATAAAAATCAATTTTTTGTGTTTTTATATTTTAAGGAAGCAAAATTAAAAGAACTAAAAATAAATAACAATAATTAATTAACTCAAAATTAGCAGTTAACAAGATATATGAGAAAATATTTAGGATACTTAATCCTCCAATTTTCTAAACATGTGAATCATTAAAATCCTTCAATATAATTATCAATCAATTATATGACCAATTGAATCTAACCTAGTATGTATTCCTCTCAAGTAAACTACACAACATATAATAATTAACCTAATCATACTCTTATGTCAATTAAATTGCATATTATTCATTAAGTTTATTAATTATAGATCACATACATAAAAATCATACATCTTTGTCTAGAAATTATGCATGTTATTTAATCAAGACAAACAATTAAATAACTTTCTCAAATCTATTTAATTGTCTCTATAGATCAATCGTTGGCCAAATAATTAATAGCATAAAAATCATATTAAATAATATAATTAAAGTGAAATCATAATTGGGATAAAATATTAGATTATTACCTGTTGAAAATTGGGTTCATAAGATCCATAGATTAATAAATTAAGTAGACATAATTTTGTTCATAAAGCTCATATTTTTCACAAAAAAAGACATAAAAATTGATAAACAAAAGAGAACAAGTAGAAATACAATCCATATCTTGAATTGTAGTACCAATCATCTTTTGAATTTCCTCTAAAATTGTATCTCTTTTTGAATTTTTTTGTATTTTTCTCTCTTCTTAGCTCCAAAAAATGTATTTTTCAACTCATTAGGGTTTATGGCCAATTGGGTCTAAATTAAGTTTAGGTAAAATTTGGACAGTCAGATCAGCTTCAGTTCAAGAGTTAAGATGAAAAAAAAGAATATTAATAGTTCTAACCAATAAAAACGCAACACGTGGTACGGGAGAAAGGTGGATCCAATCAGTGTGCGACGCGTGCCATGCTTGATTGGTTGTGGTCAACGCGTGTTGACTCATCGACACGTGGCAATCTTTGATTCGCAATTATAGCTTACGTGGCACCTTGATGGGAAGATGGGACGAATTAGGTGACACACGTGCTGCTTCCGTTGACCAAGCGACAAACTTGGTAGAACGTTGTGCTGACACGTAACAAGACCTGCGTCACTCGATACACAAGACGTTTCGCAATTGGGTCTCTTCGCTTATGTGGCATCCACATGGCTTGTATGATCAATTCCCCTATTTGCATGCCATTTACGTGGCGTCTTCTAATGAGTCTTGTATTAAAAAAATCATAAAAAATCCATAAAATTTTTAGAAATTATATTTTCACCTCTTTTCACTAAAAAGTTCATATTTTAATATTTTAACCCCAAAATTATCACTTATCGAATAAAATGAGTAAATATTAAGCAGAAAAGTGCACCAATGACTCTACTTTCATAATCATTAGCATACGAATAATGAGATATGTAGCAGTTAAAATGATATCGCCCTAATATATTTTGGATATGTTTGTAGTGAACATTAAGGCACGAGCTACTTCAAGTAGGTGCTTGTTCTTTTGTTCGGTTACCCCATTTTGTTGGGGAGTTTCAACACAAGAAGTTTGATATATGATCTCATTTTTTTGAAGATATTCTTATAAAGTATAGTTGAAATACTCAATGTCATTGCCAGTTCGGGGTATTTGGATTTGTGTTTGAAACTAGGTTTGTATAATTGAGTGAAAATTAATGAACACATTACGAACCTCTGTTTTCTCTTCTAAGAGATAAACCCAACAAATTCGAATATGATCGTCAATAAATATAACGAACCATTCATTATTAGTACGATTTGGAATGCGAGAAAGATCCTATGCATCGCTATGAATTAATGTAAAGAGCTTGGAAGGTTTATATTGAGATTTTGAAAACGAGGTATGTTGATGTTTGATATATTCACAAGTTTCACATTGAATATCAAATGTTTTATTATTAATAAATATAAAAAGAAATAAGTGTTTCAAATACTTAAAGTTGAGATGACCCATCTTATAGTGCCATAATATCACCAGTCTTAAGGACAAAAACATAATCACATATAGTAATCATACAACATTGACACACTTTAGTCTCATCAAAGTAGTACAACCCTTTACTCTCTAGCACTGCCAATCATTTTTTCGGATGATAGGTCCTGAAAATGCAACAAGATGAGAGAAATTTAGCATAACAATGAGTGTTTTTAGTAAGCTAGCTAATAGATAGGAGATTACAAGATAGGTTTGGAACATAAAGGATAGATTTGAGAGTGATAGATGCTGAAATTTGAATGCTTCTTTTTCTAGCAACAGATGAGAGAGATTTATCTGCAATTCTAACTTTAAGATTTCCAGCACAATGTGAATATGAAGTAAATAAATGATAGACATCTGTAGATTTTCTGAGAATATTAGGCTGGAATAGTGTTGTACAGGCTGTGAATTTAGTGTAGAACAAGCTGGATTTTAGTTGTTGATATCAGCTATATTATTCCTAAGTTAGTGGGAATTTGTCTACCTTTTAGTCCTATTTATAGTGCTGTATATACATTTGAATTAATCAGAGAAAATAAAACAAGAATTCAGTTTCTCTCCATTATCTCTCAATATTTTCTTCATGGTATCAAAGCATTTCTGAAATCCATTTTTTTTTCTCACTAATTCTGTCCAAGGAAGATTTTCTGAAATCCAATTGCTCAGTCGCTGTTCTCTGGCATCAATCCTGGTAGTTCTCTGTTTCAGCTGTGCATCGTCGTTCATCTCTGTTCATCGTCGTTGCCATCTGGTTCATCTCTGCATTCTGTTTCAACATCGAGATTTTGTAACCAAATCAGCCCAATCTGCCCAGTTTTAACCCAATGGACCCAATCTGCCCAGTTTTAACCCAATAGACCCAATCTGTCCAGTTTCAGCCATCTCAGACCAGTCATCATCGTCGCCGACCATCTCTACATCGTCGTCGTCTGCTTCAGTCCCGCAAATCAGGAAGTCCCACAGTTGCATTCTGTTTTTTTTTGTTTCCAATACCCATAAGCTGTCTTTTTTTTGTAATATATCTTGGCCCGACCCGGGAAAACCATACCCTACCGATCCGGCCCAACATACCTGAACCGACCCGGTCCAACATATCTAATCCGACCCGGTTCAGCAGATTATCTAAAAAAAAAAAACAACCCCACAAATTTCAGTCCACGTATAATCTACAATTGAAATAAATGGCCACGGAAAACAGTCTTATGCCCATCACCAGTCACAAATTAAATGGGTATAATTGTCTTCAATGGTCCCAATCTGCCACTGTCGCTCAATCAGGTAACACCACCAACGTTTTTAGTGTGAAACAGGTTAAGAGACAATGGATTATAGATTCAGGTGCTTCAGATCACATGACGGGTGATGCGTCTCTTCTTGTAAATCTTAAAACTTCCCAAGAAGGATACACTGTCAGAATTGTCGATGGATCAATATCCAAAGTAACAGGGATTGGTTCGGCAAAAATTTCAAATTCTTTTATTCTTGATTCTGTCCTTCTTGTTCCAACCCTTGATTGTAATCTCTTATCAATTACTAAACTCACACGTGATAAAAATTGTGTGGCAAAATTTGTTAATAATTTATGTGAATTTCAGGACTTGGATTTGGGGAAAACGATTGGCAGTGCTAAAGAATGCTTGAGACTCTATCTTCTCAACAGTGAAGACCTTCTAGAAAGACAAGTCCTTCAAGCTGTATCCGAGGTTCAGTATCAAAATAAAGCTTTATTAAATTTTAATTCCAATAACAATGGTGAAATCATGTTGAAACACTATCGTCTTGGTCATCCTAATTTCCTATATTTGGAAAAACTTTTCCCTTCATTATTCAAAAATAAAAATTCAAAGGATCTTAAATGTGAAGTATGTGAATTCTCAAAACATGTTAGAAATTCATATCCTACTCTTCCACGTAAAAAATCACATCATTTCTCTCTAATTCACTCTGATATTTGGGGACCTTCTCAAATCAAAAACATAACAGGGACACGATGGTTTATTTCATTTGTAGATGATCATACTCGAACCACTTGGTTATTTCTTATGAAAGAAAAATCTGAAGCATGTCAGATATTTAAAAATTTTAATACCATGATTCAAACTCAATTTCAAACAAAGATCCAAGTATTGAAAACTGACAATGCTAGAGAATACTTTGCATCAATTCTCAGTGATTATCTGTCAAGTCATGGGATTGTCCATCTAAGCTCTTGTGTTGACACACCTCAACAAAATGGGGTGGCTGAAAGGAAAAATAGACATCTTCTCGAGATAGCTAGATCTCTCATGTTCACAACTCATATCCCTAAACATTTCTGGGGGGAAGCTGTCCTTACGGCTACCTATCTTATCAATAGGATGCCCTCTCGTGTCCTAACTTTCAAAACACCCATTAGTACTCTTCTTGAGTCATACCCACATACGAGAATCGTGTCCAACATTCCTTTTAAAATATTTGGATGTTCTACTTATGTCCATGTACATCATAGAGATAAACTTGATCCCAGAGCTATCAAATGCATATTCTTAGGGTATTCATCAAACCAAAAAGGGTACAAATGCTTCTCTCCTATCACAAGGCGATTTTACAATACAATGGATGTCACATTCTTTGAACAAAATCCATACTATTTCAAACCTGTTATTCAGGGAGAGAACATAGGCAATGAATACCAGCTTTGGAATAACATTACCACTCAGCCTCCCATAAATTCTATCTCAAATCATATCCCACAAATTCCAGAAAGTGAATCAGTATCTCAAACAAATGCTCCTAATAATCCCAATGAACCCTCAACTCCTCTACCAACAGATCCAAACTTCCATGTCCCAAACAATGATTTTTTTGTCTACTCTAGGAGGAGAAGAACTCAAAAGGGAACGGAGAACCAAGCATATCTTGAGCCAGTCCAAGAGTCCAACCCGAGTACAGATCACTTCGACAATTCACAAGGTAACATCACTGAATCTCTTATTATTGAGTTACCTCCTAATGATTTGAATTTGCCAATTGCTATAAGGAAAGGTGTAAGATCTTGCACAAACCACCCCATCTACAACTTTGTTTCCTATAAAAATCTCTCACCAAGTTATAAAGCATTTATCAACAACCTTGATCAGATACAGGTTCCAAATTCTGTTCATGAAGCCTTTCAGGTACCTGAATGGAAGACATCTATTCTTGAAGAACTCAATGCCTTAGAGAAAAACAAGACTTGGGAGATCACAGAACTACCACCAGGAAAACAAGCTGTTGGGTGCAAATGGATCTTTACAATCAAACACAAAGCAGACGACAGTGTAGAAAGATTCAAAGCTCGCCTTGTGGCTAAGGGATTCACTCAGACATATGGGATTGACTATCAGGAGACTTTCGCACCTGTAGCAAAGCTCAACACTATTCGTGTTCTTCTCTCCCTAGCATCTAACTTGGATTGGCCTCTCTACCAATTAGATGTCAAGAATGCATTCCTCAATGGTGATCTCGAAGAAGAAGTCTACATGGACATTCCTACTGGAATTGAATCTCCTGTTCCAACCAATAGAGTTTGCAAACTTAAGAAATCTTTATATGGATTGAAACAGTCTCCACGTGCCTGGTTCGATAGGTTCTCTAAAGTTCTGAAGAGATATGGGTACAATCAATGCCAATCAGATCACACATTATTCATCAAACACTTCTCCAATGACAAAATAGTTATCCTAATTGTGTACGTAGATGATATTGTTCTAACAGGTAATTCTACAATTGAGATGAATAAACTCAAAGAATTCCTTGCCAAGGAATTTGAGATCAAAGACCTGGGCAATCTCAAATATTTCCTAGGAATGGAAGTAGCACGAACAAAAAGGGGCATATCTATATCTCAAAGGAAATATGTACTTGATCTTCTCAAGGAAACTGGAATGATCGGGTGTAAACCGGTAGAAACTCCGATGGACTCTACAGTAAAACTCGGAATCAAAGAAAATAGTACACCTGTGGACAAAGGCCGTTACCAACGATTAGTGCGAAAACTCATTTACCTATCCCATACTAGACCAAATATTGGTTTTTTAGTAAGTGTTGTAAGTCAATTTATGAACAGTCCTACTGAAGAACACATGGAGGCGGTCTATCGTATACTCAGGTATCTCAAGATGATACTAGGAAAAGGATTATACTTCAGTAAGAATCCCACTAGAAAAATTGAAGTCTTTGCAGATGCTGACTGGGCAGGCTTTATAATGGATCGCAGATCTATCACTGGGTATTGTACCTTCGTATGGGGAAATCTTGTAACTTGGCGAAGTAAGAAACAGTCAGTAGTCGCTCGAAGCAGTGCAGAAGCTGAATTTAAAGCTATGGCCCATGGGATTTGTGAAGGAATGTGGTTAAGAAGACTACTCAATGAACTAGACTTCACAACTCCTGAACCTATCAGCATGCATTGTGATAATCAAGCTGCAATAAGAATTGCAAAAAACCCAGTTCATCATGACCGAACCAAACATGTAGAAATTGATCGTCATTTCATTAAAGAGAAGTTAGATGGAAAAATTGTGGACCTACTATATACATCTACCCATCATCAAATTGCAGATATCCTTACCAAAGCATTACCTCGAACAAATTTCGAAGAACTGAGTTGCAAGTTGGGAATGATTAATATCTATTACCCAACTTGAGGGAGAGTGTAGATTTTCTGAGAATATTAGGCTGGAATAGTGTTTTACAGGCTGTGAATTTAGTGTAGAACAAGCTGGATTTTAGTTGTTGATACCAGCTGTATTATTCCTAAGTTAGTGGGAATTTGTCTACCTTTTAGTCCTATTTATAGTGCTGTATATACATTTGAATTAATCAGAGAAAATAAAACAAGAATTCAGTTTCTCTCCACTATCTCTCAATATTTTCTTCAACATCAATCATGTGATATAACGCACTGGAATCAATGATACACATGATTTTGGTTCGGAAAGTAGTAACAAGTGCACTTAAATAATTACCTTTGTAGGTTAAGGAAGCTGATGAGGTGAATGACTCATCGGAATTATGCATGTTGGGGAATAGTTTGTAAAGTTGATCCAACTGTTCTCAATTAAATGCACCTTTTGAACTTGGGTTATCGTGTGGTTTTTGCTGATCAATTGAAGTCTAATAACTTCATGTTTTGTTCTGTCTTGGTTTCTAGTCTACTAGTTTACTATAAATTTTCCAATATGTATTTTTGGAATGTATGGGTTTACGATAATGTACAAAAAATTCTTTTCTTTTGTAAATTTGAGTCATTTCTTATCCAAGTTTCATAAAATCTGAGTTAAATTTGTTGAAAGACCAACCCTCATCTAAGGTCCATTATCTATTTAGTGTCCATAAGTTGTCGTAGGTCCAAGCCTATTTTTATAAATAATAGAATTATTTGGGCTAACATTATTCAAGAGCTTTTCTATATTTGAACTAGGACTATGATAGTGATTTTTAAGCCCATTTCCAGAGGACCTGTTGGGCCCATAAGGTAATCCAAATTCGTTAGGCCCATCGTACCACCCATAACCTTGACTCTCTATTCGAATTAGACAATAGGGTTAAGATAAAGGAGCTATCGCGATGCACAGAGGGGCTATCACGAGAAAGGGAGGAGGTGCCGTCGTTGCCTGAGCCACATTCAAGCATAAATTGCAGTCGATTTTCTTCTTGCTTGACTTCGACAAAAGCTCCACGGACGGAGGGCAGTGGTTATTGATTGAGTATCCTCCCACGAATGTCATCAAGCTCACGGGTAAGTCCAACTTGAAACTCGAAAACTCTTTCGGTTTCAATTTTTTTCAATAACAGGTGTTATCACCAGCACACTTCCACTCCTCTTCAGAACTGAGGTCAAGTTTTTACCAAAGGGCACACATGTTCATATAGTAACACCTTTTTCTCCTTGCTTTTTGTGCCATAATCGAGTTTTTAACTCAAAAATTTGTGAGAAATCTTCCCTATCTGATTTATGTTTTTTCTATCGTTGATAGCATGGAATTGATGAGCCATGCCGTCACCATTGAATTCTCTGAACTCCATCGTTGAACAGCACTAGTGTTGGTTGAAGTAGGTTTTATTATTTCTCCCATTAGGTATTTCATTTTACCTTTCCCGTTTACAACGAGTTTGACGGATTGTGCCCATTCTCTGTAGTTTTTGTCATTGAATTTTTCAACCGTGAATTGGAACGAAGAGTTATCCAATCCACTAAAATTCGTGGCGTGTGTTTTTATTTGGGTATTTTCTGCTATTGTTTCTGATTTTATTGAATCAGTCATAGTTGGATTTTAAAATAACCTTGCTCTGATACCATGAAGAATGAAATAAGATTTAGAACATATTGTTATGGTGTATTTTTCATATATCTTTGTATATGACTACTAATAATTTATAGTCTAATTTGTATAAATGAAAAGGAAATTAAATATTCTACTTAACATAATTAAAAATGACCTAATAGTTATATTTTCCATAATTATTCCTGCTCCTAATCAGTCCATAATAATTGCTACAAATCAAGAATAACATTTTCCATAGGAGCCAACTTGTTTGAACTAAAATTCTCCCTTTCTTATAGTCTTTTCCTTTTGAAACTGAAGGTCCCTTGGATCCTATCTGGCACGGTACGTGATAATATATTGTTTGGGAGGAACTATGACACAGAAAGGTACATCTTTTTATAGTGGAGAACCCTGATTCTCTCTCTTTTTTTCATGTACGTATGTATATGTTTTTCTAGTTTTTTATTATCAGGTAATTGGTTCATGGTAACGTTATTTCTGCTGCACAGCGTATTAGTTGCAAAGTTCTTGCTCAAGCTCTTCCTTTTAATATATATATATATATATATTTGGGAAATCCTTGGAGTGTATGTATTATAAGGAAAACTTATTTATCCTCGTCCCTTCTTTGAGCAGATACTCAGACACTTTGCAGGCATGTGCACTAGATGTTGATATTTCTTTGATGGTCGGAGGTGACATGGCTTTTATTGGGGAAAAGGGAGTCAACTTGTCAGGTGGACAGCGAGCTCGACTTGCTTTAGCAAGGTTACCAGATATCTCTGATGAAATATAGTGGCTAGCTTTAAACTGGTTTCCTTTTCTTGACTTTTCAAATTTTCCATGACTTTGCAATTGCAGGGCTATTTATCAAGACTCAGAAATTGTTTTGCTTGATGACGTACTCAGTGCAGTTGATGCACAAGTTGCCAGGTGGATTCTTTATAATGCTATAATGGGTCCTGTCATGAAGCAGCAGACTCGTGTGCTCTGTACTCATAATGCTCAGGTATATCCTGACATTTTATTTACTTGAAATACATGTAAAAAATTATTTTATTCTTTGTTATTGCATGTTCACATTAATGAGTCAGCTGTAATTTGAGTTGTTGGTGCACTACCACTAGTGGATATTTATTAGGAGCATGTTGCTACTTTATAGGCATTTTTCTATTTTGCTAATATATATCCTTCGGAGGTTTTGTTCCTCAAAAGCCTGTTTCGTTCATGGTTTAATGGTTTCTGGTAAGGTAGGTAAAGAAAACTTTCCATCTCCTAGTATCTTGAGGGGGAGATATTGATAATTCAGGTTCCGTTAAAAAAAAAAAGGTATTAAGACCAGCACTTCCTAGAACTCAAATCATAAGTCTCATCGTCACATTTTATTACAAAATTCAAGTATTCGAGCTATACACCACCTAAAAGCAAACTCTGGTGCATATCTCGAAGCAATGAAGATATTGAAGCTTGAAAAGAAGTCAAATATTTATTAGACATCCACAAAGCTTGTATGTATATTCCTGGTGCTTACTTTAGCATCGTACATTTGACTAAGTTCCATGTAAGTGTTACTTACATTCTAGTGTCTACAAGACCACAAGTCATCTTTGGAGGAATTTAGGTGATCTTGATACAAGATTTCTCATGTTATCTACTTGTAGAGCTGGTCTCTTTGTCAAACTAAATTTTATTTCTGTAGCTATGTTGGGAAATCCACTGGTTTTGAGCCATTTACATCGACTTAAATACTACTTAGAACATACAACTTTCAATATAAGCACAAGTAACCAGATGTTTTGCAATTGAATCAGAGATCAATGTCTACACCTTGCAGGCTATATCTTCTGCAGACATGATTATTGTTATGGACAAGGGACATGTAAAGTGGGTAGGAAGTTCAACTGATTTTTCAGTATCATCATATTCAGCATTCTCTCCAGTGAACGAAATTGATGCTGTTTTACAAAATCAAGGCCAAGAGTGCATCACTGAAGCCAAACAGAAGGTCCTAGAGAAAAATATTTTGTGCCCTTTAGAAGAAGTACAAGAGATCACTGAAGCTGAGATACGGAAAGAGGGACATGTAGAGCTTGCTGTTTACAAGTGAGTAGAAATATCTGAACTTCCCCCCCCCTTCCTCCCAAAAAACAAACAAACAAACATAAGATATGATTGATTATTTGATATGTACATAATCTGGGAAATTTAATGATTATGTTAAGAAGAATGCCTTCTCTCTTTTCTCTTCCTCTTTTTGCAGTAAATCTTTTGCATTAAATATATTGCAGGAGTTATGCTGCATTTTGTGGTTGGTTCATTACAATTGTAATACTGCTGTCAGCAGTCCTAATGCAAGCTTCTCGCAACGGGAATGATTTGTGGCTGTCATATTGGGTTGATTCAGCAAATGGTGACCATCAAAAAGAGTACTCTACATCCTTTTATCTGGTAAATATCAGTATACCACTAAATGTCGTTTTATTTAAAAAAGTTCTACCATAAGCATTTCTTTTTTTATTATTATAGTTTTTTAATTTATAAATGTTAATTTGTTTTATCCATAATTATATGTCTTATAATTGTTTATTTTTATGTATCTAATTAGAAAATACATGTTTTCCACACATGTTCACTTTTATGCCATAATTTTATAATTTTATAATTAGTTGTAGAAACGTACGCCTGTATATATATTTCCTATTGTTCAACTTGACATGAAATATGCACATGTGATAAAACTTGGATTTTTGCAAGAAAATGGACATTTAGGTAAATTTTCACTTTTAATCATACTAACTCTTAGCAGTTAATAAATACTCAAATTCTCTAATGTATTTTTAAGAAATTTAATTATGTTAATGTTAAAAATGTTAGAAAAAAAAATTCAAATATTGAAACCTTGTCACACAAAATAAAAAAAATTGGAATTTATTAATATATATTGTTCAAAAGTGCATTTATACAATTTGGTAAAGATAGAGTTTTTTTGAAAGTGAAGGAACTCGAATCCTTACCCAACTTTATAAAATTTTAGTCTTTAAATTATTCGTAGCTTATTTTAATTAATTAAAAGTTAAAATCTTGTGGTGTTTAAATATTTTTTTCATTGTCTTAAAATCTTCAATTTAGTTAGTAAGATATTTTTTTCTTTGTTATTAAATATTAATGTAAATTAAAAATGAAATTTATAGTTAAATGATTATATTCTTGTAATTTTTTATTTAATATTATTGTATTTATTTTGGGGTTAATTACGTTTTATGATCACAACGTATGTGACAATTTGTAAAAATACTCAAAACGTTTATTTTGCTGCAATTATATCCACAACATATGGATAATGATAAAAATATGCTCAAATTTGGGTATAATTACATCATTATTCATACGTTGTGGGCGTAATTGCAACTTTAAAAATGTATGTTGTTGGGTATATTTTTATCGTTATCCATACGTTGTGGGCATAATTGTAATGAAGTAAACGTTTTGGGCATAATTGCAATGAAGTAAACGTTTTGGGCATAAAATATAATTAATCCTTCATTTTGTGATATAATTTTTTATGTATATTTGAATTTGAAGCTGTTTTTATTTTACAGAAAAATTACTTCCTTTATTTCTTAATATCAGATCCCTTTATATATACATTTGTTATGTCTAATATAATGCTAGAAGTCATTAATATATAGTTGCAAATCACCCTAAAAATCAGGAAACTAAGATCCTGAAAACAGGGGTTGGTTTCACCCTGAAAATCAGGAAACTGCACTCCTAAAATTAGGGGTTGGTTCCACCTTGGAAATCAGGAAATTGACCATACTCCTAGGTTGATTTCCTACACTCTCCCTCAAGCTAGGCGATATATGTTTTCCAAACCAAGTGCTACATTTAACTCTGTGAAATTAGGTCGAAACAATGCTTTGGTTTAAGATATCTGCTACTTGTTGCCTAGATGGAACATAGTTGAGGGAGATCATCTTGCCTTCAATTTTCTCACTGATGAAGTGTCTATCAATTTCCACATGTTTAGTTCGATCATGGTGGACTGGATTTTTGGCAATTGCAATTGCTGACTGGTTGTCACATATGATTCTAATAGATTTTGAATGTTCAACCTTGAGTTCGTATAGTAGTCGTTTTAGCCAAATTCCTTCACAGATGCCCAAAGCCAATGCACGGAACTTAGCCTCGGTACTACTACGTGCTACCACTGCTTGCTTTTTGCTACGCCATGTCACCAAATTTCCCCAAATAAATGAGAAATATCCAGATGTGAATTTTCGATCACTAGGAGATCCAGCCTAATCAGCGTCAGTATATATTTCCAATCTCCTATTAATTGTTTTCTTAAACATGAGCCCCTTTTCGGGATCCTTCTTCAAGTATCTTAGAATACGGTTTACTGCCTCCAAGTGATCTACTGATGGGTTGCCAAGAAATTGACTAACAACACTGACTAAAAAACTTATATTTGGACGTATATGGGTCAAATAAATTAACTTACCTACCAAACGTTGATATTGCCCCTCGTCAGTTGCCAATTCATCAGTTCGAGGCATTAGTTTGGTGTTAGGGTCCATGCGTGTTTCAACAGGTTTACACCCACTCATGTCAGTCTCACGCAAGAGATCTAGAACATATTTGCGTTGAGAAACTGAGATTCCTTTGGTACTACGTGCCACCTCCATCCCTAAGAAATATTTCAAATATCCCAAGTCTTTAATCTCGAATTCCTTGGATAATAGCATCTTAAGTCTCTTCATTTCTCCTACATGATTTCCTGTAAGAACTATATCATCAACATATACAATCAAAGTTGTGATTCTCCCATCTGCGAAGTGTTTGACAAATAAAGTGTGGTCTGTATGTGTTTGAGAGTATCCATCCTGTTTGAGAACCTTGGTGAATTTTTCGAACCATGCTCTAGGTGATTGTTTAAGTCCATATAGTGTCTTTCTCAACTTGCATACCTTCCCTAGTGTATCTTTAGTCTCAAAGCCAGGAGGCACATCCATGTAAACTTCTTCGATCAAATCTCCATTTAAGAATGCGTTCTTGACATCGAGTTGAAGCAGTGGTCAATCCTCATTAACTGCAATAGACAGCAAGACACGAACTGTGTTAAGTTTTGCTACAGGAGCAAAAGTCTCTTGATAATCAATTCCATATGATTGGGTGAACCCTTTAGCCACTAGTCGAGCTTTATATCTATCGATATTTTCATCTACTTTCTGTTTTACAGAGAATATCCATTTACAACCTACTATCTTCTTTCCAAGTGGTAGCTCTATTAACATCCATGTATCATTCTTTTCAAGTGCAGTATATTCTTCTAAGGTTGCCTTGTGCCATTCAGGAACTTTTAGTCTCATTGACAGAATTAGGAATCTTGATGTTGTCTAGGGATGTCACAAATGCCTAAAATTTTGGAGACATATTTGCGTAAGAAATGTAACTTTGAAGAGGATGTTGAGTGCATGATCGAACGCTTTTTCTTTGTGCAATAGGAAGATCTAACTCAGGGTCAAAACCAAGTTTTGGACTAGATTCTGCTTCATCTTGTAATCTTTCAGATTCAGTCTGACTCAAGAGAGTTTCTTGGTTTTGTTGATTTCGTGTGGGCAAGTTAGGATTTCTCTTTCTTCCATAAAATTTTATGGCATCATTAGGAAGGAGAAGATGTCTAGGATCAATGGGAGATTGATCAGGTTTGGTTTTTGAAGGAGAATCTGGAATGGGTATCAGGTTGGAAGAGGACAAGGTTATGGAGGGTAAATGAGATGATAAATTCGGTTCAATGAGTGATGACCAATCCCAATTCTGCAATTCATTAGTGTGATTCTCCCCCTGAATTGCAGAATTAGAATAGAATGGAGTTTCTTCGAAGAAAGTAACTTCCATGGAATGGTAAAACTTACTGAGTAACCAACGAAGATGCATTTAATGGCATGGGCATCAAGTTTGCCACGATATTGTGAATGAATATAGACAAAAACAGTGCAACCAAAAACCTTGAAAGGAATTGGTGACACAAGTTGTGAGGTAGAATATCGACTCTGAAGCACTTGTAAAGGTGAATGAAAGTTGAGAACTCGAGAAGGCATTCGATTGATCAAGTGTGTTGCAGTAAGAATGGCTTCACCCCAAAAATTTTTAGGAACATTGGTTTGAAAAAGTAAAGTTCGGGAAACCTCAAGTATATGACGATTTTTGCGTTCGGCTACACCGTTTTGTTGTGGTGTGTCAACGTTGGAGCTTTGTTGGACAATATCATGTGATTTGAGATATCCATTAAGATCGAAATTAAAGAAATCCCTAACATTATCAGTTTTTAGGATTTGAATATTGGCATTGAATTGAGTTTGGATCATGGCATGAAAAAGTGGAAATATGTGCTTGGTTTCAGATTTTTCTTTCATAAGAAATCTCCAACATAATCGAGTATGATCATCAACTAACAGTAAGAACCATCGAGCACCAGTAATACTGGGAACGTAACATGGTCCCCAAATGTCACCGTGAATGAGGGAAAATGGGTGATTTGGTTTGTGCGTGCGTGGTGAAAAAGTGTTTCGAGCATGTTTTGCCAACTGACAAACTTCACAATGAAATAAATTGAGATTTTTATTGATGAATAAGGATGGAAACAAACGTTTTAAATACAAAAAATTTGGATGATCTAGACGAAAATGCCACATCATGATTTCACTTTCCTTATTAGTATGACTATGAGACTTAAGATTATGATTCAATTGACATTGATGACTAACAGAATGGTTTGAAGGAGTGTTGATATCAAAAACATAGAGGCCTGCACGTAAATCAGCACCGTCAATCATTTTCCCCGAGCTTAGGTCCTGAAAAACACAAGATTTAGCCAAGAATTTAGTTTCAAAGTTAAGGTCATAATTTAATCTACTAACTGATATGAGATTGTAGCAAAATCCAGGCACAAATAACACAGATTTGAGAATGAGGTTGTTTGAGAGGCAAATGGTCTCTGTTTCGACTACTGTGGTGCGAGTACCATTGGCGACACACACTATTTGAAGTCTGTTGCAAGGTGAATAGGTTGTGAAAAGTGATTGATCACTTGTCATGTGATTGGAGGCACCTGAGTCTACTATCCAAGATGAGGAGGGAAAATTTCCAGCATGCTTTGTTGAATTACTGGAAATATGTGTGGAGTTATTCCTGCTGTTACTAAATGTGGTGTTGATATTTGCCTTTTGTATAAGTTGTTGGAGAAGTTCTAACTGTTCCTTAGTGAATGAGATAGAATTACCAGAAAATGCACTTGAGTTTGAAGGCTGAGTTTGTACTGATGGTTGGAGAGACTGGAACTGAAAAGATGCAGGCCGAAATAGCTCTCCTTGAGGACTGGTACTGTTAAAAGGGGAAGCAGAAACATTAATAGCTGCACTATTAAATAGACCACCAAAAGGATTATGTTTAGGAGCAGAATCAAGAATGGATCCAAGCCCAAAGCTGCTTGAATTTCCCATATTGAATTCAGTTCTGTTACTTGTCTCTGGAACCTCTTCATCCATGTCATCTTCCAGTGTACTAAAAACATTTAAACTTTCAGTTTTTTCATAGCTCTCGTGCCCAAAAGCTGAAACTTGAGTTGGAAATTAAAAAGGTGCATTCCTTGCCTGAGTATTTGACATCATACTAGGTGAACTTACAGAACTAGTTGAACAAGAGGCTAAGAGCAACAGTTTATGAGCCTAAGACTCTGATACCATGAAATTGTTTTTATTTTACAGAAAAATTACTTCCTCTATTTCTTAATATCAGATCCCTTTATATATACATTTGTTATGTCTAATATACTACTGGAAGTCATTAATATACAGTTACAAATCATCCTAAAAATCAGAAAACTGCACTGCTAAAATCAGGGGTTGGTTCCATCCTGGAAATCAAGAAACTGACCATACTCCTAGGTTGATTTTCTACAAAATTATTAAATAAAATATATTTTCATTTTTTTATTAAATATTTATATAATGTATAAAAGGTCCTTGTAATGAGTCCTGCATAGGGCCTGGCCCTGATTTTCCCTATTACATGAACCAATATAAAATTTCCAGGCTGAGATGTTTCTTTCTGTTCCCATTGAGTTACTGCAGGTTATACTCTGCATCTTTTGTATCGTAAATTCCTGTCTTACATTGGTGAGGGCATTCTCATTTGCATTTGGCGGGTTAAGAGCTGCAGTTAAGGTTCATAATTCACTGCTCAAAAAGCTTATCAATGCACCTGTTCAATTCTTTGATCAAACACCAGGTGGAAGAATACTGAATAGGTAAGCATGTAATTCATTCAGGATAGTTTACAGGTTTTGTTTATGACATCCTGAGTAATTTTTTTTTTGTTACTCTTGATTGAGATATGTTAAACTTAACTAAAGCATTTGTTGTATAGGTTGTCTTCAGATCTTTATATGATTGATGATTCTCTTCCTTTCATCCTCAATATTCTGCTTGCCAATTTTGTTGGGTTGCTTGGAATTGGATTTGTTTTGTCCTATGTACAGGTAGTATGAGAACTATTGGCATTGCTCACATGCTTTTAGGAATCTCAAGATTCTGTGTCCTGACTATTTTGGTTTCTTCTATATTCTTATTTGTATAAGTAGGTTTTCTTCCTGCTTTTGCTATTGCCATTTGGGTATATCTACAGCAAACTTCAGGTAACTTCATTTTTTTTTGTTTTTTAATTAGGTCACGGACTTTGATTTAGTTAACAAATTTAGCCGTACTCTCGACTCTTTGAGGAAATATCACAGGTCAGAGCTGCTTACAGATTTGACTACAGAATGATATAAAGGTTATGTGGGACCACTGAGACAAACATTTAATATGCTTTATTAATATTTTGCACCCCACTAAATGATTTCTTAAATGCCCAAGCTTTTGAAATAAACAGGAAAAGTTTGGTGTACATTCCAGTGAAATAATGTTAGTACATCTACCGAATACATTAATGATGGTTGTTGTTAAATAATCTTGTCAATTCAACTGGCTTGTTGTGAAACAAAAGACCAGGTGGTCGAGATGCATACAATTTTGTAATGTCCTTAGCAAAGACATAATTTTATATTTTAGAGAATGTTGACTAATATATTGTATGCCTGTAACATAAAACGGTAAAAATATAGCAATTGGAGAAAGAAATGCAGTGTAACCATCCCTTCTGAAGTTGTTAGTCGTTTATTAGTTGTAGAGAATAAGGGTAAACTTTTCCACTGTTTGCTTACTGAGAAAAATTTAGCAGTTCTTCTATAGGTCCACGTCAAGAGAGTTGCGACGACTGGATAGTGTTTCTCGATCTCCCATCTATGCATCCTTCACTGAGACAATTGATGGATCACCAACTATTAGGGCATTCAAATCTGAGGTACATAACTCTTTAAAGTTACCTTAAACAGGAGTAAAATTCTGCTTGCCGCCTTCTGAACATATGTTACTTTCAAGCAAAGTAATAGTGGCTCACATATAAAAATTTGCAAATTGTGGAACATGCCATCAATTGTATAATTTTAACTGTCATAGTAATTACTGTGAGCTTTGGTAGTGATCACTTGGCTCTTAAGTGTAGTTGGATTTTTCTGTAAGCTCTTAAAAAGTAAAAATTATTATAATAATGAATTGATGGTCTTTAACAGGAGTATTTTTTGGCCAAATTCACTAAGCATGTCGCATTGTATCAGCGAACTACTTATACGGAGTTAACAGCAAGTTTGTGGCTATCTTTGCGTCTTCAGGTATATCTTGGAAGTCAATGACAACACGTATCAACTTCTGTAAACTGAAGCTTTATTTAAAAGCAAAATAATTTAGTTCTCAATACCCTGGTTTCATAAAGTAACCTTTCTTAAGGAGAAATATCTGAGTTAGGAAAATCATACAAGTGGAATTGTCTTTAACTATTTCAGCAATTTTAGCTACAACTGGCTATAACTTCTCAAGTGACTGGTGGTCTTCTTTCAGCTGCTTGCAGCATTTATCATCTCATTTGTTGCCATCATGGCTGTTATTGGATCTCATGATAGTTTTCCATTCTCCTTTGGTACCCCAGGATTGGTATGTTCCACATCTTCAGAATGTCACTTGTCTTCAACCTCATTTAGTCATTTACTCGTTTGCTGTATAAGCTCAACTTTAAGGTTACAATTTCATTATTTCTATGTTTTCAAACAAGTATAAATTAAAGGCAGTGAGTCTTATCTACAGGTGGGACTTGCTCTTTCATATGCAGCTCCAATTGTGTCACTGTTAAGTAGCTTTTTGACAAGTTTCACTGAAACAGAGAAAGAAATGGTTTCTATTGAACGAGCTCTAGAGGTACGATCATACACAGACTCCCTTTTCACTTTCCTAACTGATTATTGACTCTGGGTGTACTCATCACAGTACATGGACATTCCTCAAGAAGAACTGTGTGGACACCAATCTCCAAGGCCTGGTTGGCCATACCAAGGACAGATTGAATTTCGGAATGTGACATTGAGATACATGCCATCCTTGCCTGCTGCACTTCATGATATTACATTTACCATTGAAGGAGGGATGCAGGTGCTGCTTATACATGGCTTGCAAATTTGAACCATTTTTATGCATAACTTCATGACCACTGTATCTTAAATACTAGGCCTTAACATTGTTTGATTATACTTTTCCCTTGGAGGCAAGAGAAAAGGAGGAAATTTTGGAACCTAACTCCTATTAACTATCAATCAGGTTGGAATCATTGGAAGAACCAGTGCTGGCAAGTCTAGTGTCTTGAATGCTCTTTTCCGCCTCACCCCAATAAGTACAGGATGCATTATTGTGGATGGAATAAACATTGCTAATATTCCTGTCAGGGACCTCCGTGCTCATTTTGCTATTGTTCCTCAAAGCCCATTTCTGTTTGAAGGGTCATTACGGTACTTAAAAAAAAACCATGGTTCTATTTTCCATTTCATGATAATACATCAACCATCTCCCATGATGAAGTCATTGCATTTCTTTGTAATTTTCAAATATATAGGGATAATCTAGATCCATTTCGGCTGAGTGATGACTCTAAGATTTGGAAGGCTCTAGAGAGATGTCATATCAAAGAAGAAGCGGAAGCAATAGGAGGGCTGGACTTTCATGTAAAGGAATCTGGGATGTCATTTTCTGTTGGACAGCGACAGCTACTTTGCCTGGCACGTGCAATTCTTAAATCATCGAAAGTAAGTTGGTAATTTTTCTTGAGCCTACACTTGCTTGGTAAAAACAAAAAGAAAAAAAATTCTGGGTATGTGGGGGTGGGGGTGGGGGGGGGGGCTTTTAGACAGAAAAAGCACCGAGTACTGATGAGGTTGCTGTTTTTAGGTCCTATGTTTGGATGAATGCACAGCCAATGTTGACACACAGACAGCATCCAAGTTACAAGATACCATATCTGGTGAGTGCAGGGGCATGACAGTGATCACTATTGCTCACCGTATTTCCACAGTCATGAATATGGACAACATCTATATCCTTGACCATGGTTTGCTGGTATGTGTACCTTTCTCGAGTTTACTAATTGTATTTCGTGGGAATATTATCCAACGTTCTCAAACAATTGGCAATTTTTTGCAACAAGCTTCCTTCTGTTACAATTACTAGCTTTTATGTTTCCCTCTATTATTGTGTAGGTTGAACAAGGAAGCCCGCAAATTCTCTTACAAACTGAGGTCTCGAGATTTTCGTCTTTTGTTAAAGCTTCTGTAATATGAAGTTCTTAAGACTTGCTGCCACTCTAATTATCTCATTGTATGTATCTTGAGAACACAAACAAAGTCTTTAACTAGTTTTCAGTTTTTAAAATGGAGGAACCTAACCTGGATGTAACTGATGAAAATAACAATGTGTTAATACTAACAAACAATATTGTTAGTAAGTACAATTTACCTCATCCTCTAACTCATAGGAGGTGTTGACAAGGATGAAGTCAGCCTTTCCTGTGTTGGAAAATTTGTCTCAAAACTAAGTTGGTGAATGCTGGATATGATATTTTCCTCATCTCCATGGAAAGCTAAAGCATTTGCAATCCAGGAATAGATTAAGGCTTTGAAAAGAATTGGGAAGCTTAATTAATACTCCTTGTTGAACACAATAATATAAGTGACCATGTAATTTTGAGTAGAAGACATGGCTCCAACTATGCCAAACTGTTGGGCTACATCCAAAGCCCATGCGTTATAGATTATGCACTCAATAGGGTGTGACTATCTCCGCCAAGGTTCTTGAGCCTGGCGATTTCTAGCCAATCTAAGTAGACGGCTATGGCTTGGTTAAAGTCAGAACCACCATCCTTGCAGCCGTCATTGGATTCTGTCTACTTTGGTCCAATTGTCATCGTAATTTCTACTTCAGTCTGTCGGCTTAAATGATGCCAAAAAAAAATTTATATTAATAATATCATAAAATTATCAAATATATATATTACAAAATTTAAATTAACATATTTAAAGCTAGGTTGGGGTTAAACAAGCCTAACCTAAAAAATTTCGAGTATGGTAAGGTTGGGCCAGGCTGCTTCTTCAGGGCGTTATGCTTTAAGTTGATAAAGTATTAAAGTCAAATCGGATCAGAGTAAAAATACATTCCTAAACCTGCCATTTTTTGTGGTCATTCCAAAGAAGGTGATTGGATTTGATGATTATTGAAATAAGCAAAAAGTAAATTTTCTTATGAGACTACTCTCTTTTAATATATATGAAACCTAATATGCTGGATTTTCTTGACTTTCCAATTTAAGTTTCCTCTTTCTTTCTTTTTTCTTTTTTTTTTCTTCCTACGAGAAAAAAAAATGATTTTTTTTTATATTTACAAAGATCATATTATGTCTTCTTAGAAAAAAATAAAAAATAAATAGTAATAATAATAATAATAATAATAATAATAATAATAATAATAGAAAATATCATATAAATGCTAAAAATGATTTATTGTATTTTTTTATTATAATGAAGTTCAAGAGATGAGATGATGCGAAAATAAATTCTCATCTCATGTTTTACTTAATGTCTCTATTGAATGGTATAATGTTGTCTCATTTTTTTAAAATATTATCTCATTTAAATTGTAGTTCTAATAGATCTAATTTTAAATATACGTTATATCATTTTTTTAAAAGTATTTTTTAAAAAAAACTTGTTTTTTTGCTAAGAGACATTTTGATAATTATAAAGCAATTAATTTTTAATTATTATTATTATATAAAATGATAAATTTCTCCACACATTTTTAAAATAAAATAAGAAATCTCATTCAACATTCCAATCAATTAAAAAAATATTTCTCTTCAAAAAAACTCAATACATCTTACTTTTTTTCTTTTATTCCTCACTAACTCCACATTTACCACCATCCACACATAAATCCTAATATTTTGATACTCAAAATAATAGAAATATTAAAAATGAAATATAGTTATATCAAAGATACAAAAAAAGGAATTTTTTTTTCACGATTGTTTGTCCTGAAATGCTAATAGATAGGATTTGTAGGATATTTGGAATCTTCATATACTCAACCATTTTTTGGAGGTAGATAGTGCAAATGAAGAATCCGATTGGTTAGTAGAGGTAGTAAAACTGAATCTTATTAGAGGTAGAAGAGATACCTGAGACGTGAGAGGTTTTTAGCTCATAGAAAAATGATAGCAAAGAGAAAATTGAATCTCTTGAACTTGTGAGAAGCACACAAGTGGAAGAGAGTCGTATTAGAAATAAATGAGATTTATGAATTAATATTATTTCTGTTAAAAACTCAAGCCTAACTCAACTTAATAAGATCTCATTAAGTTAAGGGTTGTCCAAATTTATAAGCAGCATTGTTGTTTTATTCTTAGTCGATGTGGGACAAAGATACTTAACAGTCTCTCTCCACACGGTGGACAAAGGTAGATATTAGCACCACAGTGAGACTGTGGTAGAGCCCAATGTCCAAGCACAAAGAGACCAGGGCCAACTCTGATACCATGTTAGAAACTCAAGCTTAATTTAACCTAATAAAATCTCATTAAGTTAAGGGTTGTCCAAGCTTATAACCAACATTACTGTTTTGTTCATAGTCGATGTGGGACAAAAATACTTAACAATTTCATTAATCTCTTATCTTATTAAAAATTAAATTAAATATGATAAAATAAATTTTAAAAATTAATAAATTATTTTATAAATTTTATTAACATCTCATCTAAGTTATACGCTTAATGCTTGATTATAACATAGAAGTATAAACTTGAATGATATTTTTATATTTTTAAAGTTTATAATATTGGCTAACTTAGATGAAAAGTGTGCTTATTTAGAAGCACTCTAGTTATTGGGCCATAAGAATGTATCTATTAACTTCTATGATAGGCTTATACTCAACATCCATATGCACCGAATCTCACGTAGAGAATGAAGACCATTTTACCGAGAAAGTGAAAAGGAAAACAGGCGAGAAAATGGGAATAGCGGCGGCCATTGGATCAATCTTGCCTTTTCCATTCTATTATTGGCTATGGAACTATCCACAGTCATGGGTTGATTTGTGTGGAAAAGGAAGAGACCCATCAAAAGTGATGGCCAATGGTTCTCATTTCCTGAAACTAATTCAGGTCATATCCTTATACTCAGTTTCTACAATCTCTTGGCCTCCTCCTCTCTACTTCTGGCCCCTCATTGCTTTTGGTCAGTTCCTTAATTTCAGGTTAGTTCCATTTATTTCACATTTGTTTGCTAAAGAAGCTAAATAACTTGTTATTAAAAAAGGTTAAAAGAACTTAGCTTTTCATATCATATTACCATTTTGTCAAATTTGTTGGGTCATGGGTAGTTGTGAATTGGACCAGGAACTATGTTTTTGTTTGGATCTTTTATTTTAATTTTTGTGCTAATATCTTTGATGGCTTAGCATCATGTAGTTACTGTAAATAAAGTTCGCATTAGAAGATTCTGATAAAGGAGAATCTGACATGTTGAAAGTTCATAATTGTGGTCTAAAGAAAATAAAGAGCTTAGCTTTGCTGATCAGATTGCCACTTTGCCAATCTTTTGGGACATGGGTAGTTGTGAATTGGACTAGGAGTTGTGTTTTTGTTTTGAGCTTTCATTTTAGTTTTACACGTTTCATTTCTTCTAATATGGGTGTGTTAATATGTTAGACGGCTTAGCATCATGTGTTTATCGTAAAGTTAGCATTTTTCTACTTGTCATTGTTATAAGTTGATTTCATTTGGAAATTGGGATGCTCTCATTGAACAAAACTATTTTGATTTGTCTCATGGTTTAAATGTTTGCTTGCTTTAGAGCGAGTTTTTTTCTAGATGTGTGATTTAGAGAATTAGAGTATGGATAGCAGAATTGTAGGAGGAGGAAGATGAGGAACAAGAAGGATTGGAGGATAATTTGAGAGAATTAACATTCAAATGCCAGTTTATCAAAGTCTTTAACATTACAATTAAAATAGTCAGTCATGTATACTTTAAGAATTAACCTAATGTACATTACAAACCAAAAATAAGCAAATAACATAACTAGTAAACTAACAAATATACTCTTTTTCTTGACGGACTAATAGACCCTTCGTTATTGTGCTATTTTCACTTTTCCTGCCTTTATATTTGAATATTTAACTACATTTGTTTGCGCTTGTCTTAGCTAAATACCGAGACTAACTATAATTTTGCTTGGCAAACAATGGCTTCTTTTTCCGTTTCATGTGATCTTTTGTGTTTTTATCTTACAATTAAATGTTAATTTGTTTTTGCATTTGCTTGCATTGCTTATTATCTATTCATTGAGGTTTTCTGTAAACCTACTTTCTTGAAATTATGATGATTCTTACTACATGTAGAGCTTTAATTTTAAAGCTAAGAGAAAGCTTTCTAGGACATTGTCATTTTAATCATATTAAATATTGCTTCTTGCGTATGGAAATTTCCATAATGCGTGACAATTGTTTTCTTTGATCATAAATAACATACCAAGATAAAAATGTGACATTCTTACGACCGTGGGATGAGATAATTCTGACCATTTGAATGATGCTCATGTTCATTTAATGTTAAAAGCAGATTCAAATATTGCATGGGAAACCTAGATATACATTGCTTGATGAATATTTTTCTTCAAGATCTCGAGTATACAAACATAGAAATATAAAAACCATGGCTCATAAAGCTTTCTGATGTAAGTATATGGATTCTGTACTGGTGTAGCTTATATTACTTTGTTATTTCCATGTTGAATTTCAGGGTGTATCAGTTGTTGGGTGAAGCCGGTACTTATTATGGAGTACGGTTCGGGAAGAACATTCCTTGGGTAACAGAGTTTCCGTTTGGATACATAAGAGATCCTCAATACATTGGAAGCATTATGAGTTTACTTGCATGCCTCTCTTGGGTACCCTTTCAATACATTCTCTTGTGGACACTAGGATATTTGTTCATGATGCATGTAGAGTCAAAGGAAGATCCTGCTTCACGTGTGAAGCCGCAATCTAATTTGCAATAGATGAACTCATCCATTTCAGCCATAAACTAGCTGGCCAATATTTTTCTGATGTTAACTGTAATAGAAACGAACTTTTTTCATATAAAGCTATCATTGGATTATTTCATATAAAGCTAGCCAAGTTGTTTCTTGCTCATCTTTATTGAAGGATCAAAAAGCTATCATTGGATTATTTCGCCTGTGTGGTTGTCTCTTTATCTTGTTCTTCTGTGTGATAATACATTGGCACAAATGTTGTATTCTTGCGCTTGAATCCTAGGAACCGATTATTTCTATTAAAAGTAGTTTCAGTCAAAGTAATTACAGGAAGAAGCAGCACATATAGGAAGCACAATGTATGCCTTTTTGAGTCTTAAAGCATTTCTTACCAAAAAAAATCTCCTATTTAATTCAAAAACGCTTGTACTCAGAAGAAGAAGCAAATGATTCTTCCAACCGGTTTGTTGTGTCTCCATTTTGAACCTGGACTGCTATGAACCACGGCTAGCTCATAGGGGGGGGGGGGGGGGGTCGTCTTTGCAGATGGATCAAATTTATTTTGTCAAATCGAATTTATTGAACTGAGATATAATAAGCTTAACACTACAATTGTTCAGGATAACAAGTATGCTTCTCTTGTGTTGATTGTTGGATCGTTCTCACTAATCTTTATGATCTGTTATAGATTTTATTTTTTTCCCTCCACTTTTATATTATCTAATTAATTACATGATTTTATTTCTCACTCATCTTTATGATTTATCATTAAAAAGAGTTTCTCCGTATATGTATATATATATATATATTATAAAAAACGTATTACGTGAAGAGATTAAAAGTAAAATTTTATTTGTAAATGAGTTATTTTATACATTAAATTTTTTGAAAAATTATCCTAATTAACCCCCTAAAACTTATTATAACAAAATTAACACTCATAGGCTATGTTGACCAAAATACCCCTTCTTCATATGTCTTATAACTGTCCCACCCACTTACTCACGCAAACCTCTCCATTCATGCAAACCTATTCTCTCTGTGTTAATGTTAAGCTATCCAGTTGTTCGAAGTTGGTTGGCGAATCTCCAGTTGTCGTTGGTGAGAAGCGAATATCCGATCATCGTGATGATTAGTTTACTCTGGTAAGTTATATTTACTTCTCTCTTCTCTTATGATTTTATATCCCCTCTCTAACCCTAGCGTTTAACCTATCTTAGTCGGTCAGAACATGCAAATCTCCGACTGCTGTTGGTGATAAGTAAATCTCCGGATTTCGTTGGTGGATTAGTATAATTCGATAAGTCATCTCGACATCTTTTTTATGTAGCGATATTAACAAGTTGTAAAATATACAACTTCAATTTTTATCAGAATATACAACTTTTGTATCGTAATAATTGACAAACCTACGTTTGGTTGCTGAGAAATTGAGAAAAGAAAATACAATGCAAAATTTTCCTTCATGTTCTTCAGGTTTCCCAAAAATAAAGTTCATAACAAAACAAGGAAGCAAGGAACTAAAGCTAGCAGGCCTTAGCCAAGTATATTAGGATTTAGAAAGAAATAAAAAAATGTTCTTCAGACAGGCTTCAGTTTTGTGGTTGCTTCAAAGGGGACATAAAGAATTATCGAAAGTGAACTGTTATTATCAGCAAAACTTGACAAACTCTGTCAGTGTTGTTAATAAACAACCTTTTGAGTTAGTTGTTGATAAACTCTTATTATTCTTACTAGTGAGGGGTACTGTTCTACTGGTTCCTTAAGTTGTATATATGTTTATAATTGAAGTTGGAATTAACAATTAGTCTTTTCGTTTATTTATTTCTTTCTTTCTTTGCTCTCTGAGTTTTCTAATGGTTTTTAAGGTTTGTATATATATATATAAGGTTTTTAAATTGGATGACTCCTTTGGTTGTTACTAAGATTATGATTTATATGATAAGCAAACTTTTGACGTATATTATCAAATAAGGAGCATTACTAGTTTTTCTACTTGTTTTTGTTGACCTTTGGTTTCTTTGCATTTTCAAATTAAGTACTCACCAGATTTTTTTGTTTTTGAAATTCTTATTCGATTAAATCTCATTATCGATTAAATATGCAAGTATACGTATCGTAACAAGTAATATAATGATAAAAAAATATTATTTACACGGAAATTATGTCATTAGAAACTAATCTTTAAAACAAACAAATAAAAATCAATATTGTTTTGGTGTTTTTATATTTTAAGAAAGCAAGATTAAAAGAACTAAAAATAAATGACAATAATTAATTAACTTAATCACACTCTGATGTCAATTAAATTACATACTATTAATTAAGTTTATCAATTATGTATCACATACATAAAAATCATACACCTTTGTCTAGAAAATATGCATGTTATTTAATTAAGTCAAATAATTAAATAGTTTTCTCAAATCTGTTTAATTATCTCTATAGATTAATTTTTGGTCAAACAATTAATAGCTAAAAAATCATATTAAATAATATAATTAAATTAAAATAATAATTGGGGTAAAATATTAGATCATCACATAGTAAAAATTTAGTTCATAAGACCCCTAAATTATTAAATTAACTAGACATAATTTTGTTCATAAAGTTCATATTTTTCATAAAGAATGATATAAAAATTGATAAAGAAATGAGTAGTAGAAGAAATACAATCAATCTTTTGAATTATAATACTAATCTCTTGTTGAATCTCTACCAAAATTGTATCTCCTATTGAATCTCTACCAAAATCTTATCTACTCTTGAATCTCTACCATAATTTTATCTCCTCTTGAATCTCTACAAAAATTTATCTTCTCTTGAATTTCTACCAAATTTTTATCTCAATCTAATTTTTTTCTCTTATTAACTCCAAAAATTGATAAAAACTATGTTAATTATGGCTCATTAAGGTTTATGGGGTGATTATAGGGTTAAATATAGCTCAGGTAGAATTGGGATCGTTAGATTAACTTCAAATCAAGGGTTGAGACAAAACAAACAAAATTAACAACGTTAACCAATAATAGTGTGACATGTGGCATACGAAATTCATTGAGTGAATCAGAGCGTGATACGTGGCGAGGGAAGACCAGTATGATCAACGCATGTTGAGTTAGCACCATGCGGTGCAATGTGATTCACGATAACGAATGGCATGTCGCATAGGTGGATACAACGGATGAATGAGATGAAGACGTGTGGTGTGCGCATTACACATACGGTGATCTACAATTGGGTGTTTCTACTAGCGTGGCTTGCCCAGTCAGCTCCTCTACTTGCGTGATGCCCACGTGTCAGCTTCTCATTGGCCCAACATTAAAAATTCATTAAAAAAAATCCCAAAAAAATCTAAAAATTATATTTTCACTCTTCTTTACTATAAAGTTCATATAATAATATTTTTAACCCCAAAAATATTACTTATTGAATAAAACGAGTAAATATTAAATAAAAAAATACATTAATGACTCTACTTTCATAGAATCATCAACAACAATCACTTATATTTGATGTAATAATGTCATATTTCAAAAAATTATCCTAACCCTTATTTAATTTGTAGGATATCTTTTGTAGATGGTACTAAACTTAATGCATTTAAAATATCTTAAGATTTAGATTGCAATACTTGACACAAAAAATCATTGATTTTCATAACTTTATCTATCAAAATCAAGATAAAAATAAATTCAAAATTTCTCAATGCTTTAAAGGTTCATTTAGCTTTTCCTCTTAAATTTTTATTTTGTCAATTATGGACCATGTTCTCAAGAATAGTAGAAGTTTGTGATAGAGCCAAAATGAGAGCTCCACCTAGTAGCTCAAAGTCATTGCAAAGTACAAATTTAATTACCTCTTATATCTGTCTTAAGTTCTCTAAAATCCAACATACTTTTTAGTTCAACTTTTGGAGTAGATTGTAATTCACAACGACGCTTAGCAAAGCACTGATAAGATTAATCATTGAGTTCAATTTTGGAAAAAAAGTCAAACATCATAGACATCTTTAGATTCTACAACCAAAGCTAACTACAATCTATGAGCAAAATAGTGAATATAATACACATATGGACTGCCAACATTAAATAGTTCTTGTAATCCATTCCACGCACAACACATGTTACTTGCACTATCATATCCTTGAATTCTCATAACTTAAATATGAAAATTTTATCGCGTAAGAGCTTTATATATTTCACTTTTTAGTTTTTTAGTTGTAGGTCTTTTAGCATGAATAATATCAAAATAATGTTTTTGGACAAATCCACCATTATCCACAAATCTTACAATGATAGATATTTATTCCTTACGAGATTCATAAATGACCTCACCTATAACATGAAGTAAAAAATTTAACATCTTCAATCTTCTTTCATAATCTTTTTCGGCCATTATTTATAAGAATATTTAAGATTTTCTTTTGAATCTTTGGAGTTAGATGAAGTACTAGATTATCATGACCTCTAAATGCATATGCTTATTTTGGCCATTTGATAGCCTATATTGAAGTCTTAAGTCGTAGACGGTCTCTAATATTTGTTATGAAGATTATGTATCGATCAATTTGTCAATTTATTTGGAAGAATTTTTTAAACTATTCCATTTTTGTACAGAATATTGATGAGATTTTCCTTCATTCAAAAGAATGCATTATTTTTCATCATTTACCCTTTTTTAATTATTATAGCCTTAAACGGTAAAATTTTGATTCTTTGGTGGATTACTATAAAAAAAAGGATGAAAAAAAAACTTTGTTATTTTTTTAGAGTACTCTAACCAATAAAATCGAGTAAACCAAAAATATTAAAGCCAACGACGTTGTTTTAAAAATTCAATAACTGAGTACTCATACAATTTTGATTGATATAGTCCCACATTAATATATTCTCTTTGAATTTCATCTTACTTATTAACATGGTAATACCATATTAGAGAGTGTTAGCTCGCGTCATGTTCTAAAGCATTAAAATTGAACTTCTCCAATTCAACTTTTTGAAATTTCGAGCAATGTGTATTATTATGAAAAATAGTGTCTCAAAGTATGAATCTTTTTGTTTAGTAGAATCAATGGGTGTATCTTTGTGTTGAGCGAACTTAACAAGTGTCCTTTTGTTGAATAACATCAATATGTGTCTTTATATTGAGTAAATTCAATAAACATGTCCTTTTGTTTGTTGAGTTTGTTTGTTGAGTAGCTTCAACAATTATGAAATTTGTTATTTTTTTATTTTCTATTTTTTAAATAATGAATGAAGAGTTTTAAATGATTTAAAACTTTGTTGACTTAATTTCATTACCATATTTTATGTATTTAAATATGATTAATAGATTGCTATAATACTGAAATCACAAATAAAAATTGAAACGAAAAAATATATATGTTAAAGATCTACACAACATTGCTTCAATGAAAGGATGGTTGAAATTAAAGGTTTGCTACAAGCCTACGACGAAAGAAAGGCTGAAAGCTTTAAAGTGAAAATTTTGATTAATTAATAAGTAGAAGTTAGGGTTTTATATAAAAATATCAAGGTGAGCTTTATTATTATAAATTGTACCTTTACTAAAAAATAATTCCAAAAATATTGATCATACTAGAGCCCTCGCCCATCATTGGTATGGTTGAAGTAAGTAATGTTGGTCAAACTTATATGCACTAAACAGTGTAATAAATGATCATAAAATAAAAAAGTTGTTGTCAAGTCAACAATCCAAGAAAATTAAATGGACGGTGCATTCTTTTGTTAAAAAAGAAGAAAAATTAATTAAGAATTAATTTGTAAAACACGTAGAAGGGAACTTTCTACATCTATAAATAGAACACCCTAATAGGTATTTTGTATTATCCAATATAGAGAAAGGCTTAGAGAAAATTAAGATCAATTTTTTTGAGTGTAATTGGATTGTAAGTTGGGAATATTGTAAACATTTTGTATAATTTCTCCTTTTTTAGTAAAAACATTTACAAGAGGTTCGGAAACGTAAGCAAAATTAATCGAATTCCGTTATCAAATTTGTGTGTTATATTGTCTATTTTTGCTATTTCATAAATTTGACTATGAAATAAACAAACAACTTCTTACTTTACATATTACATTTAATATGTAAAGTAGCTAACCAACTAATATCGGAAATTAATTTCATCAATTTTTTATGCAAATAATTCAAGAAATCAAGAGCATTTTTATGTTGAAAATCAATACCAACTTAATAAATAGAGTGATTGAAGGATGTAGAAAAATAAATGAAGTGACTGAAGGATGTAGAAAAGAGAAGTATGTAGAATGTGATAATATTTGTGTGACTAGAATTATTTCTTAATTTTATATTTGTGTGGTGTAGATTGTATGGTGAGGACTATAAATAGTCTACCTTGCATTTGGTTTAATCATCACATCAAAAACAAATAAGTCTTTGTATTCTTAGTTTGAGTGTGAAGTGAGAGCTTTCTCTTTGAGTGTTTGTTTTTTTCTTCAATTTGTGAGTTGCCTTTAAAATATGTTATAGTGTCTTTTATTGTAGGTATAATACAAGTAATTTGTTTATTTATTTAGATCAAATATTAATAAATTTAGATTTGTATATTCTAAGTTTTATTCAACATTTTTAGTACAATTACTCTTTATGTTAGAAAAATGAACTAACAAATTGAACTAGTAAAGTAAAATTGAATTAATAAAGTTAAATGAGAAAAAATGAAGGAATAAATTAAATTTGAACGAAAAAAGTTAAATAAGAAAAAATGGAAAAGAAAAATTTAAAGAGTAAAATCCAATTATAAAAGTTTAACAATTAAAATCATTGAGTGAAGTTGAATAAGAGAAATTGAACAACAACAACAATTGAACGAGAGAAATGAATTAGTAAAATTGAATGAGAAAATTAAATAACAATTAAACGAGTAAATTTGAACGATAAAATTGAACTAATAAAATTGAACAACAATTAAATAAGTAAATTTGAACAATAAAATTGAACTAATAAAATCAAATAACAACAATTAAATGAGTAAAAATGAAGAAAAAAAATTAAAATAGTAAAATCGAACAACAACAACGGTTTAACAAGTAAAGTTGAAAGAAAAAATGAACAAAAATATTGAACTATTAAAATTAAAAAAATTGAACGAATAAAATAAAATTTAACTAGAAACATAGAACGAATAAATTCAAATATCACATATTTGGTTGTTCTCGCATAATTTTAAACTTTGACAGACTAAAATCTTCTTAGAGATGTAGATGGGTAACATCAAAACCAAAAATAAAGAACAAAATAAGTACGATTAAAGACTAAGTTCTTTAATATACAAGCAAAATTATGTTTACATTATAAGAATATTTGTAATAAAACTTTAGGTTAAAGACACATAGTGAGATGTCTTCGATAAAGATGAAGGAAGTTAACGAGGTGACAAACGTTATTGAAAGTGACGAATGGAGATAAAGAAAACTATTCTTCTTAAAAGAGAAGATGGGGATAAACACTATTCTATTTAAAGTAATACGTGATATTTGATATACTTTTTGTATATAAATGATTCACTTAAAATCATGAAATTAAATAACATATTTTAAATAAATAAATGTTCTTTTTTGAGCAGTGTTGTTTATATTGTTTTTCAAAAGTTTGTTTGTAGGCTACAACTTACATATACAGTAGCCAAGTAAAACAATTTTTTGAGAGAAAAAGAAGTTCATAATCACTATATTTACATTTACAATTTACAAAATATTTATAACTAATTGTAATTAACTCAAATCAATGTATTTAATATTACGTTGTCATGTGATTTATAATTATCACAAGTTTATATTACGTACATGTTACAATCTTTTTTTTTCAATCAATATAATTAATTTATTTTAAGATATGGTTAATTATTTTAAATTATAAGAGTTAAAATTCAAATATATATTGAAACTACCTTTATCAACAACATGCTACTATCAATTACATTCAAATGGTGAAGAAGACATTCAAGTTGAAACGAATACGGTTGAAGATATATATATATAATGAAAATTTATTGCGGTAATTTAATTTAATTTAATTTAATTTAATTTATTATTATTATTATTATTATTATTATTATTATTATTATTATTATTATTATTATTATTATTATTTTATTTTGGTCTGGTTGTATGATGTATCTTACCTCTGACTCTTATCTATTTTGCTTAAGATGGCCAAATTTTCTACTGGGTCAAACAAATTTGCTCTCCAGGACAAAATTAGTTTAATAAATATAAAACCACGTGTAATCCTCTTATTGGAGATTTCACTACCTTCTCTTGCTCTCCCTCACTCTTTGTCTCTCCCCCATCCTCAGAATTCCACCATCAAGAACTTTTCCCGCATTTTCTCACTCTTTCTCGCACCCAGATCTTCGTTTTTTACCTCAATTCTTTAAGCCTTACTTCATCATCAACAAATATAGCTTATTTCTTTTTGTATTTTGGAGTAATTTTCCAGTACCTCACTGTCAGCTCAGTGAGCTCACTCTTTAACCTAGCTCACCAAAGAACCCATTAAATTAGGTCATTTGCAAAGGGTTTTCAGAAAGAAAAGAAAAGAAAAAATCTTCATAGTTAGGTATTTTCTAGCTGTTACAGCTGAATTATTTGAAATTTACAAGGGATTATTTGGAAAAATAGAAACTTATCACAATGTCAGGTCCGCCGAGAATCCGTTCAAAAATGATCGCCGATAAAGAGTCACGATCGGTTCTAGGTCCCGCTGGAAACAAAGCAAGACCGAATGATATTGTAAAACAAGCTTCGAAGCCTCTGAAGAAAGTGGAAATGCAGTCTGAAAAGAAGGTTGTGGTGACTCCGTCGACACCAGCGATTCAGAAGTTAGAAAGGCGATTCAGCCACCAGACATTGTTGAATTCATCTATGAATGCTTCTTGTTCGTCGGATGCATCATCGTCAGACTCGTCATCACGGAGCAGTAGAACGGCTAAACATGGCGTTGTGAGGCTTGCAAGGAGGAAACAATGCAGTGCGAAGGTGGAGAAGGTTAAGAAGGTAGAATTTGAGAGCGTATCGGTTGAAAAGATTGGAAACGATGTAAAAGATTTGGACTCTTTTGGTTGTTCCGGAATCAAGACACGATGTGCTTGGATTACACCCATCTCGGGTATGTTGTAACTTTTTTGCTGGATTACTTGTTTGGCTTCTAAGAATTTAGGGAAACCATGAGAAAAAATAGAGCTCTATAATCTTTATTTCATGTTTTGTGCTTTTAGGTAGCGGGGAAAGACATTTGAGGCAAAAAAAAATATATGGCCGTTGAAAATATATTAATTCCTTTTGATGGTGAGATGAAAAAAGGGAAGAAGAAAAAAAATGAGCATTTGTCAGACAATTGGCTACTGATAGTTTAAAATGGATCTATGCGTTTTTTTCTAACTAAAAAAAGAAGAAGCACATTTGTCTCCAACCAGTAACCAATTTTGAAGTTTTGTCGAATGTTGACGAAGTTGGTAGAAATTAGTAGTTGTATATGTGTACTGTAGTTTTGATACATTGGAGTATAGCTTCTATAGTTAGTTAGATAGTTAACCTATTGGTTAGACAACTACCACTGTATTATTGACTTGTGTACTGGAGGTAGTCTTTGGCTGTATATATATGCACATAGTGCTCATGAATTGTTGGAAATATTCTGCAGCAACATGAATTTATTATCTGATTTTACTCAATCAGTTTCATCTTGTTTGTAGAAATTGATCAAATTTGGAAACTTGGATCTTGTTCGACCATTTTTCAGCCTTATTTTTTCATCTAGGGTATTGTTTGAAGAAGCAGCTTTTTTCATTATGTGAACTGGTGATATTTCCTTGAATGGATTTGCTCTAAAGGGGCTCGGTACCTTTTAGGTACCCAAGTAAATGCATTGGTATTCTTTATGTTTCATGTTATTAAAATGTTTCATTTTAGTACCCCGATTCAAGTATTTGTATTCATTATATCCCATGTTATTAAAAGGTTCCGTTTTAGTACCTTAATTCAAGTATGTGTATCACTTTTTGTCAAATTGAACGAGTATATTTGTTGAGATTTAAGAAAAAGAGAAAACCAATAGCAAAAAAATAATATTTAATGATTAAAAGAGGTAACTATAATTAAATTGGGGTACTAAAATTGAACATTTTAATAATATAGGACATGAAATAATCAATATAATAACTATGGTATTGAACCTCATGTAATAGTTCAAATTTACTTTTCATTTTTCTTTCATGTGAATACATTTCTATTATCATTAATAATTTTAACAAACTACATAAAAATTTAAAATAAAAGTCATACTAGTAATTTTTTTATCTTGTAGGAAATATAATCGTAACTCTTTTTTTATTGTCTTTTTTTTTCCTTAAATTTTCATAAATGCTCTTGTCGTATTTGATCTTTGACCAAAAATGAAAAAACACTATCTAAAATGGCTAAAAGGTGTACCAATAGTTAAATTGAGATATTAAAACGAAACCTTTTAATAACATAGAACATAAATGGTACCATTTAACCAGGGTACCTTTAAGGAACCAATCCCGCTCTAAAGTGTTATATTTCAAAGATCTGGCTTTTTCATTGCATAGTATTTACCCTGGATTCTTTCCAATAAACAGGAAAGAAATTTTAGTAGTTTCACACACTCCCTGTGGTTAATTATACAAGAATCTTTGGGCCGGTGGAATTAATGGATAAAGGTCAACATATTTCTCCTATGTATCTTTTTGTTTTACTTGTTTTTTTCTTGTGGCTGAGTATTTGTGGGCAAGAGCTCTATGAATTATAGTTTTATCTCCATTGTGACATAGAAGCAAAGTCAAGCATCAAGGAAGCATATGGCAAAAAATTAGTGCCTTAACTATTGGTCCTTTACTGTTACATGCAGACTTTATTAGCTTGTATCTGCTTATTTATTAGTATGGTTTTAGTCATGGTGGAGAAACGTGTTTCTCATCTTTGAATTATGCTTTATGTCTTTTTCGTGAATAGGTGGTGCTGAAATTTTTTGTGTTACTCATGATGTGATGCCTGAATTCAAATTTATTGTGGTTTGCATGGACATAATTTAGAAGCTTCAATCTGGAACATTGCAGCCAGAACTTTAGGGGTTTTTTTTAATTTTTTTTTGGAAGGGGGGGTCTATAAATTGAAATTGATTTGTATTTATTGTTCATAAGCCAAATGATGGTATGAATCAGTTTAACTGTACTTGATAGTTCTGATGTGTTTTGTGTCATAGAACTTCTATCATCCTATTAAGTATTGGCTATCATGCTAATTAAATTTTAAATATGTTTAAACTTTCTTCCCAAAATTTTAATTGTTAACTGCTTCTCGTCTTTTGATAGATCAATGTCATGTTGCCTTTCATGATGCAGAATGGGGAGTCCCGGTCCATGATGACAAGTATGTAATTTTGTAACACTGCTCAAATATCAGGTTATAAATTTTCATGTTAACTTGTTCCGTGAATTAACGTCTGATTGTTCTTGGAAAATGCAGGAGGCTGTTTGAATTGCTCTGTTTGTCAAGTGCTTTGGCTGAGCTTACATGGCCTGCCATTCTTAACAAACGGAACACATTTAGGTATTGGCCATGCTCCTATATCGTTTAATTTTTTCATGTATAGTGAGAAAAAAAAATTTAGACTTTTCTTCCAGTGCTTGCCAACTTATTTCCAACAATCGTTTAAATGAATTTTGATGATGCATCAAATGCTAATTTTGATTTCATAGGCTTTTCACTGAGGGAACTTGTGTCACGTTTTTGTATCTATACAGGGAAGTCTTTCTGGACTTCGATACAATTGCCATCTCAAAATTAAATGAGAAAAGGTTCACTGCTCCAGGAAGCCCTGCTAGTACTTTACTGTCAGAACTAAGGCTGCGAGCCATGCTTGAGAATGCACGTCAAACATGCAAGGTAGGACCAACATTTCCATTTGCTTGTTTAACCCTATTAATTTCTAGATAGAATATGCTCTGCCTTTTAGATTCGTACAAAAACTCTCTAGCCATAAATCTTTTGGGGTGGAGTGGATAAACTAATTTATTTATTGCATTGTAACTCATAGCTTCTTGTTACATTCTTAACACGATGCAGGTAATTGAAGAGTTTGGCTCCTTTGAAAAGTACGTATGGAGCTTTGTGAATAGTAAGCCAATAGTTAGTCAATTTCGGTATCCTCGTCAGGTACCAGTCAAGACTCCAAAAGCAGAGGCCATTAGCAAGGACTTGGTAAGAAAAGGTTTTCGTTGTGTTGGGCCGACCGTCGTCCATACATTTATGCAAGTGGCTGGACTGACAAATGATCATTTTACCAGTTGTTTTCGTTTCAAAGAGTGTTTAATAACACCAGAAGGAAAGGAAAAAGATGGCATTGACGATTCTAAAAATGAAGAGAAACCAACAAGAGCAATGGCCGAGTTGTGGTTCACCACAAAGTAGTTCTTTATGGTTTTCATTGCTGGGTTGAGAATTGTTTCCTTGTTGCCACTGCCATGAGATGTTCTGAGATGTTAAGGATGCTTGGAAGTGCTTTTTGTACAAATAGGTATAAAAAAAGAGAGTAACAATGAGCTGTATTGATTAAATAGAATGATGTGGTGGTTATTTTTCAGTGGAATTATTCAGAACTATTACGCCTTTCCTTTTGTCTTCCGAGTCAAATGGCAACTTCTGTGTTTCATAATGAGATGGTCTTCCTTTATTACGCATCTACCATTGACTAATACAAATAGCCATCTTGCTTTATTAGGTCGTTTGGATATTTCAAAAAGAGCACCTCTCAAGTTGAGAGGCTTAACTTAGGGTCTGCTTGTTTGTATTTTTGTTAAAAGTGCTTCTAATCAAAAGTTGTTTCAAGTAGAAGTGCTTTTATAAAGAAGCAAAATGTATGCTTCTTGAATCTTGAAAATGCTTATAGTAAATTTTTTTGTTCGGCTCCAAAGCTTTTTTTTTTAATTACTAAAATAAGTGCTTTTACAAAGTCTCAAAAGCATAAGCAATCACAACCCTTAATATTAAAAGTATTCTTAGATGCTGGAGTTGTATTTTATGTATCTCAAAGGTAGCCAACTACTATGAAGCCAATGACCTTATGTATGCATCTTTCAAGTTAAATGACCAACTATTTGTCCAATTTTATATGTTACATCATGTGTACAAGACTTCCTCATACATGAAAGAAACTTCTTTATGGACATGGATTTGGAGTTGTGCAATTAGTCTGTTGAACATATATTGACTATGGAGAGAGACCTAAAGGGATGCCTAAGAAAAGCAGAGATTAAATGTGACGAAACAGAAAACTCAAAATTCTTGTGGACGACAAGGAAAATCTTTTGTCATTATAGATTGAGTTGATTGAAGAAGGTTCTTCAGCTTGAAACACATCAAGGTTCTGTTAATCATTACAATTTGAGCAAAATCAAAAACATCACATGTTTTACCAAGTGTTCTATTTATATTTACAACAATCCTAATCTTCAAACAATTCTAGACGAATGTTGATCACGTATGTTGTCGCTCACCTTGCGGATAAAACTCTTTTGATTAACTACATTGAGTATTGTTTGATTTAAAAATATCATGTAGGTTGCTGGTAAATTTTTCCGGTAATGGCTGCTACAAGTGCTGTAGTGAAATTGGGATCTTTTGTCAACGAATAAGCCATCTGTTCAACCAAGAACTGCTTGGAACTACTTTGTGAATCCTTTGTTGGTTTTGTAGTTTTGGCTTCGTTATTGTTTGTCTTGGGTTTTGCTAATTCAAGAGTAATATTATTCTTAGGTCCAGATGATGAGCCAAAGTTCATGGACTGGTTTGAACCTGATGTTGCACCAAGCTGTTGAGAAGGGAGGGGGTGGTTATGTTCTCCTTCATAAGTTGCAACCAAAATGGATTGATCTTCAACACTTCTTTGAACCTGAAATTATAAGTTTGATAGTATCATTAATTTTCATCCTCTGAAAAACTTAACTCATTTGGCATATCAAAAAATAAGATTTAGATATCTAGGGTAACTTTGCTTTTTGCTTATGAGATCCTAAATTCAGAAAGTTGAAAACAACCAAAATAACATCAATTATGTTAAACTAATATATTTTCATTAATAATTAAAAAAATCCTATATATCATTTCACATTAAATATAGTTTAAATTAAACTATGATTATTTTTACATCCAATTAGACCCCATTCAATTCAATGTAATTGTGATGTTATTTTTGTTATTATATTATTTTTTGTAGTTTCTCAAGAAAGTTTGTCACAAGTGTTTTCAAGACTTAGAGAACGGATTACGTACTAGCTAAAAGAAGCACATTTCCTTGAAAGCGCTTTTGCTTAAACCAACTTTTAGCTGAAATTACTTTTAACACAAACAAATATACGCCTAGTTTTGATCATTCCTTACCTTTTTTTTAACGGGGCAACTAGGAGCAAATGAACATTTGAAGTAAGCTCTAGGACAAGGATTGTCTCTGGTGACCTTTTGACCGTATTTTCTCCATTGATATCCATCCTTGACAATCTACAAACACATATAGAAACATTCTTCAATACAAATATGGATAGCTATATATAAAAAATTCCAGTAATTTATTATAATATTGCATAGTTGTGTTACATCTAATATCTACTTACAAGGCTTGTATCAGATGCTTCAGTTCTAACATAAGCTTTGGAAGATTTTGCCTTAGTGGGTTCAACTTCTCCCTTTGGTTTCTTATTGCATGAATCTTCATCAGATGAACTGCTTTCTGAGTTTCCATTGTTAATGTAAACAACATTACTATTATTGTTGCTGCTTTCTGACTTCCTTTTCTTTGATATTGGGCTAAGCTCCTTTTCTGGCTTATTCTTTATATATTCCATCAATTGACTCCTTAAAGCATTGTAGTTTTCACACACCACGCTTAACATCTCAGTTAGCTTCTCATTTTCAGCATTAACCCGGTTTAGCTCCTCCACTAGAGAACCAGCCTAAGCATATTCATACAAAATGAAACACTTTAGAATTCATTAAACAATCTGACTCAGTTTGCTTATGCTTTCCAGACTTAATAAAAAATCTATTCTGAATCAAATAAAGATAAATTTGACATAAGTGCTTTCAGAGTTCAGAAAACACATTTTCTTGAAAGCACTCACTTAAAAGTGATTTTGACTAAAACTATTTTTACAAGAATAACAAGCAAATATATTCTACAACACCAAAATAAGGAAACAATTTTTCAAATTTTTTTTTTTAAATTAAATTTTCAGGTCCCATTTGGAAATTTAATCAAACAGGTTATGGGCATGAAATTTTCAACTCTCTATCTATAAGATAAAAGAAAGACTGATAGCCATTAAACAGAACAATAGGATAAGATATAGGAGATTAACACTGACCTCTTCTTTGACTGAAAGCTTCATCTCAAAATCTATATATTTGCTCTTCACCTCTTTTTTCTGAAACAAATAAAGCAAAAAGAGCTTATAAGTAAAGCAATTTTTGACAAAATGGTAATTAAGAATAATAAAAAAGAGCTTCAAAGGATATAATAAAAATAAAAATGCCAAAACTAACCAGAGTATCATCAAAAAGCCTGAGAGGTTTAACATTAAGATCCAAAGTAGTGTCAACATATCCAGAAAGATCCATAGACATTGAAAAAAAGGAGCTTAATTTAGAAGTAAAACTTCTTCTTCTTCTTCTTCTTCTTCTTCTTCTTAATCCTCTGCTTTATATATCCTCTAAGAACCCAATAACTGTGTGAATTGACTAAAATCAAGTTATCACTTTCCAACTATATATCTATGAAATTGGTCAAGGAAATGAAATCAGTTATTTATAGAGAGTTCTGAAAATTCAGAACAGGAAACTTGGTGGAAGGTGAGAGAAAGTAATGAGTTGTATACTATCCAATAATATATGAGAAAGCTGGCTTGAGCTTGCTTTTTTTAATTATTATTTTTTAATAGTTTAATTGTGATTATTTTATATATGAATTTTTATTTTTTATTTTTTAAAAAATATTTATTTATTTATATAATATAAATAAATATATATATGGTTTTTAATAAAGATATAAAAATAAAAATAATTAAATAAGTAGATTATTGTAGAAAAAAAGATTATTTATGATTTTTTTAATTTAATAATATTATCTTTTCGTGTTACGCGTGTGTTATGTGTATATAGATAAAACTTGAGATGGGTATTGATGGATTTGGCTGCTGAGATTGTGCGATATGGTATGTGTTTAAGTATTCAACATGACAGTTTTTTTTTATTTTTTTCAATTTATATGAATTCTTACTACGTTAAAATGTTAAATTTAATTTATTTATTTTTTAACAAAATAAGAAGATATTTCCTAGTGGTGAATGTATCTAGGATTAGAATTTTATATATTAAAAAAAATTGCAGTTATTGATTGCTTATAGTTAATAAAAATGTTATATGTACAGTAAATATATTTAAATTATTAAATCTAAGTAATAAAATTTAAAATAAAATAAATTAAAATTTTATTTTATGTATAAATTTACCTATAATTTCATAAGTATCACACTTTAAAAATTTCCGTGGGATGGACGATAATCCAACGGCACCGACCCAGGTTGAGACTTGAAACTGAGAAGATTTTGGTAGGAACTTAACGTCGGTCATGGATGAAATTCTTGTAAAAGGGTAAAATAAAAGTCAAGCCCACCTTTGAAAATAATATATATATATATATATATACAAACAACTTGGTTGTGGTCGGAGTGGACGCAATCGACTTTATCAACACAAAAATCAAATTTATTTTCAAGAATCAAAATATTTAAATTAATTGAATAGTTAATATAGAGAAATCAGTCATTTTTATTTATAAAAATAAAAAAAATTACTAATTGTATAAATGTATGCATTCGTCTAAATTTATTATATCAAACCATAAGTTATATTTATTTTAAATATTAAATTATCTATTATTACAATTCAATAATTTAACATATATTTAATTATTTAAAAATATAAAAATAAATTATACATAATTATAAATAATTTATGTTTTAAATATATATTATCTAAATTCAAAATATCCAAATAAGACTTTAGCAAAGTTTTTATTTTTATTTTTTTTAATTAATTTTATCGATTTTATTAATTTTAATTATAATATTAAAAATTAAAATATTATATAATTATTGTTAAAATTAATTAAAATAAATATTAATGATCTAAATAAGTTATTTAAAAAATACATACGATAAGTATAAAATAACGTAGTTTTATTTATAAATAAAAAAAAGGAGTATAGATCTACCGACTTGGATCTGATGTGAATGGAAGGAGAGACCAAAACCACGTTTACATTCAAATGAATTCATTAATTATATTGTAAGAAAAATGTTCTGAGGTTTGTACGTATATATATATATATATAGCTTAATTTTAAGAGGAAAGTTAACTTAATTTATTTGGTTTCCTCCTATTAATTATAATTTATATGATGAATTAAATATGATAGTGCAACTGAGACCTAAAACTTAATTTGCATATATAATCCCTTTAATTTAAAATTATTGTACATTGTAACACGTTTTCCACATTTAAGTACAAGTGAAACAAAAACATATAAAAGTACTTCTAAATATATTATACGCATGCCTTGTCCCATTATCAAACACCAAGGAATATCATATATTGTAATTAAAATGGGTTTAAGACTAATTGTACAAAATATAAATTGTTCACTCCACCAAGTAAAATTAAAATTAAGACTCATCAAGTTAGTTTTCTCCTTACTAAAATAAGATATCATTGCTTATTAAAAATATAACATTATAAAAAAGTAAAATTTTAATTTAAGATAGCATTATTTTCATAACAATGTTTGTATTGAAAACATTAAAGTATTAAATTATTAAAATTTTATGAAATTATAAAAAATATAATTTTTAAAACTTATAATAATAAAAATAATACTGACAACATTTAATATTAAATATTAAAACTTATAAATATCTTAGTTTAATTTAGACATATTTATAATAAAATTATATGAAATAGATTCAAAAATTATTATTTTTATGATTATAAATTATAAATATTTTATTTTTATTAGTTTTTTTTAAATCTTCACTTACTTAATATTATTATTTTCTACGTTATAAAAATAACAATTTTTTTATATTTTAGTCCTCTTGAGTTATTTATATGTTAATGCATAAAAGAAAGAAGTGTGTTAAATAGTTTTTTTTTTTAAATTTAAATTAAGTTCATGTTAAATGATAATGATGATGATTTAAAATATTTTTATATTTAATTTAACTGTAAGTCCATAATAAAATGTAAAATATTCTAAGAATGCTTATTCTTCCCATATTTGTCAATAATAGCTATAATATTTTATTTTCTTCAAGTATTTGTATAATTTTTTATTATAATTATTTATTTTATCTCATTAAAAAGTTTATTTTTAAATTTTATAAATTTTACTTTAATATTTATTATTAATTTAATTTTACTATTTAAAAAAATAATATTATTATTTCTATTAAATTTAATTTTTATTATCATTTTTTTTCTATAAACTAAACATAATTAAAAAAATTCCAATCCAAGGAAATAACAAATAAACCATAATGCAGAGTAATCAAATAATTTTTATTAAACAATGAAAGGAATTACATCATGTAAATCAATTTAAAATTGGTAAAATATAAAACGTGGTTTGAACAGATCTATGCTTTTTTCCTTTCATTTTTATATAATTTAATCGTGATTTCACCGTTTAACTCCTTTTTAAAATTATATATATTTTTTGTTTTATAAAAAAAATATAAGTATTATACTTTTAGACACAAAAATATATTTTTTATATTATAAAAAAATATACAAACACTGAAAGAATACTTAAAAATAAAATTTTAACATAAAAAATGAACGTAAGTAAATATTGTTTAGTCTAATATTGGTTTAAAAAAATTATTTTTAAGTCTCTTTATTTATAAAATATGTATGAAGTGAGGATAAAATTAAATTTTTATCACATTTTATGTTAAATATAATAGAATATTACATGTATTAAATATATATTTATATTTTTTAATTAAAAATTATTTAATTAGATATATTTTTATAAAAACAAATTACACATATATGTATCATATGTGATATTTCATTATATTTTTGATAAAAAAATTAAATTAAATTTTATCAGATATTTTTTTAACAAAAAAAATTTTTTTAAATATATTTTCTAAATAAATAAACACCTTTTCCCGATTATTAATGTTATAATTAGGAAACATGAGTCTACCACTTTGGACTTTGGTTAGTTATTTTCTTGTTAATACTACTTTGGACAGAATAAGCCAATATGAGTGATGTCGCTTTTCATTAATGTCTTTAGTTTTTAATTGACTTAATTGTTAATATTTGATGCATAGAGAATAGTCTTGATTTAGTCACTTTACATTCAAATAATTAAATACAAAGATTGTGCATGCATGTGGTTAATTAGTAAATATCATATGAATGTTTTGACCTACCGTTTCTATGGGTCACTGTTTGGAATCGCTTATTATTTTAACTAAAAGTGTTTTTAAATAATTCAAAATACTTTTAAAAATTAAGCATTATTTATGATTTAAGAAAAATAAATGATATTTTTGTTTTTAAGAAAAATAATTTTGAATGCATAATATAATCTTAAAATAATTATTAAAGTATCAATTAAGAATATTTTTCATCTCAAATATTTAATTATTTATTTTTAAACTAAATTATTTAATTATAAATCATTTATATTGAAATTTAGCTACTTTAATTTTTCTAAAAGAACGTCCAAATTAAAGAGAATCGTGTATTTCTTAATTCTTTGTATTCAATATTTGATAAGTACCAAATATTATAATATAAAGTGACATTGTCCAGTCGGTTGGCGGTGCTGTGTCCCGTTGGTTATATTAACTTTAAGGTCACAAGTTAAACAAAGAAATGTAATTTTTGTTATAAATAAATTAATATATATAAAAGATTATTATTATTATTATTATTAGGAAAAACGATCAAAGGATCATTAGTATTTTAAAATAAAAATAAAAATCTTTTATCACGTTGTTATTGCAGAATGAGTCATAAAAGAATAAAAATATAAATTTATAATAAATTATTATTATTTAATATATATGATTAAAATATTATTATTTATATAAATTAGAATTTATATTAAAACTTAAAAATTAATAAAAATGATATGTCAAAATATTGGATTGTTGATGAGAATAATAATTAAATGATAATTTTAATCTTTATTAATAAAGTTATATGTAAATTATATGATAAATTTAATTAAAAAATATTTTCTTAAAAATCATAGAATAAAAAAGTATTATTTTTAAATTATAAAAATCATTTACTCAAATAACATAATTTAACGGATTATTTTGACTAATTTGTATTTATTATTATTATTAGTCAAAGAAGGATAATTTTTTTTTTTATGAAAAGAGATTTGGATATAAAAAATAATAATAATTACCAGCGAGAATTCAACTAGTTTGGTCTTGCTTTCGAAACACATGTTGAAGAATGTTTACTTATCTTCTTCAACTTGCCAAATGGGGACTTTTTACAACTTGTATTACAACATATACAGTGTCAGAGGCGGATGTATTTGGAAGTGGAGAGGCGGACGTATTTTCACTCAATTTTTAATAAATAAATTTTTAGATATAAAATTTATAGAAAATAAAATTATATATCAATTAAATTTTAAACTTATGCTTTTAATACTAAATATTTCTAAAAAAATTAATAATTTAAATATATTTTTATTAAAATAAAATATATACCTCTATTACATATAAACCACCCTACAATCTATCTCTTTTTATCTCAATTTATTGAATTCGTTTCACCTAAAATGAAGAAAACATTACTCGAAGAAACATACAAACTAAGGATCGAACAAAACACTATATTAAACTTTATCTATATATATTATAATTTATATAGTTGTTTGAAAATAAAATTCATATTTTTTTATATAAATTATAAATTTAAATAAAGTAAAAAATATCACTTAATTTAAAAAAATAATATATATATATATATAATCAATAAAAAATTGGATAATTGAATCCAATTTTAATATGATATAAAACACACTACTAAAATTAAAATATTATCTTTGAATTTGTTTGTTTGTCAAAATCAAGATTAATATAATGTGCAATGAGAATTTTAATTGCTAGTTGTTTGTATCGTTTCATGTTTTAAATAAATTGATCAAATATTAAAACAAGATTAACACATTGCATTTTGTTATTTTATCGATACAAGAGTGAAATATCATGAACTATTAAATATCTTAACACAAGTTACCCATGAAGTCATCAAGCTAAGGGTACATCTACTTAAGCATCACAATGACTCCCACTTCTACATTTGCCAATTTACAACTATTTAAAGAAACCATAAGTTCATATTTTTATTAAAACCAAGGTTAATACAAGGCAAATAAGGTTGTCATTTTTAAAGATCCCTTAGAATGGATAGGAACGGTTATACTAATAACTATAACCGCTTATACTAATTTTGGATACATTTGATTAATAATAATCGTTTATGAAAAGGTAATAATTTTCTTACAGTTTAATCACGTTTCTTATTTTTTTAACATTTATTCAAAAATATATTTAGTTTTTAAAATATTAAGTGTTAACATAATTATTATTATAGAATATTACTTAAAATATTAACATTAATTTTTATTTTTTAACTATTTAACATATGTTTCTAAATAAAATAAAAATAAATAAAATTTAATCTAATTACTCAAAATACTATTTTTTATTATTAAAAGTGTATTTTTATGTAATCATATTTATATAAAATAATAATATTATTATATGTTTGATTTCAATTAATGATAGTTTTAATATTGTAATAATCATCATTGTTTCACGCCTTATTAGTTATAGTTGTTTTTAGAAAAAAAAAATCTTCGAATTTTTATAAATAACCATATTTCAGTTATTTGCATTTAAAATATCCATCCTTAATCCCCTACATGTTCTACATCTCTTATTTTGAATTTTTTCTTCATCTTACTTAAAATTCTTTCTTGGAGATCCTATTTGAGAAATAGAGACCCTCAAATTTAAGTAATATTTTAAATATTAATTTTTATTTTTATTATATGAAAAAATTTATAAAAATATAAAGTTAATAATAAATAATTATACTTGAAAAAATAAAAATAAATAATATTTATGTAAAAAGGAGAAAAATAAAATATATGTAATAATAAACACATAATCATTTATACTAAATAATATTGATAAAAAAATTTACAAACTAATTTAAAATAATAAGTATAAATAATAAAATAATTATAAGATTTAGATTTTTAAAATTTAAATAAATAGTTTAAATAATTTTTTATAAAAAATTATTAGTTTTTTAATAGAATAAAAACTTAATTTAAAGATAATATAAAATATATAATACATTATTTATAATTAATTTGTATTTAAATGTAACTAAATCTATAAAGAAAACTAAAATATAGAAAATTTAAATATTTATTAAAATAGAGTAAATAGTTTAAAAAAATAAGATAAAAATGTAAAATTTATCTTTATCACACTTCATATTAAAATTAGAATCTTTATTTCTTTTTACTTTTTATCCCATTTTTACTTACAATCGGATAACTTTTACAAAATTTACCTCCACATAGACAAATTAAGAACCCTAAAAAGCCAATAACATTTTTTAAGTGACATGTTTATATAAATGAGGTAAATAAATAAATGAGTTTTCCATTAAATATTCAAAAGGCTTATAAATAGTTAAATTGCCACGATTGTATTTCTTTTTCTTTTTCAAAATGAAGACTAGTATAAGACGAAATGAGGATTTTAATGGATCTTCAATTAGGCCGTTATAAAGCATATCATTTATAAAGTTAAAATGTCATCTTCCAACTTTTTTTAGCAAAACTAAGGCTAATAATACAAGTGGTTGTTTCTAATAAATAATAATTAATATAGTATAATATTATTGATAATTATAATTAAATATATATAATTATTTAAAATAAAAAATTATTATGTTAGTTATGATTGTGAAATATAGAAGTATTTAAATTTATAAATAACATGCTTATTATATTAATTCTTGTGAAATCATAATATGAAATTAAATAAATAGATATTTGAATCCACCTTCACAAAGTAATTAAAATGTCGCACTCAAATTTTTCTAACTTGTACAAATTATGGTAAGAAGATCCACCTTGGTTAACAGAATTGCAAGCCAAATTGGCAAAGCCATCAATTGAATTCAAAATCTCTTCCCTTTGATCTTCCATCAACATTCTAATCATCTTCTCAACCGTTGATCTATCACAAATATCCTTCATATCAATCCCAATCTTCCAAACCTCACTCACAAATCTACTATTAATTTATTGGTACACAATTTTGGGCCAACAAAGCATAGGTTCTCTAGTCACAATGCTTTCCAAGGTTGAGTTCCAACCACTATGGGTCTAAAACCCACCAATGGGCCAACATTTATTCTTGTGGAGCCCAATTCACTATTAATCCTCTTTCATTTGTTTCCTTATTAAGAAGCTCCTTAGGTATACTTGGTATACTTGATCGATCTCCTTTAACAATGATATCATCAGACTTTACTACCCAAACAAACCTCTTCCCACTATTAACAACACCATGTCAAATATCTAATAATTCTTTATGTGTCAAAGTGACCAAACTCCCAAAACTAACATAAAGAGTAGATCTCAAGGGTTGATAATTCAACCAATTTATACATTCATTTTCTTCCTTTTTCAAGCTAGTAATAGAATATGGTAGAGAGTTTTTCAAACTAGCTAGTAGTATAATTTTCCAACTTTTTTTTTAAAATCAAACTTTGGGAAATAGAGTACGTAGACATATATGGTTAAGAATTGGAGCTTCAAGGTCATCAAAGGTGTTGAGTATGAGAGTTGAATATCTAGTCATGCTTAGAGTCTCTTTCATGTAGTATTCAACCCATGGATCGCTAATTGGATGTCTACAAATCCCAGGTAAATCTCTACATGCATCTTAGAAAACCTTCCATGCCATTTACTATTTTGTCTTTGTCTTCTTCTGTTTAAACCAACCATTATTAGTGTATACATATATGGTTTATTTGTATAAGATAACCCCTTTACAATAAAAATAACCCTAAATTTCAACAATCACATACCTTAGAAACAAAATCAACAAAGCAATTAAAAAAAGATATAAAGGAACAATTGTAGACATACCTAGAAAGGGAAGCTGACCTATTTTGTTGAGATTGGGAATGCAAAAACTATCCCATAAGCAGCAAGCACTAAAGGTTCGGAAAGTAATAACAGGAATGCCAAACTCTTGTGCAACATCAATAGCAAAAGGCATTGTTAAGTTATATTTATTTCACTTGTACTACACTTCCACTATTTCACTTGTACTACATTCCTACTATTTCACTTGTACTATTTCACTTGTACTACACTTGTACTACATTTGTACTACACTTGTTACAACTCTATAAATAGAGTTCTCCATGTACATTCTAAGACACCAATACAACATTAAATCATTCTTTCTTCTTATCTCTCTATACTCTTCACATGGTATCAAAGCCTCTCATATACCTCTAAAATTTCTATCAAAATTTCGCCTCTCTTCATCACAGCCAACCCGGCTCACCCTAACTCGGTTCACTCTCAACCCGGCTCACCTCAACTCGGCTCACTCCAACCCAGCTCATCTCAACTCGGCTCATTCCAACCCGGCTCATCTCAACTCGGCTCATTCCAACTTGGCTCACCTCAACCCGGTTCCAGGCTTGTTTTCAACTCCTCTCCTTATTTTTAAGGATATCTCCTTTATACTGTTTCTATATATTTGCTTTACATTTCCTCTATTATTTCGTTAAAATGGACCGAAATGATGTCCCAAAACCAATCTCTACCACCCTTGATGATACTAACTACCTAGCCTGGGCACAAGCAATGAAAAGTTTCTTGAAAGGACGCAAGCTATGGCGTTTCATAACTGGTGATATCTCTATACCCATCCAAGAAACCACTGAAAACAACTCCTTATTTTCTGATCGCCTTGAAGACTGGGAGAGTAAACACCATTAAATTATTACCTGGTTCCGTAACACCACCTTACCCTCCATCCATGGTGAATTTGGGCGTTTTGACACTGCCAAAGAAGTTTGGGAATTTCTTGAGGCTCGCTTCACTACAACAGATTTGGCCAACCAATATCAACTTCTAACAACTCTTCATACCAAACGCCAAAGGGCTGATCAAACCATTAACCAATTTCTCTCTGAAATGCATACTATTTGGAATCAACTCGCTCTCTCTAAACCAACTTGGACGAACAAGATTGATGCTGAGATGTTTGCAACTTACCGTAATCACCAGCGTCTTGTTATTTTTCTCATGGCTCTCCATGATCGATTTGAACCTGTTCGGGCTTCCTTACTCCATCGGAGTCCTTTTCCATCCTTAGATACTGCTGTAATCGAGCTTCGCTCTGAAGAAACTCGGATGGGGGTTTTCAAAGTTCATCATACAGATTCTGTTCTTGCTACCCCCTTTTATCGCCCTAAAGGAGGTTCAAAAGAGGACTTCAAACATCAAGGCTGCACCTATTGTCACAACCCCAATCATGAGCTTCTTACATGTCCCATTCGGGTATGTATATATTGTCACAAGAAGGGTCCAGGACACTTTAACAGAGATTGCTTTCGGAATCCCTCTCAGCATTTCTCACGGAATCCCTCTCAACATTCCTCACGGAATCCCTCTCAACATGCTTCAGAACTTGAAGGTCTTCTTAAACATGTTCTCTCACAATCTAGCAATCCTCATTCTACTGCCTTGTCTCTCACATCAGGTAAATCTTTATGGTATTTTGATTCTGCTTGTTGTAACCATATGACTCATGATACTCACATCTTCTCTCCCACACAATCTTCAATTTCCAAACCTTTAATTCAAACTGCCAATGGTTCACATATGCATGTTAATGCTGTAGGACAAGTTTCCACATCTTCTATATCACTTTCTGACACCTTTCATATTCCCAACCTTACTCTAAATCTTATCTCTGTTGGTCAATTATGTGAACTTGGTCTTACTATTACTTTTTCCTCTTCTGGTTGTCATGTGCAGGATCCACAGACAGGACAGATCCTTGGGATAGGCCGTAAGGTTGGACGATTATTTGAACTTATCGACCTTCATCTACTCAATTCTCCTCATACTTCCGTTGCTGCTTCTACTACTCCTATCAACCTATGGCATGCTCGTCTAGGCCATACGTCTATAGGACGTCTTCGTCCCTTAGCATCTTCTGGTAAATTAGGATCTGTTTCTATTTCTGATAATGTAAATTGTTTGCCTTGTCAATTGGGAAAACAACCTGCTTTATGTTTTAATAAAAGTGATTCTACTTCTGTCTCCCCTTTTGACTTAATTCATTCTAATGTTTGGGGTCCATCCCCACATCCTACTATGGGGGGATGTGTTTACTTTGTCATTTTTATTGATGATTATTCAAGATTCACATGAATTTTTCTCATGAAATATAGATCTGAATTACCCAAAATTTATTATGATTTTGCCCAAATGGTTAAAACCCAATTTTCTCAAAATATCAAAGTACTTAGAGCTAATAATGCTATGGAATATAAAGAAACAAAGTTTTTAAATTTTCTTCGACAAAATGGGACTATTTCTCAATATTCTTGTCCTGGCACATCTCAACAAAATGGAAGAGCTGAGCGAAAACACAGATATATTCTTAATACTGTTCGCACTCTCCTCATTTCTAGTTCTTGTCCTGAACGCTTTTAGGGTGAAGCAGCTCTTACAGCTGTTTATACCATCAATCGTGTTCCTATGCCTATTATTCACAATCAATCCCCTTATGAGCGTCTCTATAGTACTTCTCCATCTTATGAACTGCTCAAAGTGTTTGGTTGTGCCTGTTTTGTTCTTCTTCACCCTCATGAATGCAATAAATTAGAACCTCGTGCTCGCCTTTGTTGTTTCTTAGGGTATGGAATAGAACACAAAGGCTATCGTTGTTGGGACCCTATCTCTAAACGATTGCGCATCTCTCGTCATGTCATCTTTTGGGAACATAAAATGTTTTCCTCTATTTCCTCATTTCATGTCTCATCTCCTACCTCACTCTCATTTTTTAATGACCCAACTATTGATTTATTTCCTCCTGACATTGCTCCATTACCCTCACCATCGTCTACTACGGCTTCTCCTGATGTGTCTGCTCCGTCTGCTGATCCTACCATAACAACATCTTCTGAAGACCAACTACCTGATTGTCCAGAGTCATCACTTCGTCGTTCTACTCGTGTAAGTAGTCTTCCTTTTCATCTTCGTGATTACCAATGTTTCTCTACTATTTTGTCTCATCATGAACCCCAAAACTATTGAGAAGCTATTTCTAATCCTCATTGGCAACAAGCTATGACAGATGAATTACAGGCATTAACAAAAGCACATACATGGGATCTTGTTGATCTTCCATCTAATAAATCTTTGATTGGTTGTAAGTGAATTTTCAAAATAAAAACTCATTCAGATGGGTCTGTGGAACGATATAAAGCTCGTTTGGTTGCAAAGGGTTTTACACAGGAATATGGAATCGACTATGAAGAAACTTTTGCACCTGTAGCTCGCCTTACCTCTGTTCGAAGTATCATTGTTGTTGTTGCTGCCCGAAATTGGAACATGTTTCAAATGGATGTCAAAAATGCTTTTCTCAATGGAGAAATAACTGAGGAAGTTTATATGAAACCTCCTCCTGGATACACTCATTCACCTCATCAAGTATGTAGACTTCGTCGTGCTCTCTATGGCCTCAAACAAGCTCCTCGGGCTTTGTTTGCCAAATTCAGCTCTACACTTACTGACTTTGGTTTCACTTCCAGTTCTTATGACTCCGGTCTCTTTATTCGGAAGACTCCCACTGGTGTAACACTTCTACTCCTTTATGTAGATGATATGATCATAACAGGAAATGACTCTAATGGAATTATTGATCTCAAGCAGTTTCTAAGCCATTAATTTGAAATGAAAGACCTTGGTCGTCTCCACTACTTCTTGGGCCTAGAAATCTCATCTGATTCTCAAGGATATTATCTCTCTCAAGCAAAATACTCTTCTGATATTCTTAATCGGGCTGGCCTTACTGATTGTAAAACTGCATCAACACCTCTAGAAACCAATGTCAAACTTACTCCATTAGATGGTACTATTCTCTCAGATGCCACATTATACAGACAACTAGTAAGCAGTCTTGTTTATCTCACAGTCACTCGTCCTAACATTGCCTATGTTGTTCATCTGGTTAGTCAATTCATGTCTGCTCCACGATCTACCCATTATGCTGCGGTTCTTCGCATTCTCCGCTATATCAAAGGCACCATATTTCACGGTCTCCACTTCTCCAACAAGTCTAATCTTCTTCTTTCCGCCTACTCTGATGCAAATTGGGCAGGTGACCCAACTGATCGTCGTTCTACTACTGGATATTGTTTCTTTCTTGGAAACTCTCTCATATCTTGGCGAAGTAAGAAACAATCCCTCACTTCTCGATCCAGCACTGAAACTGAATATCGTGCTCTTGCTGACACCACTCAAGAACTTCTTTGGCTCCGTTGGTTACTTGCTGATATGGGTGTTCTCCAATCAAATGCAACTATCCTATATTGTGACAATCAGAGTGCTATTCAGATTGCTCACAATAATGTATTTCATGAACGAACAAAACATATCGAGATTGATTGTCATTTTGTTCGTCAACATGTTCTTCAAGATACTGTTTGTCTTAAATCAATATCCTCCACAGATCAAACAGTTGATATCTTCACCAAATCTCATCTACCAGGCAGATTTCAAGAATTAGTTTCCAAACTCAAGTTGATTGTTTCTCTTCCTCCTTGAGTTTGAGGGGGGATGTTAAGTTATATTTATTTCACTTGTACTACACTTCCACTATTTCACTTGTACTACATTTCCACTATTTCACTTGTACTATATTTACTATTTCACTTGTACTACATTTGTACTACATTTGTTACAACTCTATAAATAGAGTTCTCCATATACATTCTAAGACACCAATACAACATTAAATCATTTTTTCTTCTTATCTCTTTATACTCTTCACAGACATTATTCCATCAGCAATAATACAAGTGACAGGAGCACAGTTGCTACTTGTATTAAAGGTTATACAATCATCTCTCTCAAAAGTCATTTTGTTACTGAATGAAGTGAAGATGTAAGCTCAATGAGATTAAAGTTGCTGGGATGCATGATCCGGTGGGAGGCCGTCAGAGATGGATTCAAGGTGGAGACTCAGAAAATGGTGGCCGAGAAGATGATGGTTGTGATCAGTGTTAAGAAAAGTGAGATGTAGACCAGAATCATGAGAGAGCAATTGTGCCAAACATAGCATTCAATATTGGTTTTATGATGCCTTCCTTGTATAGGAAGGAAGGAAAGTATGTGTGCTTTTTCCATCTTTTCCTTCTAGGCTCTCTATTAATTTGTTTCTGTTCACCTTCCCAAACGCCGTAATGCATGTGCTTTTATAATAGAAATTTCAGCTCATTCTTTTCATTATCGCCTAATTTTTATTTTTTTTAATTATCATAAATTTGTAAAAAAAATTAGTGACTAAATTTTATAAAAACAAAAAATAAATATGTAGGAATTAAAATATAAAATTAATAATTTTTTTTTATATAATTATAAGTGTTTTTTCTCCTTTTTAAGTTTTAGCGAGTACATATAATCAAATCTTATCAATTTGGGGTCGCAATCAGTGGTGGGACATCAAGACAAAACAACTGTTCTTTAAACCTTTATGTTGTCAGATGTTAATTGGATAAACGAAAGCAATTATTGCTTTTATTGTAAGGAAATGTTTTTTAAACCTCAACTTTTCTTACAACGGTTTTTGTTTTTAAGGATAAATATACTTAATAAATTATTTTCATTATAATATAATTTAAATAAGTAATATAGTTGTTATTTTATTTTAAAATATTAATTTAATAAATAATTTTAAAAATATAAATTAAAAATTAATTGTACAAATAACGACAGCTTCATATAATGTATTAATATATTGTAATATAATTAACTTATTATAAGTAAATAATTTAAGAAATTATTTTAATATTTTAATTTATAATTTATAATATAAAACTAACTCATTAATTAAATACCTAACATATAACATTACTAATATTTCAAATGTCCTTTTTTTTTCTTTTCTAATTATCGAGAACTGTTCTTTCGATGCTAACTGTTACTGCTAAGCCACGAGAACGTTATTAAAAATTTAATTTAATAGATAAAAAAATTGATAAAATTGTGGTTGATATTATAATAGAGAATAGTAGATCAAAAAATTTGTCTAAATTTCATAAAAGAATTATTTTAATTATAATGTTGAGTAATTTTTTAAAAATATTTTAAATTTAACAAAAAATTAACTCTAATTTATCAATAAATTTATGACTCAAAAATATTAAACCCACCTAAGCATGTCCAAAGTCTTAGATTTGATAGAATTACATGTATTAAACAAATTAATTTTAATTTTATTAATTTGACACTCATTTGGAGATGACTACACATCGGTTTGTGTCATACTCGAATCGAAATAATATGTATATGCCAAAAAAATTCAAATGATTGATTGAGGGCTTAAGATTAGGTCAAAAGGCGTAATCGATAGATAACATATAAATATTTTTGTACTATTCCTTGTTGGTCATGAGGGTGAGGGATGGAGAAGGCTAGGTTTATCGAATGATGATTATTGGTTTAAGGATATAAGGTGTCTTTATTTTATAGGGTAAAAAAGGATAGAGAAAATACCTCGAATTAATATTCGAGTACTAAGTGCTACAACGTTGAAGTAACCTTGTCATATTCCTAAAAAAAATTAAATAGCCTTCAACAAAAGGGTACCTGTACCCAAAACTGACGTATATAGATAGGTAAAGAATACTTAGGGGAGTGAGATTTAAGGATCTCGACAAAATAACCCCATAATCCTTCCTCACAAAAGGGGCCAAAGTAACCAGGCCCAAGAAACTGTTTACCCAAAGCACTATTCTTTACAAAGTCGTAGGATCATGTATGGAGATTAATGCCTATCCAATGTCGAAGGTTTAAGGAAGTTGGTGACTTGATGATAGAGAAGTCGACGACCAAATCCCTGGTGAATGATGGTCATAACTATAACAGTCTTAAGGTAGCAAAATTCCTTGTCAAATAAGTTTCAAACTGCACAAAAGGTATAACGATTTGAGCATTGTCTCGAAGAGAGGCTTGGTAAAATAGACATGTCTATAAAGATGTTACACATGGACAGAAAAACCCTATGAAGCTTCACTATTCTATAGGATTGGCTTTTGGTCTTTTCTCTATAGCTTAGGTGAAAGGCGAAGAAGGCCTCCTTTTGGGAAAAAAGGCCGAAGCCATCAGTGAGATACAAATTTAGAAGAGCAAGAATTATAATATTGTACTAAGACCTACGGATCAAGTGACAATCTCATGTAAACAACCTCTATGAGACGTAGGCTTCCCAAAAGGTGATGAAAGTGCGCAAATGTTTCCTCGATTGCAAAGGCAAAAGGGAGCTTAATTGTAAGATTTACTCGTCGATTAGGGACAAAAGTCAGTCATAATGATCCAACGGTGTTGAGTGTAAAGGTCGTCGCTTAACGGATAAAAGTTACTCTAAGGATAATAGGTTGACTTCTTAGGAGTTCATATCGATGACAAGATTTGGCACCTCGATGTCTACTCTTTGTCACTTCGAACTGTAATAAATAATTTTAAAGATAAATGCTTACATGTATGTGAATTTTGGAATATTTTTAACCAAAAAAGAATAAATTATTAAATATTATAATTGATTAAATGATTAATTTAAAAGAAAATAGTAATAGTTCTAGTAGTAAAAAAAATAGATATCTAAATGATGTCCCAAAATATTTATAATGAAATAGATCTCTTCCCACCGCACCCAAAAAAAAAAAACAAGTTTATGTCCCGATTTGCCCCACCTCATATGAACCCAAACGAGTCAAATACCACATGCCATCACCTGTTGGATTAAATTGCCATCTCTACACCCATGTACTTACATGGTGCATCCTCCTTCTCTTCCTTTAATTTGTGTATCTACCCGATTCTCCACATTATATATTCCCATTTCCCCTTCAACGAACCCAAATTTTATCTTGGTACTCTCTAATAGAGAGTCTCTATTTTGATGATTTGATCTCATTTCGTTAGTTTTGCTTTTGGGTCTAAGGAGCAGAGATTTCTATATCTCTTGGTTCTGTTTTTTTTTTAATTAGTTCAAGGATTTTGACAATGTCTAAGGTCTCTTCTTGAAAGTTTTTTTGTATTTGGTTACTGTTTTGTTTGCTGGTTTGATTTACATGCAATTAAACCAAGTTTTTTTAAACACGCATGCTTCTAAAAAGTTATAACTTCTTAATTTTCTTAAATTAATTTTGACTGTAACTACTAACATATAATCCTTGGTTTGAATAGAGTTGTGTATATTTAACAATCGTCTTTTTCGTAAGGCTCCTGTAATAATCTTAAGTTTTCTCCGCTGCATTTTTTTTCTTCTTGTTATATATATATTCGTTACTGTTATAAGTTTGGTTATGAATGAGATTGTAGTGTATATATTAATTATATGATTAGTAAAAAATATGAATTAACAAGCATCCAAACAAACACTTAATTTAATCTGTTTGAATTTTTAATAATAAAATTATGTATCTTTTACTTTTTCTTTCATCTCAAATTAAAATTAATTTTTTTTATTTTTAAACAGTTATAAAAATATTATAAACAATAAATTAAATATTAATTAAATAATTTTTTCAATAACTTTATTCTAAAAATAAAAAACATAAAAAGAACAAATTAAATACTATTTCAAATATAAAAATTATATTGTTAAAATATTTCCCATTGATTTTATCTCACTAAATATACAAATATCACCAAATAATAACTAATTATAATCCAATTTAATATAATTTAATCTAATATGACTATATTTAACCTATACAATCCACTTCTGAAATATAAAAAAGATAAAAAGAAAATTTATAATAATCATAATTTTTGATAGGGAAAATGAGAGTATAAGAATTTGAGAACAAACAGCTAAACAAGTATGATAACTGAAGCTATATGTCCTCTGCATCCTATGCATTGCCCAAACAGAATATTTCATTTCTTCTCAGTAGCACCAACCCCTAGATGGAGCTCTTATAACATACTCTTTTAGCATTTCAATGATCATCATGGGTATTGATAAAATGATAAAACACAGAAAAGTTTGGATTGATAACAATAAAGTCTATGTTCTAGCTCACTGTTCTACAATAATATGATGACTTTCAAAGTTTTAGTTGATTTCTGATGTTTAGAGGCCAAACCCAAGCAGGTTCTTAAAAAAAAAAAAGCAAGCTTATCTTTCATTCAGAATAACTACATTTTAAGAGCCTCCATGTCACCTAGTATCATGAGTTGTGAATCAAAATCTAGCACAAATATACAGTGCAATTAACCATAGTCAGCGAAACACATTCAGTCTGATCGGGTTTTGATGCTTGGACAAACCAAACAGTTGTATGGTGCTTGGACTATTCTGCATTTTTTTTTCAATTTTTCTTACTGTTTTTCCAACATCACAACACAAGAAGACAGCTCAAATATAAAAGTAAGGCAGTTTTTTATAACTGACATCCTGCAAATTTGCAACCTCCAGCAGGCTAAACCCATCAGCACAAATCGGCTAAAACTGAATCGAAACAGTTCAACCAAAAACTAAAATCATCAACAATTTCAGTAAAAGAATTATCAGTTTAAATGCCAATTTCAGAGAACTAAGTTGCGTCAAAAAGTATCAAAAGTGAATCAGTGATTAAGAATCAACTTATTATACCCTTGCCAAAACTCAGAAATTACTTTTTAGGCAGAAAAAAAAGAAGCATTAAATAGGAAATGAGAAAGTATAGACTATTCCTCTGAGATAAATAAGAGGAAAATATCAGAGTTAAGTTCTTACTGCTTCAGGTTAAAATGAAATGCCTCTGATCATGCGTACAGTGGAGCATATATTTGCATTGCTAGAAAATTGAATCAATGGAAAATCATGCAGTAACAGAAGCTTGCCTCTTTCCTTTCTTGCCCCCACTGGCTTCCTTTCCCCCCTTTATCATTCTAGAAAGAATATCTCCTTGCCTTGTGTTGCCCTCCCGATTAAGGCTCTTAATCAGATCTCCGATGCTACTCCAGTCCGTCACACCTCCTTTCTCCATTACTTTGCACAAAATTGAATATGCATTGAGAGTTTTGCCTGATGCTAAGAGAGCATCCAATACTTTGTCGTAACTCGTAAAGTCTATCATACAGTCTCTGTCAAGACAGAAATCTAACAACTTCAGAGCACCAATGGTCTTCCCTTTCTCACAAAGAACAGATAGAAGACTATCACAACTAAGAGGGCACCCACTTTGCATGAGTAAATCCATTCTTCCCAATGCTTCCTCAACATGACCTCTCACAAGGAGAGCTTCCAAAATCTTAGCAACTACATCCATATTCTCCTTCACCCCCTTCTCCACCATAGATTTCATTACCCGGCTAGCAGTTTGAACCCTCCCATCATCAAATAAACTTTCCATCACTGACCTAAATAATGATGACTCTGGAAGATGCCCTGTTTCAATCATACCATCCAAAGCAATTTTAGCATCAGCAGGCTCCCCTTTGCTTAAATAGCTCTTAATGAGCAACTTATAAGAATCTGCATCTCTAGGAACTCCTCTTCTACCCATAATCTTTAAAATTTCAAGAGCAGAATCAGGATTTCCTTCTTTTGAGTGACCATGGATCAAATTATTAAAAGCAACTGAATCTGGGATACCTTTTTTCATCAACTGTCGTAAAAAGATTTCAGCTTTGCCTGTCTGCCCATGGTTGCACAGATACTCAATCATTGGGTTATAAGCACTAGGCTCCATCTCCAAGGAGCTCTGAGGCCTTAATATAACTTCTTTTTGAATAAGCTTATCCAACAGCTTAGTAGCTCGATTATATATCCCAGCCTTGCAAAAGTTTTGAATTAAGATGCCATAATGACCAGCTTCAGTTGGAATGCTCAGTCCAATCATTGCCTTCAGAACCTCGGCAGCTGCATCCAAATTTCCGGACTTGCACTGGCAAGAAAGCAACTTTTCAAAGATGGAGTTGTCCTTAGGAGCAATATGTCTTGCTACCATCTCCTTCAACATTGTCTGCGCTTCAGTCAATTTCTCTGCATCACAAAGCCCTGGCATCAAGGTTGTATATGTGACAGCATTGGGCTTAATGCCATAAGATTTCATCTCCTCCAACAATCTCAATCCATCATCAATTTGTCCAACTGAAACATACCCTTTGATAAGTGTAGTATAACTTATCACTGTGGGAGCCAAATTTTGTCCCTTCATTTCCGTAAACAACCGTTCTGCTTCATCCATCATTTTAAACCGATTATAACCATTAATGAGTGTGTTATATGTAACAACATCAGGTGATATGCCCCTGCTCTTCATATCTTCATAGAATCGCTTTGCAGTCTCCAATCTCAAGGAGAGAAAGAAACCCCACAACATAATATTATAAGTATGCCTATTAGGCTCTATACCCTCATTCAACATTGCATTAAAGTACCGTTTTGCCATCATATATCGTCCCCTTTTCAAAATAACCTTAAAGAACGCATCATAAGACTTGATACTCTTCTCCACACCCAATTCTTTCATTTTATTGAAAATTTTCACAGCCTCCTGAACAATCCCAGCTTTACCATAACTTTCAATCAGTTGAATGAAGAGGTCCTCATCCCACTCCACACCCTTCTTAGGCATGTCAAATAGTATGCAACGGGCATGGTTGAGTTTGTTAGCTTTACCTAAAATCTCAATAATCTTAAAATGAGTCTCACGGTCGTGCTCAAACAAACCAGCACGCTCGACCCATCTGAAGAACTGGAGAGCATGTTCCGAGTTCCGAGCACCGTGCAACACATTGTAAACAAGGGAATGATCAAATTTGGGTACTAGATCCCGAATCGACTTCTGTAAACGGGTCGTCCAAGCCCGGTTAGCCATCATCCTACAAATAATGTCCTCTAATTTTTCTGGGTCTGGACGATTACCTCTCAATGGTCTCTGGTTCACCTTGTTGTCTGCTCCATTAGATGGGTTAGGTTCAGGTACTTTGTCTTCAACAAAGTTTGAGTTTGGTGTAGAGCAGAAGTGCCGCAACAGATTGAGCGCACAAGGGTCTGAGGTTCTAGGAAAGCTGAGCAAAACCCAGGTCCGCCAAGCTCGGTTCACCATCATTCTACACAGGAGCGGCTCAAGAGTTCTTGAAGCCCTAAACCACAATTAAAAAGGAGACTCTTGACTAATTAGTATTACATATTATTAAAAAATTAATATTAAATTTTATTAAAAATAAGCATGAAAAATATTGTAATCTAAATCTATCTTAAATCTAAGAATAAATTATCTTTACCAACCAAATCGAACCAATATGTTTCAAAAGTTACTGGAAATCTAAATACAAATTACTAAACACTATACAAAAACACCAATACCACTATGATGATGAAAACACAATAATATACATAAAAATTATGCCAATAGTAATTAAAAGTTTCACGAGTTCTTATTGTTATTTATTATTACTATTTTATTACCTTTGCATTCCAAACTTAAGGTTTCAATAATATTGAACGATTGAAAGGTACCTAGATATCATATCACTAGAGTATCTAATGTCAGTAAAATACAAGATCAGAAATTATAAGCGAAGATGATACAACAAAGCCCACATTACCTATAACTAAAAGCCAACCAAGCAGAATATTGAGAACTAAAGCCGTTGATCCAAATATAACATTAATCTAAATGAAACTTGAATAGGTTCTCTTTGATTTGCAATAATCGTTTTAAACCTAAAAAAGAAACAATCGTTAAAGGGCCAACTAATTTAAAAAAGAAGCTAAAAACCCAGATATGAGAATAACAAACCAAGAGAGGTATCTTATATTATAATAGAAGAGGGAGATTGACTGATGAAGAACGGAGAAGGGCAAGAGAGTGGAGTATGGAGACTATTGGCTTAGTGAATGGCATCCATGGAGCTTAGGGAGAGAAATGAACCGAACTGCAATATTGGCTCAGCGGCGTTAGTGAGGAAAAGAAAGATAACTGAAATCTTGTACATTGCCGGTATTGCTTTTCATCTCATATGAAATTATGAATTGGGAGTTGGCGACACTGATGAGTCAGGACCGACTGGACTATGGGGGAGGAGGCTCGGCTTATTGGATATGGAGTACAGAAGTAGGAGAGGAGAGCGTAGTGTTATTATCAATTTTCAAATAATTAAAAAGTTATTATTAGTCGAATATCATTTTAAAATAATGAATATATTTTATCATCTTTAAATATATATATATTAGCTTTAATTTTTATAATAGTTTTTCGTATTCCTGTAATTTATAATTTTAAACACATATTAATATATTTTTAATATTCTAAAATTTTAATAATTTTTTATATTTATTAAATATTTTTATCTATATTTTAAAAAATCATGTAAATTATATCTATATAAAATATTATATTTTTAAAACATGTAAATAATAACTATCATATTCAAATATATTTTTAATATTAAAAATATTTAGATATATTAAAATAATAAACCATCTTATTTAAATATATTTTTAATATTAAAAATCAAATTTTATAATGATAAATTTTGCTAACATTCAAAATATATATATGTAACTTTTTTATTTTTTTTATATAAGACTTACGAGCCTTCTTCTAAATTTTATATTACTTACAAAAATCATGATATTTTTTTATTTATTTTTTTTACAATAAAAATGAATGATATTAAATTATAACAAGATTTTTTCATTCTAATTGATCATATATTGTACTTAATTCAATATTTTTTAAATTAAATTCATTATTTAACTAATAATTTAATTCTTATATTTATTATTTTATTTTATATTTGATATGATTATTTTCAAACTGGTTTTTAGATTTGAAATTTTTTTTCAATACATCATGTCTCTTTTATTTTTTTCAAAAATAATTAATTAAATTCTCTTTTAATGTTAGTCTAAGTTAAATGAAATGGCACAAACATATTGAAATTTTATGGTCCCAATCCATACTTAAACTGAAAAATCTTAAATAAACAAGATTATTTATAATCTTAATTTTATTTCTAAAATCATCAATAAATTTCTTGAAATTATCAAGAAAGTAATTTAACTCATTTAAATTATTTTATAGATATAAGTTTTTATTAATCTAGTGTGAAATGTTTTGTATATAAACATTAGATCTTATCCTTCTCAAATATTGAATTTTATACCCGTAAAGAACTTTTTCTCTAAAATGTAGAACTTTGTATCATCAAGATGTTCATCGTTAGATTTTCTAGCTAGGTTATACAAATTTAACTATTATTATCTTGTGAAGTTTACGTACTAATCTTTTTCTTTTTCTAAATCAAGAGAGTTGATGTTTGCTTTCTTGAATAACATTGAACTAGATATCCTTTCGAGTGTCTTTAATATACTAAGATTGACTCATTGTTATACAGCTTGAAAATAATTTTTAGTTACCTCTAAAAGAGTTAATAGTTTTAGTATTCTATAATTAACAAAATTATCTTTTATTTCTATTATATTCTTGAATGATTTGTGGATTATTCCACCAAAACTCATTATAACTTTGATATCTTTTGACCAACTAATACATATTCTTGGCGTAGGGTCATTGTAAACTACATAAAGTTTAATCTTTATATATTCTTGATTTTTTATTTCATTTATCCAATTGAGTTTTTCTTCTTTTTCTACGTTGATATATCATTTTCTCTTTTACTTAATTTGAAATTTTTGATTATTTTTTTTTATCTCAAATAATCTTTTTTTTTGTAGCTGAAACATTTAATTTCTTATATTATCTTTTAAAGATTTTTTAAGTTATAATATGTAAGTTGATTTTATAGTTAATATATCAACTAAAATGTTTCTATTTTTTAGTAAATATTTAACATTAAATTTATAATATTAAACCATTGTTATCATATGATTAATTGACATTTTTTATAATTACGTATAATATTAGTCCTTAAAAAATATCTAAAAAAATTATTATCCATTATGACAATAAACCTTAAATTGATAACATATATTACAAATTTTTTTATAATCATTTTTATTACTATGATAATTTAATTTTAGATTTTGAAAAAATCATAATGTGTATCTCTAAAGATATTAATATTTGTTATCTACTTTTACTTTTAGAATTGATCTATAATATTCATATGAAGCATATTTTTCTATTATTATTTTATAATTTAAATTTAAATAGTATAAACTTGACAAGTGTTTTACTTTTTTTACCTTGTCCATACAATGTGTATCATATTCTGTAAATTTTTAAATATAATTTTTTTTAGTTTAATTAGTAATAGATTTTGCATTTTTTTTAATTTTTTAATGTATGTTTTTACATAAGTTAAACATCTTAATCTTAAAAATATGTGTAACGAATTTATTAATTATTAATTTATAATAATTTTTTGAGTAGTAAAATTTTTTGAAAAAAATTATAGATTTATTTTAAAGATATTGTTTGTATATATACTTAAAATTTAATTTTACATAAATTGAGAGGAAAGCACGTATCCTTGCGTGCATGTAACTTAAACAAATAGTTTAAAATAAAATAAAAAATAATATTACGTTCAAATTATTAGTTATTTTATTTAAATAATTTATTTTATAAATAAAAATAAATTTTTTTTGATAATTTTATTTTAATTTATATACGTCGTAAATTAAACTTATTTTAACTTATAATTAATATATAATTTAAGAATTAATAAAAATTAAAATAAAGTTGTAATAATTAATAAATTTTAAGTTGAATATTTTTTATATTAATTTTAATTTTATTTAATTATTTGAAATAAATATAAAAAGATGCTTACATGTTTTATAATCTAAAAACGTAAAGATATCTTAAAATTTGAAATAAATATATTTATATTTAATAAAAAAATTAATTTATTTCCATAACTACGTGGCATATTTTATAATATAAAAACTAAAATTTTCTTAACAATTTTCTATATATCCAAATTAATCAGGGTTCGAGCCAGAGCTCAGAGTAATTAATTCTGATTTATTCTACAGGATATATGATTAACTTTATGGTAGCTCATTGACGAGAAGAAGATAAAGTTAATCATATTCCCATAAATTAAATTATTAATAATAATTTTATTTAATAAAAATTATATTAATTATATAAATGAAATATATATTTATACACTTTTTTTATAATTATAATAAAAAAATAATAATATTGTTATGCAAAAAAATAAAATAGAAATGAATTATAGCAGCTTTTTTCCATTACCACTTTAAAAACCAAATTATAATTGTATTGATAATAAAAAAAACGAGGTCGGTTATAATTAAGTCATATATTAATATTTTGTTAAGGTTTAGTTTTTGGGTAATTGCAAGCGTTGATTAATGATAATAAGCAAATTTTAAATTTAACTTAATAGGATTAATTTGATACTTTCTAAAAGTTACAATAGTAGAACTTATAAAAACTTCTCTCATATTTTAAAATTATTAATATTTATAAATTATTTTACGAATAAATAACATAAAATTTAATTATAAATTTATCTCCAAATTCACATTTTCGATAATAAAGGTAGCATTTTCACCCTCCAAATACCTAATATATATTTTTGGTAAATCCCAAATTCCCAATATATCTACCCTGATTCTATGTGCTGTGCCGTTTTATCCACTTTTTCCAACTTGAAATTACAATCTTCCACAATTATAAATCCAATCGTCTCTCCTCAGCTTTCCTACCCAGTATCTTTATCATTCTCTTCTTTGGTCAATTTCTCTTCATTACAATCTCTCATGGACTCCTCATCAACCCCTTCAAAAATTTCCATCTACCATGAACAATTTATGAGGAAAGTTTCAATCTTTACGCCTCTTTTATTTCTCTAGTTGCCTAATTTTGGTAATCTTCATTTGATGTCACCAATTCCTCGTAAATATGTACGTTTCCTCATCTGGGTTTACATCCACTTCCGCAAATCAAAATGATTTTCATTTTCTGATCTCTTTTATTGACCCAGTTTCCAGATCTTCGACCTGTTTGACAATATGCCTCTGTCAAATTGCGTTCCTTCCCTTCTGGATTATCACCATCTCTCATCTCTGCCATTTGAACATGTTTCTGAGCTAAAAAGTTGAACATCTTAATATCTAATTTGTGTCTCTGCTTCAAAGAAAGAAACCACCTTTTAGAGTTATGGAGGTCGTGGAGCAACAACAAATCAACAATCTTGATCCTCCAAGGAACATTATATTTGGGAAGTATGAAATGGGAAGATTACTAGGCAAAGGTACGTTTGCTAAGGTTTATTATGGAAGAAATCTCGTAACAGGTGAAAGTGTTGCTATTAAAGTTGTGTTGAAAGACAGAGTTGTGCAAAAAGATGGTCCAAATCTAATGGATCAAATAAAAAGGGAGATTTCAATTATGAGTATGGTTCATCATCTACATATTGTTGAGTTAAAAGAAGTTATGGCAACAAAATGTAAAGTCTTTTTTATTATGGAGTATGTGAAAGGAGGTGAGTTGTTTACTAAAGTTGCTAAAGGTAGACTAAGTGAAGATTTAGCTAGAAAGTATTTTCAACAACTTATTAGTGCTGTTGATTTTTGTCATAGTAGAGGAGTTTGTCACCGTGATTTGAAGCCTGAAAATTTGCTTTTAGATGAGAATGAAGATCTGAAAGTTTCTGATTTTGGGTTATCAGCTTTGCCTGAACAGCTTAGAAAAGATGGCATGCTATATACTCAATGTGGAACACCAGCTTATGTAGCTCCTGAGGTGCTTAAGAAGTTGGGATATGATGGAGCGAAAGCTGATATTTGGTCATGTGGTATTATTCTCTTTGTTTTGCTTGCTGGGTATTTACCATTTCATGATGAGAACGTAATGAAACTGTATAAGAAAGCTTTTGAGGCTCAATATCAATTTCCAGATTGGATTTCTGAAGAAGCAAAGAGTTTGATTTCTAAGCTCTTAGTTGTTGATCCAAACAAGAGAATTTCAATCTCTGAGATACTTAAAAATCCTTGGTTTCAAATTGGTTATACAAAGCCTATTGCTTCTTCAATTGAAGAAGGTGAGAAAGGTGAAAATAGTAGTAATACAGAAGAATGGGAATTGATGAGCACAAAATCATCACCACCTTTTTACAATGCATTTGATTTCATTTCATCAATGTCAGCTGGATTTGATTTGTCAAGTTTGTTTGAGAAAAAGAGAAAATCAGCTGCATTGTTCACTTCTAAATGCTCAGCTTCTACAATCTTGAAAAAGCTTGAGGCAGTAGCTAAAAAGCTGAACTTTAGGATGATGTGGGATAAGGACTTCAAGGTGAAAATGCAGGGGAAGATGGAGGGTAGAAAAGGTAAATTGGGGGTTACGGTGGAGGTTTTTGAGGTGGTGCCGGAGATGGCAGTGGTCGAATTTTCCAAGTCTTCTGGGGATACACTTGAGTACAATAAGTTTTATGAAGAGGAAGTGAGACCTGCCCTTAAGGACATTGTTTGGAGTTGGCAAGGTGAGAACCACTGTAGCTCATAGTAAGGACAAAAACCTTTATGGCATGAACTACTATGTCTAAAGTCCTTTGTATCATTATCTAAGTTCTTAATCCAATTTGTCTTTCTTTGAGTACTTAGCACTTTAGGTGAAGAATATACAGATGAGTTAAGCATGTAATGTTTACAATGCATGTAATGTATTATTGGATTGTATTATCCTCTGTTTAGTTGTGCTTATGGTTTAAAATAGAAACAATTCATAAATGTGGTTCTTGAGTTCTAAAAGCGTTTCTGATAATATTTTTTTTTTGTTGTCAGAAGCGTTTCTATAAGATTCCATAAAAGCTTAAACAGACTGTTTTGACACGAATTTTGGAAAGAAAAAAAATATATTTTTGAATTAATTAAACAACAAAAATGTTCGACATAAGTGTTTAATTTTGATGGTTGAATAATAACATTTTGTACTTTTATCAACAATCTGTAGTTTTCTTTTTCTTTTAAAACCGCTTTTGATGAAAACTACCTTTAACAGAATCAAAAGCAACATGATTTTTTCTCTACGCAATAGTTAATAGTTATTGTGTTGAGAAAAACTTAGATACAATGATATACTTTGTAATCGTAATTAATGATTGCTTACTGAAGAGATAATAATAGTTATTAGGTTGTTGATCGATGTTACATTTAGAAGAATTAATTGCTTGTGCCAAAGGTTAATTGTTACTGATAAAATGATGGCGATTTATTATGATAATAACGTTAGCATATATAATAATCGAAAAGGGTGGCTTTGATTGAATGATCAACAATAATTTGTACAAGTTGGCTTAATGCCATAAACAGCTATAGAGCATTGAAGAGAAATATTGTAGAGTCCACCATCTATATATATATATATATGCATGAATAAAAATAATAAAAAAAAGTCTATTTATGGATATGGTTAGGGAATGACCTTTCTAGTCATGCGAACCACAAATTAGTTTAAGCTTTAGAATAATCTCCAAGTTTGAAGAATCCAACTATTCACCGGCCCACATAAATAAATAGAAACGTCACAGTTCAGTGATAAGTTTTGGTTTTATTGGAGGTAACTATAACTCTTAATATTTATATCTAATAGTATTATTATCAAATTAATTATATTTATGAGAGAAGTGAGTAATTATACAAAAATTATTATTTTTAGTTCCAATAAGTTTATTATTTTTAATAATTTTTTTTTTAGGAATTTCAATTTTTCATGATTCTATCCCCTCCTCTTAGCCTGCCTCCTTCTTCACATTCTCATAATTCACTAATTTTTAGGGTTTAATAATGATAAAAATATATTTATTTTTATATTTATATCACTTATATTATATTAGGTGTCTATATTTACTTAAAAAAAATTAATGATTTCTCTAATTTTTAAAATAATTATAATACATAATTATAAATTAAAAAAAAAGGTACCAGGTGCCCTGAACTAATTGTCTGATTTTTGAATTTATGGATGGAGGAGGGTTAGTGGGTGAGTTTGATTCAATCTCTCACATGGAATCGCTATGATTCAATGTTTTGAATGTATCCAAATGATTAGACGAGTAACACCCGTAGCCCAACTTTTGTAAAAAAGTTATGATCATGGATGGTTACCCAAAAATTGTTAGAATACTTCCAAAAAGGGCTTTTTTGGTTCGACCATTTGTGATGTTTTTTTTATTATTATTTACTTTATTTTATTTTATACCTAGAATGCTTCCTAGAAGGGCTTCTTCGTATAACTTAATCTGTAATTTTAAACCTTTTTTTTTTAACTTAAAAGAAAGATGCATTCATATGTTTTTAATAAAATTCGATCATACGTGACATTAATTAAGAAGAAGAAGAAAAAAAAAACAGCATTTAAGTTTTGACATTTGGAGATAGCCACTAGAATATAGTATCCAATTCTACATATAAACTAATGGTCGGTTTACTTTTTTTTAATTGACAATAATTTCAATTAAAACTGAGTTTGATAGGATCGTTTTATTAAATTATGAAATTATAGTCTTTTTGTTTTTTTATTAAGTAATTTCTTATAAAGCTATAGTTTCAAAATGAGTTATTTTTATTCAAAAATATTAATGAATTTATCAAAAATAAAAAAAAAATTGCTCATATTTTCTTTATTAATACAGAAATAGTAATAACAAACAAATACCCCCATCCCATCCCACACACCACACACACACACACACGAATTTACTGTTTATTTTTCATTAATTGAAACTTGTAAAACAAACAGATAGATAGCTTATTGGACCGGATACTCATAGATAATAAACACACACAAAGTTTGGCCCATAATACGATAGAAAAATGCCATCTTCTATTATAATTTAATTTCCCAAGCAAATTCGAAAGAAGAAGAGGCGGTAAAGATTGTTAAGTTAAGACAGACAGACATTGTTTTCATATTATATTCTGGTTTAAATCTCACATCTTTAAATATTATTTACCCTAATTTAAAGTTATAAAAAAGTCCAGTACTTTTTAATACTTTGATTTTACCTAATAAAAACCGTGGATCCCACCTGTTTCTATCAAGGTTAAATTTGTAAGTAATAATTTTTTTCTGAAAAATAATGTAATACAATAAAATATTTTAATATTTAATTTAAATGTGAGTAAAATATAAAAATAAAATAAAAATGACTATCAATAAAATCAACAGTAGAATATATTTAAAATTAATGTAAAATAATAATTATAGTTATTACGTCATAAGTTCAATGCTCTGACTCGAACAAACTATGTACAACGTACGTTTCTACTTCTCTGTTGGGTTCCATTACAATTTACAGGCAAGCACTATCACTTTTTTATGATATGGCCCTACAATAAATAAAGTGCGTAACACTTACGATGGCCGCTAGTCACTTAGATCCAGTGAAGTACTTCACGGGCTCCACACGAGTGGTTGACTGTTTGACCCCCGTGAGTCCCACTTTGATTATTCGTTTATTTTGTACGAGATTTTTTATATTCCATAAATTTTGAATCATTTCAATAATTAATTACCATGTAATTTTTTTTTATTGAAATAAGAAACAGTATTTCATCAATTAAAATGTATGTAATTAGATGACGAAAGGTTTTTGAATAATGTAATATGTAAATTGTATATTTGAAAGAAAAAAAAAATTTGATGTGTACAGTTAATGAACTGTGTATTGATTTTCTTGGTCGGCTCTCAACTCGTTAAAGTACACAAGGAAATGTACGGTAAACACCTGCAAAGGTCATGCTTCCACTTTAGGTGTCCAAAATAGGTGGGAAAAATTAAAAACATAATAATTTTACAAATCTATTGATACTAAGCATCGTATTATCATTTAATTAAATTCTAAAATTAATTGTTAATACTAAAAATTAAGGGTTAATAAATAATATTTTAAATTTGATTTTATAGTTATATCAAATTTAAATTAAAAATTATATATTTTATTTTAGATTCTAATAAATAGATTTTTTAATTCATTAAAATCTTATTAGAATCGAATTATTATTAAAATTATAAATAAATATATATATTAATTATTAAAACATAATTTTTTTATTTTTTATTTTATTAATTATAATTATTAATAATAATTTTTAATAAAGATAAATCAATTTAAAATTTTAAAAAATATATATCATATTTTATATATAATAATAACTTATAAATAAATTTAAACATTATTTAAATTTATATTTATTCGAATTAATTATAACATCAAATTAAATAATATTTAAATCTACGTTTATCCCAGTAAAAATAACAAATTCTGAAAATATACCCCCGTTTAATTAATGATTTTTTATGGGGCTAAAATTAATTTCTCTGTTAGAGATTGTGTGAGCCACCCTTTTTCTCTTTCGAATTTATTCCTTATTATCGTCTGTAAATAACAAAAGAGTTTGTTAAGATCTGAAGTGTAATAGAATGTGTACGGGGGGGGGCTATAAAAGCAACATACTTTGAAAGTGATCATATTTGGTGTAAAGTTTGTTTCTTTTATGCCATTTCTCTTGAATTGAGCTATGTGAGTACCCGAATTGTTTCCATTCTTTATGTTAATCTTTTCCATTTTTTTGTTTGGATGCCAGTGAAAAAAATTAATAAAAAACTAGAACAACCTTAAACCTTTCTCTGTTTTTTATTTTTATTTTTTTAATTTCGATAAAAATAATTCTTCTTTTGTTGGTTCTGAACTTGTGATTACGTAGTTGGTTTAACTTGGATTAATAGATGGTTTTCTCAAATTTTCAGCTGCGTACAAAAATATGGCAGTGACAGGTTCAAATTCTCAGCAACAGCCACAATTCATAGCAATCACTGGAAATCAAAGTTATACAAATGAACCACTTATTGAAAATTCAGAGACTAATCAGATTGTGGTTCCTGAAGTGAGTTTTTTTTTTAAAAGAAAAAGAAAAAGAAAGAAAAATCATTTGTTAGATTCTAGAGAGCTTTTGTTGAATATTAGATTTTGAGATTACTGCTTAGTAATTGCTTGTGAATGAGTAAACATGTAGCTGAATTTTTATGCATATCAACCGTTTGGTTTAAGGTTTGAATGGAATATAAGAATTTTCTAGTGTTTTGCTGATAGTTAATTGGGCTATGGCCAAAGCAAATCCCAAAGATTTGACCCATTGAGTAGATTAGCCAAAGAAGCCCATGAAAGTATTCTTTGCTTTATTTGACAACAGGCGGACTTACATTCATATCCAAAGCAAATAAATTGCAAAACTTGTGTGAAGATAAGAGCACATGTAGGAAAACTTCAACACTGAGAAACCTTGATTTAATTGTCGAGTAGATAAGAAGGGATCCATCTAATTCGACATACATAGGGTCTGTTTGGATGTGCTTTTTCTATAAGTAGTTTTAAAGGAAGCGATTTGATATGAAGTTGTTTGGTTAAAAGTGGTATTTTAAGATAAATGTTCAGGTTTTTACATGAAACTGTTAGAAGTAATTTTTCATGACACTTAAGTAATTGTTTTAGAAAAATAGAATGCATATAAAAGATTACCAGACGTCTATAAAAGTGCTTTAGTCTGTTTGAAACCACTTTCAGACCCATAAAGAAGCAGTTCAATGTTGAGCTTGATTGATTTCTATGAAGGAAAAATCAAACTAAATCACTTTGTTTGTAATGGGTTTGTTTTTCTTTTACACAGAAGAAGAGTAGCTGGAGAAAATTACTGGCCTACATGGGTCCGGGATTTCTTGTTTCAATTGCATATATTGATCCCGGAAATTGTAAGTTGATTGCCTCTTTTTTTTTTCTTTTTTTTTTCCTGCTTCAAATTGTATGCTTTTAGCAATTGGCATACATAACATCTTCATGTTTTTTTGGTTGACCTACAGTTGAAACGGATTTGCAGTCTGGAGCCCAATTCAAGTATGGGGTGGGTTTGTTAACTTTGATGTTATTGTTTGGCCTTACAATTCATATTTAAAAGTGCTTTTGACCAAAAAAAAAAGGCTTCTGAATCAAACAGAAAAATTTATCATAATGTTTTCACGGTTAGGAAAGCACTTTCTTTTCAAACCACTTTTAATGGCATAGTTTCTTTATGCAGTAAAAGCAACATAACTTTAAGAGTTTTTATTTTTGCAGTTGTTGTGGATAATATTGGTGGCTTCATGTGCTGCTCTTATCATCCAATCCCTGGCAGCAAATTTGGGGGTTGTCACAGGCAAGTGAATGTCCATTCCATTTATTACTTAACAGGCATTATTTCCATAACTATTTATGCTAATTTGATCGTGTCATTTATGGTGAAAATTGTAGGCAAACATTTAGCAGAGCATTGTAGGATTGAATATCCCAGGGTAACAAACTTCGTCCTATGGCTTCTTGCTGAGATTTCTATAGTTGCATGTGACATTCCTGAAGGTAAGCTAGACACTAGAGCACACCAATACTAGATGTCTAACATTTCTTTAGGGAATTTTCTACTTCAATTCCTCGCGTTCAAGTATCTTTTGGTAAAAAGGGGTTTTTATGCCCTTATTGAGAAAGTAGTTTCTCTATTAAGCAAGTGCTAGTTTTTTTCTTTAGGATAAACAACACTTATGATCCCTTAACTTTTATCAATTCTATGCTTTAGGCTCCTAACTATTTATTTGTTAGATTCGGTGCACTAGCTTTTTAGTTCTCACAAATTTGGTTTAAAAGGGTCTAAATGTGTTAAATTGGGAAAACTAAGGGACTAAGTGTTAAAGGAAGTCCCACATCGGTTAGGTGATCGGTAGTAATGCTGTTTATAAACCTGGACAATGTTTAACTCAATAAGATCTTATTGAGTTGAATTTAAGTCATAAGGAAAAAAAGAAGTAATTTTAACACGTTAAATTTGAGTGTTAGAGTGAAATTTCACCGTAATTTCTACTTTTGGACTGAATTTGAAAAATTAGGGATCAAATTCTCAAAAAAAGTTAGGGAATCAAAGTATAGATTGGTAAAAGCTAGGAAACTACAGGTATTATTCAGTATTTCTTTGTACATGGAAACTTTTGACACAAAGCTTGAACTTTATCTTTGAAAGAGTGATTATAAGTATAGTAAAATATGTTTTTGCATTTTCATGTGGGATCATGCATTTGTTTTAGTTTATAATTATGTAGGCAGAATATCACTTTGTAGACTATTTTATGTCAATAGTTTAAGGAATTCACCTGAAATTTTCTCATTAGTTGTTGCTTTATTCACAGTGATTGGAACTGCCTTTGCTCTGAACATGCTCTTCAATATTCCTTTGTGGTGTGGTGTTCTCCTAACAGGCTTCAGTACATTGGTCCTTCTTGCATTACAACAATATGGGGTATCTTGATATATCCTATCATCTTAAAGCCTTTGCTACTACTTGTTTTCATGCTATGCACTGTTGTGGTTGCTGATATAATTACACTACTCTTGAATCGATAAATGTAATAATTTATTTCTTTAGGAACAACATGCATGATATATCCTATCATCTTAAAGCCTTTGCTAATACTTGTTTTCATGCCATGCACTGTTGTGGTTGCTGATATAATTACACTACTCTTGAATCGATAAATGTAATAATTTCTTTCTTTAGGAACAACATGCATAAAAATGTCAATGTATCCACGATAAAATCATTAGGATTTTCTGTCAAAATACCTCCATCATCAATAGTTTGGGATAAAATCGTTATAATATTCACGAAGTCACGATTTTGGCTAGGGGGTGGCTGGTTGCATGATTTCTAGGGGTGGGAGGGATGGGTATGGTGGCTAATGGCTGATGGTGGCTAAAGAGGATTAGGGTTAGGCTCTGTTATTATGTTGGAGAAGAGTTAGCAATCAATTATCTTAAAAACTTAAGCTGTGTTAAGAGGTGGGTAACTATTTTCTTATATATTATGTTTAGGTCGTAACAAATTTTATAGTTTTTATATATTTTACATAAATATTGGTAAATTTCGATAATATCTTGTATATATCTCTATAAATATTGACATTTAATCCTTGAGGAACAATGGAAAGAAAATGAATAAGAGTTTTCTATTTTCAGGTTAGGAAACTTGAATTTTTTATTGCATTTCTAGTGGCAACAATTGCTCTTTGCTTTTTTGTGGAGCTTGGTTATGCAAAGCCTGTTTTTAGTGAAGTTATGCATGGTCTTTTTGTTCCTCAACTCAAAGGAAATGGAGCTACTGGTCTTGCAATTTCACTTCTTGGTGCTATGGTTATGCCGTATGTTTCTAATATTTGCGCATTGCGATTTTTATCATTTATTTTGTTTTGAAAGCTTCTATTTTTCCTTTCCTTTTCCACATTTTTATTGACATTTTGTTCTTTTACAGGCACAACCTTTTCCTCCACTCTGCATTGGTGCTCTCTAGGAAAATACCTAGATCTAGTGGTGGCATTAAAGTAAAACTTTGATCTTATGTAGAGTAGTTTTGACCTAATAATTTATAAATTTATGTATTGTTCATTTATACAAGGAAAACACTTGTTGTCACAATTCGTGACCATATCAATTGATGTGGCTGTATGTGATTGGTTAAAACAGAATTCGTACGGGTATCTGTTATCTCAGGAGCCAAATCACATTTCATCACGTCAGTTAAGATGGGTCACAAATTATCACCATTAGCAGTGATCTTTGTATAAGATTATGTATTTAAAGATGATATATTATAAAATACGCTTCTCATGCTAGATTGTGAAATTGTTCTATTACTCAAACTGGAGCTATTTATGATTTATGTGCAGGAGGCTTGCAGATACTATATGATGGAAAGTGGGTTTGCCCTTGCAATAGCCTTTTGTATTAATATATCTGTTATCTCTGTTAGTGGTGCCGTTTGCAATTCTTCAAATATGAGTGTAGAAGATCAGAACAGCTGCAAAGACTTGGATTTGAATAAAGCTTCATTTTTACTAAGAGTACGTGAAGAACCAATATTTACTCATATTGTCAATGTGTTTTGTTTACTTGGGGACCCTATTTTTTGCTAGTAGTTTTCTTGTTAGGTTTATGCTTCTGTTCAGAGCGGTTTCTTTTAAATTTGATTTCAAAAGAAAGAGGCATATTATTTGTGCTTCAAGTTTTGTTTGGTTTTGATTTTTAAACACCGGCAAATAGGGAAAGGAAAAAAAAATACAGTTCTAAACCAAACAAGAAAAAATTTGACAGAAGTGCTTTCAGAGTTAGGAAAGATAATCTTGATAAAAGCACACACGATTTGCTTCTTGAAAGCAATTTCTTCTTAAACTACTTTAGCAAACAAATTGTTAGTCTGGAAGCACAAAATGTGTTTTGAGTCGTAAATCACTTTTGAAAAAAACAATATATGTTTGGTTCATAAATAGTTTTTTATTGTTAAAAGTGCTTTTATAGGATCTTAGAAGTAGAAGCACTTTATAAGGTACTCCTATTACAAATTTCACCGTAATGATTTACATATACACTTACAGAACGTCCTAGGAAGATGGAGCTCAAAACTTTTTGCAATAGCTTTGTTGGCATCAGGTCAGAGTTCTACCATTACAGGAACATATGCGGGCCAATATGTGATGCAGGTGTCCTTTCTTCCCATAGTGTTTTACTGTTCTTTTCTTCTATCAGCAATGTTTATGTTCATGTCTTACTATAATGACCATGGTTTCGAGCTTTGATAATCGACAAGGAAAAGAAAAAAAGAAAGAAAGAAAAAAACTGTTTTTTGTATTTTTATGGAAGATGATTTTCTATTTTCTTAAGTTAGCTGATGAAGAGTACATTTTACAACTATACTACTATAGCTGTGACCTTATGTTCATCATTTTCGATAACATATAATTTTTTGAATGATCGTTCCTTTTCTCATTTTATAAGTATCTAATTTTACTCTTTCCTTAAAGCAATTATAGGAAAAAAATTTAGCTAACTTGTTGCACTTGCGGTTTTCTTTTTAGCTTATTATTTTCTCCCTCAATTTGTTTGTGAAGGGCTTTCTTGATTTAAGGTTGAAGCCATGGATTCGGAACTTTTTAACTCGATGTTTGGCAATAGTCCCTAGTCTAATTGTTGCACTCATTGGAGGCTCTTCCGGCGCCGGAAAGCTAATCATTATAGCATCAGTAAGTTATCTTTTTCCCTCTAAACTTATGTTACTAGGATTCAGATAAGTGTATTTGTCTAGGCATCAAATTTGTTAAATTTATAATTTTAGGACATTTGTATACTGATATAGAGTGTATAATTTTTTGACATGAACACTTGGACACTACCATTAAATATTTATGTATTTTTTTAATTTTTTATGTTTTAACCTAAATATTTTATAACATATATACTAACATTATATATATATCATGCATTGAAATAATAAAATAACTAGACATATATCAATCTTAGTCTTAGTAATCATATTATGGAATGGGTACAAATTATTAAAATAAAATTACTCAAAAATCAATAAATGTGTAATAAAAAACTTTGGTTAATTGGGAAACGAAAAAAGTTTAATAAATTTTATTTTTTTTGGAGAAAAGAAAGATCCAATTGACTTTTTATATATAATTAATAATAATGAAGAGTTTATAAAATGCCAAAATTTTGGTATAAATACTTGCATATCACAATAAATTAACTAAAATGCTTGCTTTTTTTAATATTTATTTATAGTTTTCTAAATGAATTATTAATTTATATTATCCAATATTTTTTCATTCACTTATTATTTTTATATACATTATTATTATCTAGCTAGCTGTCAATACATTTATATATTTTGATTTAAATTAACATAAATTAAAAAAAATCCAGAAGCCTAGGAGCCTTAGCTCAAACTCATTTAATCTTTAAAACCTTACATAAATTTTAAAAAATAAAAATTGAAGAAGATAACTGCAGTGACTCAGCCACTCTCCGTCTTCTTCAATGCCTCTTCGTGTTCCTCAGTAACCGTTTGTCTTCTTCAGTGGTTTACAGTTAAAATCTCCATTAATACTATGATTTAAAAATTTTAAGTCGTTTTTTTGTTTCTTCCCTTCTCCTCCACGTCTCTTCTTCAATTTTATTCTTCTTTTTTATCTTCGTTGTGTCCAAAAATATTTCACCAGATCATACACATACCTTGTATCGGTTTCAGTGTTGTATCCTGTCGACACCAATAAGGTAGGCCAAAGGGGCGAGTCCGAGTAACATAGCTCTAAACCAACTTTACTTCTAAATGTCCATTTGCTTGTGCTTTGAAAAGATAATGTAGGGATGGGCAAAAAAATCGTAGGTTCGGTTATCTGCGGTTATCTGAACCAGCAGTTCGGTTTTTAACCGGTAAAATTTCGAGGACGGGAACGATTTCAAGTAAAAATCGAACATGAAACAACGGATACAATTTGGCTACGATTATACTAAAAACCGTACCCAAAATTAATTATATTTATTTAATAAATTAAATTTTTTTTTTTTTCATAACCGTTCCGAATCGTTACCTGTGGGTAAAAAACCGTCCCCAAACCATAACGGTTTTCGGGTGGTTTCAAGTATAGGTTTTATAATTCGGTTCGATGATAGTTATATCAAAAATCGTCTTCATCCATACTTGTGCCCATCCTTAAGATAATGTATACTACAGTAAAAAAATAATATTTGGCCTGGAAATATTTTGTTATTGTCTAGAGCACTTTAACTTGGTCTCTAAAACATAAACAAACGGACCTTAATTAGAGAATTGTACGATTAAAACGTATTATTCATACCTTAGTTGAAATAATTTATGTTAATAACAATGTTCTATATTGATTAAGTACAATGTTATATTAAAGTTTATAAAAATTATGTGTATCTTCATTCATTAGGTCAAACTTTTGGGATTAGAAGGTCCAACTTATGGACTTTAACATGGTACCGATGCTTCAGTTGATTGGATCAAAAACTTTAAGTCTCATCTCATATAAAAAAAATGAAATGGGTATTGCAAAAAAAAAAGACAACTAATCTAAATAGAATATAGTATAATAAAATGGGTTAAAAATATAAATTTATGAACTTTATTAGGAATAAAGACCGAGGATGGTAAGAGTAATATCTCATATTAATTAAGTACAATGTTATAGTAAAGTTTATAAGAATTGTGAATATCTTTACCTATTGGGTTAACCTTTTAGGATTAAAAAGCACATATTTCTTATAAACTTTACTATAGTATTTCACTTAATCAATATAAAACATTACTTGTTGAAAATCAATACTAACCTAATAAATAAAGTAGTTGAAGGATGTAGGAAACTAAATGGAGTGGTTAATGGATGTAGGAAACTAAATGGAGTGGATGAAAGATGTAGAAAAAAGAAATGTGTAGATAATATTTGTATGATTAAAATTATTTCTTAGTTTTATATTTGTGTGATGTGAATTGCATGATGAGGACTATAAATAACCTACCTTGTATTGATTTAATCATTCTATATAAAAAAACAAATAATTCTTTGTATTCTTAGTTTGAGTATGATTTTGAGCTTTCTCTTTGAGTTTTTGTATTTCTCTTCAATTTGCAAGTTGCCTTTGAAAGGTGTTATAGTGTATTTTATTGTGAGTATAATACAAGTAGTTTGTTTATTTGTTTGGATCAAATATTAGTAAATTTAGAGTTATGTATTCTCAATTTTACTTAACATTACTCTTAATATCACCCTTCAAACGATGGATCTTTGTCTCTCACTTTGCATTTTTAACATATTTTATTATATTATATTTTAACCCATTGAAACAATTGTTTGCATTTTAATCCTCTATAAGCTTTTGAAGTTTACTTAAATAGATTATAGAGTATAAGTTTCTATCCCAAAAACCCAATAGCTAATAATTTTGAATGAAATGTTGTTGTTACACAGATGATACTATCATTTGAGCTCCCTTTTGCTCTTATTCCACTTCTCAAGTTCACAAGTTGTGAGACCAAGATGGGGACATATGTGAACTCTACTACGGTAAGCTTCTAATCTGACTTCGAATAATATTGCATTGCAGAATTTAAGCTACTTGCCTGCGAATCATTTCTGGAAGTTGGTTTTGGACTAATATACTGAATAAATATTTATTATAAGTGCGAACATCAGCTAGTCTCCTAAGTTAGGGAAGGGCATTTGTATCGTTTAGTTTTATGGCTTAAAAATAGTTTTTTTCTTTCTTTTTTAAGAAAAGAGTGATGAATTATAAAATTACTTTATTAACATTTTTTGTTAATTAAACGTGTCAAGTGACGTAGACATTATTCTATTTATTTATATTTTGAAGAACTCATGAACACTTTAGGTCTAACATTCACATCTACTGTAACACTTTTCCCTTATTTTAAATGATTTTATTAACTTTTGCGTTCACATTTGTTAAAAAAAAAAAACATTTTATGTTTAGGTGCACAAAGTAAAACCGTTATATTTATAAAGTTTAATTATAAATACCTCCCTCTTGGTTTTCAAAAAACAGCAAAAGAATCCTAGAAGTTTGAAAAATAACAAGTGCATCCTTTATTTGCACTATTTCTTGATTCAGGTATTTGCAAGAAAAACAATAAAAGTGAGGAGAAGATAACAGGAGGAGTATAATTACCAATTTTTTAAACTTGAATGGTGTTTTTGGAATTTATAGAAACCTCGAGGGGTTGTGTTTTAATTTTCTCTATTTACAATATTGCTTCCTATGAGTAATTAACATATATGTAACTTATCACCAATTGCAGATAACTACAACAACTTGGATCATAGGTTCACTGATAATGGCAATAAACATATACTATATAATGACTGGATTCATGAACTTGCTTCTACACAGTCACTTAAAACTAGTGAACATTCTGTTTTGTGGAATATTTGGATTTACAGGAATGGCAATATATTTGGGTGGAATATCATACCTAGTTTTCCGCAAAAATAAAGAAACAACAAACCTTATAGCCTTAAGTAGTAGTACAACTGAATGCAGACAAAGGGAGCAAAATGAGCATACCAATATTACGTCAATGTATACTTTGCCTAGGGAGGATATCGTAAACATGCAATTGCCTCAGAGAAGTTCCACTGGAGATCTTGACTAATAAGTAGTGCATTTTGTAGTGTCTCAACACATTTTTATAGTTTTTTTCTTTCTTTCTTTCTTTAATAGGTTCAAATGTTATGAAATAACCAAATGAACTCTTTTAATGCTTAGAAGTTGTATGTTACTTATGACTCTAACTTACATGTGCAGTCGTAGTATACACCACTATTGCTATATTATTACACTTTGTTTTTTATATGATAAATTTATTCATGTTATTTTATTTTTAATCTTTTTAAAATATATATTTTTTATATTATTAAAAAAATAAAAATAAAAATATATGCACCTTAAGGTTAAATATAAAACTTCAATTTTAAAGAAATGTCCTACTGTATAATTAAATCACATTATATATATTTAAATTAACTTAAATGTGACAAATATTAGTCAGTGGGTTTGCACCTGACAGTATAAGGTTATCTTTTTTAAAATTGTAATATAACGAAAATGAATAAGTTGGAAGACATCGTTATCCAAACACAGCACTTATTAAATATTTTAAAATTTTAATTCAAAATTTTTTGTCCACTACATTTTTGCCCCCAACATTTCTTATTAAAAAAAAGTGATTTTTGAAGTTTATTAAGTGATTTAAAACAATATCACGTCATGGATACAAATTTATTCAAAAGCTAATTCTCAACTGCTATTTTAAATTTATTTACTTAGTTTTTATTCTCTCTACATCCATCCATGTATGCCTAAATAGATCAAAATAAATATAGTTCGTTTAAAAAAAGAAAAATTCAATTATTGTTATAATATATATATATATATTATCTTTTATCAAAGCCTACATAACTTTAATTCTCTGTCAACCAAATTTCTTTCAGAAATTGCAAAATTTTATTACATTATTTTCCTTAAAAAAATTAATAATTACTTCTATCACAAAGAAAGTAGTCCCTTTTCATTATACATATTGCATCAGAAATAAGAGCCCTAAGATTGAACTTTGACAGGCTCTCCATTTGATTTGGGAAGTGGAAGGTGACCTTTTTCTTGTAAGCTCTTGACAGTTTCATATAGACACTGCTTCACTGGTGTAAACTCCAAGCCCAGGTCTTTTAGCTTCTGGTTTGAAAAATTATATGGTTTTGCTCTTGGGTTCTTCTCATCTGAGCACCTATATACATTCAATTACATAACACATCTCAGTAACTGAAAAGAAAAATCAATAAATCACTTTTAAGATGAAAGTGTAAGTGATTAACAAGAAACAATCAAAGGTGTCCCATTATACAGAACATCCAGTTCGGGCCCTTAAATTGCGCATTTATACAAATTTGAATTGAAAATGTCTCAAAATCACAGGTACAAACCATATGTAGTTTATACATAACAAATATACGACCTTGCATAACGTATGTACAGTCAGTAAATAAAAAAAAATGGGTCACATCGGGCCATTTATGCTTATTTTGGGGCCTCAAAATAAAAAATATTTCATTTTCTAGACAAATTACTAATGTATATCAAAATACAAAATACAAATAACAAAGGTTCTTCTTCCAATGACTAATGCAAGCCCAAGGAAGGTGAGAACAGATATTGGTCCAAGTCTGAGCGTGACAAGTGGGGGTAGGTGAGGATTCCATAGCTCAACAACAAGTTATATATTTAATGAAGAAAACTTGAATTTTAATTTTTATAAAACAAGTCAAAAGTCGGTCCACCTACTACTCCATTTATGGGCTCATTTCTTTTAAAAATACTAGAAATTACCAATCTCAATTGAGATGTCAAGTTTCTATTGATTCTCAGGCCTCAAGGAATAAAATAAATTAAAAATTAGCACATAGTTGCAGAAAATTATCTTCGGTCAATCTACCATCAAATTTGGAAAAAGAAAACAAAATTAGGAATAATATGAACATGTCAGTAGTCACCACCTAACTTAATCTCATTAGTGGCAAACAAAGACAAACGTGGCAGAAAGCTCGAAACTACTGTTATTAACATTTAAATAATAATTTTTATCACAACTTAATTTGATGCCGCTAGCAATCTACCTGTCATAATCCAGTTGACCCGTAAGTCCAAAATTACTTTGTCATCACACATGGAAAACTTTATATTAAATCAATTAATGACACGTCATACAATAGTGCATATAACTCTATTCTTTAGTACTTTTATCTAATTCTACACAATTTGAAAAAGAATTACCACCAAGATTATTTTCTTGGTAAACTTTCTTTCTTTCTTTTTTATTTTGTGAGGTGGAAGGATTAATTAAAACTATGGAAATTAAGATTACTTGTTCAGTCATCTCAGGGTTGGTCGATCTGAGACCATGTTCTTATGTTCATACATTGAATAAGAACAAATCCAATATTTGTAAAAGAAAATAATCAGCCACCTTCTAGTAGAGTTGTAAAAGATTAGTATTACACTATGGAAAACCCTGGTTCTATTCCCCACCCCCAATTATTATTTGGTCAAAAAAGAATTAGAATATGTCCAATGTTTGGAAAAAAAAGGAGGGTAATAAAAAAAATGACAATGATGATACTGATAATAAAATGCTACTTACTTAGTAGGAATGGGATATTCAGGGAAGAATTTGGCAAGGATTTCGACTACATCACCGCGGTGAAGAACACTCTCGGCACAAAGATATCTACCAGAGGCAGAGGGAGTCTCAAAAACTAGAATGTGAGCTAATGCCACATCTTGAACATGCACATATGCTTGAACTGAATTGGCATAAGTCTTAGCTGAGCCAGTCAAGTACTTGAGAATGTGAATTATGCTGGCATTTACGGTTGGCTGCAACAATGGCCCTAAAACAAGGACAGGGTTCACTGCTACTAAATCTACCCCTTTCTCTTTCGCCATTTCTCCTGCTGCTTGCTCAGCTACTGCCTTCCCATAACAGTACCAGTTCTGCAAATTTTAATGCATAATTTGTTAAGTTCACAATCAATTGTTAGAAATTCAATACTATATAGCAAGTCATACAATAACATTAAATAGAAAAACTATTATGATATTTGCAAAGTTCGTATTGTGCACAAAATCGTGGGTGTTTTTTGTTTAGACCAAAATTAGCCCCAGAATTGCACTTCTTTGCTATGTTCAGTCTTTGTACAAGTTATGTGAGGTTGTACATGCCTCATGTACGAATTGTGTACAACAGTGTACATGTTGTACACATTTTACCGGCAATTTTGGAACATCAATGGTCAAGTCTCCAAAAACGCAGATGATTGACTACAAACAAAGTTTGATACTTGATTAAAAGAAATGGAAGTCAAGTATAACCTTAGTGTTCTTGCAAAACTCAAGATCACTCCAACAAGATTCATCGACCACAGCATCAGGGTGCCTATTAGGGTCCATGGACACTGCACCAATTGATGATGTGAACACTACTCTTCTAACCTTGGCTTCTGCTGCCGCATTGATTACATTCTTAGTTCCAATTACAGCCGGCTCCACCATTTGTTCCTGTGATTATTCTAATTAGCTCACAATCACAACCACTATTTCAATGAAAATTTATTCAAAAACTAAAGAACCCATCAGTAAAATCTTCAACCCACCTCACCCAAATTCATTTTTCCTTTTGTGTGTTTTCATAATGAGAACAGTCACATATTATCTCTGAAAATTTGTTTTTATGGTTATTACATGATCAAAGGTGAGGTAAGTTCACCATAAATGACCATTGACAAAAGCAATTGTGATTGGACTTGCATACATCAATTCATATGGCACAGTTGTCAAATTAACATGTCACTTAATACATGTAGTACTTTGTTTCAACTTTCAACTTCAAGTGAGATCTAAGTTGATCAAAGTTGTCAAATTCAAAATACTTCGATACAGTTTGACCATATTCAACCAAACTGGTTACCCGTTGGGACAACCAGTCAATTGATCTTTATTATACCAAACGAGTCATTTTGAAACTAGGAAAAATCATTACATAACCCCTTCAAATTTTTACAAACAGCAAAAACACCATTCATTCAAGTTTGAAAAATATGATATTATACATCTTCTACTATTATTTTATTCCAATATCCTTTCCTAAATTTCATAATTTTTTATTTATTTTCTTAGAAATACATCCCATGAATAATTAGAAAATAGTAAAAAGAAGGTACGTAGTTGTTATTTTCAAACTTACGAAGTCTTTTAAAAAAAACGTAGAGAAAGATATTTGTAATCTACCCTTTAAACTATGGTCCTTTGTCATTTCACACAAAAGCCTGAATTTCTTATCAAAATCAAGTAGTGAAAAATCCCAAAGAAGATTAAGAAAAAATGACTCACTGGATCATCAGTGACAGGAGACGCAGTATGGAAAACGCCATCACAACCATTAATGGCGTGTCTAAGTCCTTCAAAATCCAAAAGATCAGCTTTACATAGAGTTAACCTCTCTTCAGCTCCTTCAAGCTCTCTCAAATGAGCATTCTTTGGATCATCTATAACCAAACACCAAACACCATACACAGACAAAAATACAAACACATACAATGCATATCAGTAAGTACCCAATAATTACCCATTACTTCAAAATTCAAATTAAAAAGATGGTTTATCTGTTTGCTTATGCTTTCAAAGGAAACTGATTTCAGAGAGAACCACTTCCAGTAAAATTCTCCATTTGATTCAAAAGCACTTTTAAGGTCTTAAAAAAAAACGATCCAAGAGGCAATAAAAACTGACCTGGGTTTCTAACAGTGCCTCTAACAGAATAACCTCTATCAAGCAAAAGCTTAACCATCCAAGAGGCAATAAAGCCTCCAGCACCAGTAACACATACAGTTTGGCCAGAACCTGTGAGGTTGGTGCTATCAATTGGCATCTTCTTGGACTTGTGAGAATCAAATCTTAAGAATTTTTTAGAGAATGTTGAAGAAGCTCCGTTAAGCAAATGAAGATAAAGAAAGGAAAGGCACGACAATAAGGACCGCTTCCTTTCTCATTTTATAGTAAAATAGAGACTCACCTACTACCAGTCACAAGTTGACGCTTACTTTTCAACTTTTCCCAAAAAGGAGAGCGTAAATTAAATAATAAGACATCAGCTTCTTCTTTTTAAAATGATAAACTGCACGTGGTTCACAAATTTAATATATCAATTATTTTATTTTAAATTAACATATCTTAACCAACTCATCATTATATTTATCAAGATTAATTTTAATAATTTTATTTATATATTTTAATTTTTTACAATATTTTTATTTTAATCTCTAATAATAAAATTTAATTCCATTCAATTTAATTTTTATTACAAAAAATATTTAAAAAAACCAAAATTAAAATATCACAAATTTTAAAAAATTTAACTAATATATTCAATTTATTAGATAACAATATTAACACAATATATATTATTATTGATATTAATAATTTAATAATTTTATCTAATAACATTATAATAATATGAATAAAATAATATATATATATTGTGATAATAATAAAGAAGATAAGTTTTACATTTCTTTTAATAGAAAAGAGAAAAAAGAGAAGAAAAAAAATCTCACTTTTTATCTCCTCAAAATTTTAAATTATTTGACAAGTTGAATTTGTTGCTGTGAGAGTTATTATTTTCTTTTACTTTGATACTTTCAGTAATAATGAATTTATATAATATATAAATAATAAAAAATTTAATTGTAATCAGTGTTATTATTTATTACATGATATTATAAGTTTTTTTATGAATATAAAACTTCATTTTTATTTGTATCCCTTTGTGGATAAGCAATCCAATTGTGAAGAGTATAGAGAGATAAGAAGAAAGAATGATTTAATGTTGTATTAGTGTGTCTTAGAATGTACATATAGAACTTTATTTATAGAGTTGCAACAAGTGTAGTACAAATGTAGTACAAGTGAAATAGTAAGTGTAATACAAGTGAAATAGTACAAGTGTAGTACAAGTGAAATAGTGGAAGTGTAGTACAAGTGAAATAGTAGAAGTAGTACAAGTGAAATAAATATAACTTAACATCCCCACTTAAACTCAAGGAGGAAGAGAAACAATCAACTTGAGTTTGGAAACTAATTCTTGAAATCTGCCTGGTAGATGAGATTTGGTGAAGATATCAGCTGTTTGATCTGTGGAGGATATTGATTTGAGACAAACAGTATCTTGAAGAACATGTTGACGAACAAAATGACAATCAATCTCGATATGTTTTGTTCGTTCATGAAATACATTATTGTGAGCAATCTGAATAGCACTCTGATTGTCACAATAAATGATAGTTGCAGTTGATTGAAGAACACTCATATCAGCAAGTAACCAACGGAGCCAAAGAAGTTCTTGAGTGGTGTCAGCAAGAGCACGATATTCAGCTTCAGTGCTAGATCGAGAAGTGAGGGATTGTTTCTTGCTTCGCCAAGATATGAGAGAGTTTCCAAGAAAGAAATAATATCCAGTAGTAGAGCGACGATCAGTTGGTTCACCTGCCCAATCAGCATCAGAGTAGGTAGAAAGAAGAAGATTAGACTTGTTAGAGAAGTGGAGACCGTGAAACATGGTGCCTTTGATATAGCAGAGAATGCGAAGAACCGCGGCATAATGGGTAGACCGTGGAGCAGACATGAATTGACTAACCAGATGAACAACATAGGCAATGTCAGGACGAGTGACTGTGAGATAAACAAGACTGCCTACTAGTTGTCTGTATAATGTGGCAACTGAGAGAATAGTATCATCTAATGGAGTAAGTTTGACATTGGTTTCTAGAAGTGTTAATGCAGTTTTACAATCAGTAAGGCTAGCCCGATTAAGAATATCAGAAGAGTACTTTGCTTGAGAGAGATAATATCCTTGAGAATCAGATGAGATTTCTAGGCCCAAGAAGTAGTGGAGACGACCAAGGTCTTTCATTTCAAATTGATGGCTCAGAAACTGCTTGAGATCAATAATTCCATTAGAGTCATTTCCTGTTATGATCATATCATCTACATAAAGGAGTAAAAGTGTTACACCAGTGAGAGTCTTCCGAATAAAGAGACCGTAGTCATAAGAACTGGAAGTGAAACCAAAGTCAGTAAATGTAGAGCTGAATTTGGCAAACCAAGCCCGAGGAGCTTGTTTGAGGCCATAGAGAGCACGGCGAAGTCTGCATACTTGATGAGGTGAATTAGTGTATCCAGGAGGAGGTTTCATATAAACTTCCTCAGTTATGTCTCCATTGAGAAAAGCATTTTTGACATCCATTTGAAACATGTTCCAATTTCGGGCAGCAGCAACAGCAATGATACTTCGAACAGAGGTAAGGCGAGCTACAGGTGCAAAAGTTTCTTCATAGTCGATTCCATATTCCTGTGTAAAACCCTTTGCAACCAGACGAGCTTTATATCGTTCCACAGACCCATCTGAATGAGTTTTGATTTTGAAAATCCACTTACAACCAATCAAAGATTTATTAGATGGAAGATCAACAAGATCCCATGTATGTGCTTTTGTTAATGCCTGTAATTCATCTGTCATAGCTTGCTGCCAATGAGGATTAGAAATAGCTTCTCTATAGTTTTGGGGTTCATGATGAGACAAAATAGTAGAGAAACATTGGTAATCACAAAGATGAAAAGAAAGACTACTTACACGAGTAGAACGACGAAGTGATGACTCTGGACAATCAGGTAGTTGGTCTTCAGAAGATGTTGTTATGGTAGGATCAGTAGAAGGAGCAGACACATTAGGAGAAGCCGTAGTAGACGATGGTGGGGGTAATGGAGCAATGTCAGGAGGAAATAAATCAATAGTTGGGTCATTAAAAAATGAGAGTGAGGTAGGAGATGAGACATGAAATGAGGAAATAGAGGAAAACATTTTATGTTCCCAAAAGATGACATGACGAGAGATGCGCAATCGTTTAGAGATAGGGTCCCAACAACGATAGCCTTTGTGTTCTATTCCATATCCTAAGAAATAACAAAGGCGAGCACAAGGTTCTAATTTATTGCGTTCATGAGGGTGAAGAAGAACAAAACAGGCACAACCAAACACTTTGAGCAGTTCATAAGATGGAGAAGTACTATAGAGACGCTCATAAGGGGATTGATTGTGAATAATAGGCATAGGAACACGATTGATGGTATAAATAATTGTAAGAGCTGCTTCACCCCAAAAGCATTCAGAACAAGAACTAGAAATGAGGAGAGTGCGAACAGTATTAAGAATATGTTTGTGTTTTCGCTCAGCTCTTCCATTTTGTTCAGATGTGCTAGGACAAGAATATTGAGAAACAGTCCCATTTTGTCAAAGAAAATTTAAAAATTTTGTTTCTTTATATTCCATAGCATTATCAGCTCTAAGTACTTTGATATTTTGAGAAAATTGGGTAGATGAAGGTCGATAAGTTCAAATAATCGTCCAACCTTACGGCCTATCCCAAAGATCTATCATGTCTGTGGATCCTGCACATGACAACCAGAAGAGGAAAAAGTAATAGTAAGACCAAGTTCACATAATTGACCAACAGAGATAAGATTTAGAGTAAGGTTGGGAATATGAAAGGTGTCAGAAAGTGATATAGAAGATGTGGAAACTTGTCCTACAGCATTAACATGCATATGTGAACCATTGGCAATTTGAATTAAAGGTTTGGAGATGGAAGATTGTGTGAGAGAAAAAATGTGAGTATCATGAGTCATATGGTTACAACAAGCAGAATCAAAATACCATAAAGATTTACCTGATGTGAGAGACAAGGCAGTAGAAGGAGGATTACTAGATTGTGAGAGAACATGTTTAAGAAGACCTTCAAGTTCTTGAGTAGAGAAGGTAAATTTGTCATGATTATCCTCAGAAACAGCAGCAGTGATAGATGAGTTACTATTGTTACCTGAAGCATGTTGAGAGGGATTCCGAGAGGAATGTTGAGAGGGATTCCGTGAGGGGATTCCGTGAGGAATGTTGAGAGGGATTCAGAAAGCAATCTCTGTTAAAGTATCCTGGACCCTTCTTGTGACAATATATACATACCCGAATGGGACATGTAAGAAGCTCATGATTGGGGTTGTGACAGTAGGTGCAGCCTTGATGTTTGAAGTCCTCTTTTGAAACTTCTTTAGGGCGATAAAAGGGGGTGGCAAGAACAGAATCTGTATGATGAACTTTGAAAACCCCCATCCGAGTTTCTTCAGAGCGAAGCTCGGTCACAGTAGTATCTAAGGATGGAATAGGACTCCGATGGTTCGTCCAAGTTGGTTCAGAGAGAGCGAGTTGATCCCAAATAGTATGCATTTCAGAGAGAATTTGGTTAATAGTTTGATCAGCCCTTTGGCGTTTGATATGAAGAGTTGTTAGAAGTTGATATTGGTTGGCCAAATCTGTTGTAGTGAAGCGAGCCTCAAGAAATTCCCAAACTTCTTTGGCAGTGTCAAAACGTCCAAATTCACCATGGATGGAGGGTAAGGTGGTGTTACAGAACCAGGTAATAATTTGATGGTGTTTACTCTCCCAGTCTTCAAGGCGGTCAGCAAATAAGGAGTTGTTTTCAGTGGTTTCTTGGATGGGTATAGAGATATCATCAGTTATGAAACGTCATAGCTTGCGTTCTTTCAAGAAAATTTTCATTGCTTGTGCCCAGACTAGGTAGTTAGTATCATCAAGGGTGATAGAGATTGGTTTTGGGACATCATTTCGGTCCATTTTAACGAAATAATGGAGGAAATGTAAAGCAAATATATAGAAACAGTATAAAGGAGATATCCTTAAAAATAAAAAGAGGAGTTGAAAACAATCCTAGAACCGAGTTGAGGTGAGCCGGGTTGGAATGAGCCGAGTTGAGATGAGCCGGGTTGGAGTGAGCCGAGTTGAGATGAGATGGGTTGACAGTGAACCGAGTTAGGGTGAGCCGGGTTGGCTGTGATGAAGAGAGGCGAAATTTTGATCAAAATTTTAGAGGTATATGAGAGGCTTTGATACCATGTGAAAAGTATAGAGAGATAAGAAGAAAGAATGATTTAATGTTGTATTGGTGTGTCTTAGAATGTACATAGAGAACTCTATTTATAGAGTTGCAACAAGTGTAGTACAAATGTAGTACAAGTGTAGTACAAATGTAGTACAAGTGTAGTACAAGTGTAGTACAAGTAAAATACAAGTGAAATAGTAAGTGTAGTACAAGTGTAGTACAAGTAAAATAGTGAAAATGTAGTACAAGTGAAATAAATATAATTTAACACCAATTAATAAAACTTATATTATTAAAACGAAAATGAATACGATTTGTCCCTAATCTCAAACTTATCAAAACATTCTTTACGATGTTTTTGTGTTGATTAAATAAAGAAATGATAATTTTGTAATTAAAAGGTGTGAAAATTGTAAAGATATTTCTAAAATTTTGATTTTCTTAGTTAATTTGACATTTTAAAAAGAAATTTTAATATCATTGATATTTATTGAATATTTATAAATATTATTCTTTAATTATATAATTTTAAAATTATGTAATTAAAATATCTTAATTTTTAAAATTAAATAATTTATATATATTTTATAAAAATTATTTAACCAAAAAGTAAAATATTTTTTCACACAAAATTCACTCCAACTGTCTATATAACTAAAAATGAAAACAATTGGATGTTCGACTAAAGTTTTAACATCGATTAACAGTTTGTTTGTTGATAAGTTAGCATCATAATTTGGTTATTTAATTAACCTCAAATGGCACTTTTTTATTTTTTTTTTATTTTTGGGTTCCCAAGTGCATGTAGAGAATTTTCATTTTTGTGGATGCTTCAAAATCATCAGTTCGGCAAATTGATCAAATTGTGTTTCGTGGAGGGTTCTTTTCCTACATTTAATTTAGTCGTACGTGTTATTTTATACCATTAACAACATTAATTTTATAATTATTAAATATCGTTTAAATTATTTTTTTTTCTCTTTACATACAATTAGCGTTGAAATTTTGTCATTAGGTGATTTTTAGTTGTGGTAATGAGATTAGTAATTAATTAAGAACCAAAATAAAAAAGAAAACAAAAAACATTTTATAATACCATCTTTATCCCTTATTTTATTTGACTTCTTATTTGTCATCACATGCGCTAATTACAAAAATATTTTAACATTATTATTTGACTGAACTCCAATAGTTACTCCTGCAATTAATATATATATATATATACGTCCTTCTTTTTGTATGGTCGGTCGTTATCTTACGTAAGAAAATTAATACAATCAAAAACATTTACCTCTCGATTAAAAATAATGTCTTTTTTAATTACAATTACAAATAATGTGTTTTAAATTTTATTTTACTTAAAAGGTGGAAAAGTTGTAAGTAATAATTAATAATGTGTTTTAGGCAAAACCCACTATTTCTTTAACTTATAAAAAAATATATATATATATATTTTTTAAAAGATGGAAAGCTATATATTATAAAACCCACCCACTGCGAGTCCCATCATCTATTTAAATAATAGAGGCCAGGGTGAGGTAGGGATTTTACATTCAAGGTTTGAAATCTTTGTATTTTAAATAGTTCAAATCATTTTATGTTAATAGTTATTTAATATCATAACATTTTTTTTATAATTAAAGTGTTAATTAGTTTATTTAAGTAGTTTAATATTAAGAAAACAAAGATTATCAGATAATATGCGAGAAAGAGAGATGTCTCTGGCCTATCCTATAAAAATAAGAGTATTATTCTCTTATGTTAAGACCAAATTTTCTTCACATATCTCCACTCCTGTGAAGCAAATAAACATATATACCAAAATCCCTATTTTAGAGTGTCCATATCGATTATAGATTTCTAATTTCTTATTTTCAAAACCAAACATATCGTTAACGAACCTCTTGATGATATTCATAGACTGCTAATTTGAAAATATATATATACTCCGTATTTTTCAATGTAAAAAAACATATATTTTTTATAAAGATTTTATAAAAAATATATGTATACTGTATAGATGATGTTAATTATATATATCATAAATCTACAAAAATTTACGATTATCTTTATAAATTAAATTGACTGAAAAACAAAACCTTTTTTAGTTGCACTCAATTCATATTAGCTTTTGAATGTTAGGTAAAGATGATTTTCTCTTTACGTACCAATAAAGTTTCAATTTTTTTATTTCCTGACTTTTGGTAGAGGGAAAGAATGTATAGTGCATAAATAGATGAACTATTAGAAAAGTTGTTTAACAAAAGCAATTTCATGAGAAGCGCTTCAAATTAAAAGAAGTTTTGTTAAAAAAAAACTTGCAAATGCGCTTTTTTACAATATATATATATAATTGTATTTGCATATGGATGTTGAGTTTTTTTTTATTTTAATAAAATATTTGGTTCTTTCAAAATTATGTAAAAATATTAAATACATAGATTTTTTTTATATTTTTTAGTTTTATTAATCTACTAATTACATGGTAACAAAATTTGTTGATGTTATTTTATTTTATAGTCGAATGGATATTGAAATAAACAGGAAATATATCTTTTACTACTTTTTCTATGCGATGGCAACTATTTTTCAAGACAAGATTGATTTATACCAATGTTAATCAGCTTCTAACTAAATGTTTCATTAACACAACCGCAAATACTCTAAAAATAATATAATTTTTCAGCAAAGCGCTTAGGGTTCTTCCAAGTTGAATTTTTTTTTCAAATTTTTTTTTAACAAATGATATTTTATGTGATTGAAACTTGAAACAAGAAACAATATTTCAATTCCTTAAACGAGATCACGGTAATAATAATCTTATAAAAATCACACTAGTATCCACACATGTTAATATTATCAAATTCTTGTTTACCGATTATTTGCTATATATTTGTGTTTTTTTATTGATTAATTTATAAGGAAAAAAGAAAATAGAATAATAAATCACCATTATAGATATAAATTGAATTAATTTAGTATCTAACTTTAAAATAAACAAGATACTATAAAATGTGATATATAATATTTAAAAGTATATATATTTTATAAAATTTAAACTTATATTATATTTTAGGTCAAATTTAGGTTAGATTTAAAGTATAATAAATGTTTGATCCTAAATTCGGTCAAAAAATTATTGAAATAAGATTAGACTGGACTTATTTAGATGTAATCTGAGTTTAAATTGGATCATCCAATCTTTAATTTAATCCGACTAAATTTACATCCCTAACCACCATCATGAGTATCCCAAACAAAATTAGATTTTTTTTCAATGAAATTTAATGGAGTGACTTATGTTTCGGCATAAATGCTATTAAATCATTCAATTACATTATAACTCGTGCATCTGACAACAACAAAGCTAACAGATAATACTGTTTAAATTAAACTTTTCTAATTAATGTTTTATTTTTAAATCAAATTATATTTAAAGTGATTTAAACTTGGATGAATTTAACTATAGTATTAATCTAATATTTTTTATATAAATTCATAATATACAATAGAGCATTTTCAATATTACGGTATGATTCCAAATTAGTAATATATTTTTTTAAATATTAGTAAATTAATTAATTTTCATAAAAAATTAATTTATATATATTATAAATTCTTGAATTAAAAATTAATTTTCATATTCATTTTTCTCCTCCATTATTATGTCTTCCGTTATTGCTTTTCTCCTCAATTATTCTCTATAGTTACTGTGAAGAAAAGAAAAGAAGAAAAAACAGAGGAAAGAAAAGAACTGAAAAAAGAGAGGTGAGAAAAAGACGAGAGAAATTAAAGGAAAAAAAAGACAGGACGGATTAAGGAATTTTTTTTAAGTTAGAGTCTTTTAATAAATTTCGTACAATTTAAAATTTATATAATAATAAATTAAAATATAAATTTATTATTATTTAATTATTATATTCTAAGAGATAAATTCAACAAAAAGTTAAAAAATATATATATATAAATATTTTTAATTTTAATAAAATAATTTTATTCTTAAATTATTTATCCGTTTATTCTTTCATACATATCTTCAGATAATCCTTTACCCTCTCAATTTTTTTTGACAAACAAATATAAAAAAAAATTAACAAATATTTTAAAACAAACAAATTATTTATAATTCATTATATTTATATGTTCTATATATCTATCAACTTATATATATTATTAACATTCAGTTTTTATATCCATTTATCATTAATTAATATTGTTATTTATAAATTGAAATGACTCTTCTAAAAATTGTTACCATGGTATAGAGATTTAAACTCAACTTCTGTATCACTTTATATCTATTTAATTTTTGAATTAAATTGCCTATCAATTAATGTATCAAAATGGTGAAAATTTTGACTATATTGTCCCTTGATGTGCATAACATAAAGCCATTGATATGGTGTATGATCATCCACAAACATAATGAAATACTTCATACCATTAACACTATCCACAGAGGAAGGTCCCCAAATGTAAACATGTATTATATCAAAGGCATTTGAAGAACGTGTATGAACATTATGTAAAGGACAACTTGTGTGACCACTACACTACTCTGATACAAATGAATATAATTATTAGTATAATCGTCTCATCCCATGTGCATTCATATATCCACATCTCTAAAGTTGATAAAGTTATCACTAGCACGATTCTAAACTCAGAGCATACCATTCACAACGCCCTAGTTATAGGAATTGTGTGGACGTTTAACGGAGACATCATTGAAATCGCTCAAGTCTGAATCAAATGACACCATAAATCCATGGTGGACCTCTGGTCTGACGTTCAAATCCTAACCTACTTGTGCAATAAGTAGATCAATTTTTCAAACTTGGACTTCTAAACTAATAGACTAAAGTGTCAAACTAGCCAAAAACTTAATGGACTTACTTCACACCGCCCCCAAAACTAATTGGAAACTCTTCATTATGATTTCTTACACTGAGATAGATATGTCCGAGTAAGCTTCCAAAAAGACAGTCGTATGTGGCATATACCAAGGAAAAATTCAAAAATCAAGCACAATGGCCCCAGAAAAAAAATAAAAACAAAACACCTTACCATCAAACAACAAATCTCCCTAAAAAAGTCAAGCATTAATTGGAAAACAAGCATTGTCTATGAAATGCAAAACTTTAAACCATCATGTCCGAACTTCAACAAGTCATTAGGCCTTGACATGCTGCTGAACAATATGAAGGGCTTCATGGTCCTCCCCAAAATCCTGCAAACAAGCCAAGGAGAAGAAAAGAGAGAGAGAGGGGGGAAGCATTGATACTTAGGCTAGGTGGCAGAATAATGTAATACGAAATAATGCATTTCAAAATCACTTCTAAATATGATAATTTCTAACCAAAACCTCACCTTCACAACAACACAGGAGCAGCCAACAACCTTTCTGGCCTTTCCTTCAGAATCAATTTTGCACAACTGTACAATAAGAACAATTATATAACATCGAGATGAAATTTTGTTAGTGAGTTGTCACAAATTAGCTTCCGTTCAAATTAATTGCACATGAATCTGATTACAGAAATAGAACAGATAAGGCCAAAAATTGGTTTACCAAAACCAATAGACCATATGAGTCAATACTACAATAACTGATGGTCATGATACTAGGAGTGACAATTATCAGCCTATGAACACGATTATAACACTACAAAAAATTTAAGATTTAACCACTAGTTCTTTTATACATTCAAAACTCATACTATTCCTTATTGTTATAAAATAAAAAAGAAGACTAAAAATATACAATCTTAAATAATATGTTGACACAAAACAATTACACAAATATGGTACAATTGCCACTCCTACAAAGTACAAATCAAAACCAAACACCAGAACCAAATGTTCTCCAAGCTGCTCGGCCAGATAACCACATAAATACAAACTGAAAAATCCTTAATTAAATAAAAGAACAAATCTAACAACACCATATCAAGCACATTCAATCATAATGAAAGCAAACGACAAGACAAGACTAACAAATGTAGTGAGTAAATAGCACATACTAGCGCCAATTAATTGCTACCAATTATCCAAAAGCAACAAAGCTAATGAAACACACAACAAATAGAAAGAACTTACACCAACCCACTCTCCCAGAGTTTTGGCACTTGGGACAGTCATCAAGTTCACATTGTGGTCGGCACAAAGTCCTTTGACAAGTTTAACATAGTCTGGCTGATCACAGTCTTCCGCCAACACACAAAGCTGAGCAGCACGCCTTTCAATGATTTTGGCACCTTCATGAAGGCCTCGAGAAAGCCCACTATGAGCCAATGATTTTCTGAGCACAAGCTGCAATGCGGTCATGATGTCCATTGGCTCACCCAATGCTGGCACTGGGGCAGGAACCTCAACAGGCACATTTCCCTCTTCACTGTAATACATACAATTCAAAACCATCGCTATGAATTATCAAAGACTATACGACTTTACTAAATAAAAAACAGAAACAAAGTACATGAAATCAAAGCCATAGAGTCCATTTGCTTGTGCTTATGTTAAAAGTGGTTTCAAAAGAAAGTGCTTTATGTGCTTCCTTCAAAAGCACAAGATGTGCGTTATGAACCTGAAAGCACTTGCGTAAAAAAAAATCCATTTAGTTCATACTATCAAATGCAATTTTAGATAGTTTCAAAAGCAGAAGCAAACAGATCATAAGCTTGAAGAGTTATCCAATAAAGTAAAGCAATCGCAGAATCACGCAAAGAAAGTATTCAATTTTTTTTCAAATTAAAACAACAGAAACCTAAGAAGCTTATGAATACACTATAATTTTCAAAAAAACACTACTGAATTAACAAATCGCCATAACCATAATTTTCCCTTCTATTTTCAATTTGAGAAAAGTATTATAAATTCAAATACATTACCAAATTGAATGATGATATCTAAGACGAATCTATATAACTTACCCAGACATTCGCTTTTTAGTTTTAAAAGTATTCTGTTTCCTGCAACACAAATTAAGGAATCCAGAAACAATAATTCAATATCAAACAAAATATTTAAACGGAGAACGATCAGTTGAGAGAGACAAAGAGAAAGAACCTTGAGAGGCTGGTGTGAGGGAGGCGAAGCTCAGTCAATACTATGTCTTACGTTACGCCAGGCAAAATGTGGCTAGATAACGAAACCCTATGAATAAAACCCTAAAATTCATAGACTTCGGAATCTCCAAAAATGGGCCCCTTCAATTTGAGCTTCACATAACCTTGCGTCTATAATGGGCTATATCTGGTCCAAGCTAAACACTACAGCCCATGAGCCCACATATATCAATATTTTCTTTTACAAATTTTATATTTATATTTTTTGGGGTTAGACTGTTTTTATTTATCAAAAAAAAAATCCTTTTATTAATGTCTCTCAAGTCTCAAGCTTGGGGTAGTTATTTGTTAGCTAAGGAAATAAGAAATATAACTTCTACATCTCATAACAATAAAAAGAACACTCCTCTTACATCCATAAACCTCCCATTTCAAAAAAGGTGGTGTTTTAGTTGTCTCAAGTTTTAAGATAATCATTTGTATAATTTTTTAAAAATATTATTTTATGTATTACATTTTTTTTTTCATAAACAAAATATCCACTTCATTAAGGAAATCTAAAATACCGGTACATTAGGATGCAAAATAGAAGATAAATGAAACCTTCAAGAGAGACTGAAAATGGGATGGGGATGTTTAGGTATTTTTATTCATTAAAAAATTATTCTTCGGTTATTTTGTTTTTAGGCGGTAGTAAAGTTCCTTATTTTATAAAAAGATAGGCATAAGTTTAATTTTTTGTACATGCTTATTAGGTATATATTTAATAAATGATAGATGTTGTCATTTAATAAATAAAAAATGTTAAAAATATATAAATTTGTACATATTTTTGTAACCACACTACATATATCATAACACATGATAGAATTATCTTGAAAAATAATAAAGTGTTTTATTTTTTAAATAATTCTACCACGTACAACCAAATAACCGGTGTAGGTGTAAAAAATTGGTACAAATTTGTAACACATATATGAGGTTTTTATTTACATAGGCAAGGAAATGATTTTTTATCCCTTATATTTTACTACACATCTATTTGTTTCTTCTAATAAATTAAAAAACTTTTAAAAATATAGAGGACTAATGAGGTACTACTATAAAATAAAGTAACCTTGCAAGATATTCTGTAAGGGATGAAACATTTTCAGTACCACATTCTCTTGTAGAGAGAGATACAACAGTTACCATGTATACTGGTAAACATATAGGGCAAGCAAGCTCATCAACTAAGTAAAGCCAAAAGCGAAAGAGTCCTCATCAATACAGAACATTTATCGAAGACGAGCACAAGAATAACACCACCAAAAAGATGAACTATTATTATGTCTTCTAGTTCATGATAACAAAAGGTGAACTCCTATAGAATGAAATGAAACAGAGATGAATTGCAAGAACTTCTGCAGCTCCCAACCATCGAGGAACATATCCCAGGTGTCTTTCTGGGGAAATATAGAATGATATAAAATTCTGACTTTTAGAGGTACGAAACATTGGATGAAGGGCTCTAAGATTCTTTTTGCAAAAGAGAAGATGAGTCTACTTGCTTTTAAGAAATGCACTAAGCTTTTTAAAAGAATCGGTTCAGTCATCTTGTTTTTAAATTGTGCACTATAAGTCACTTAACTTTTCATGGAGAAGCACTTAAGTGTTTTGCTTTTCATTAGAGCATTAGAAGTCACTTTACATTTAAGTGACTTTTGGTACTCCGTTTTAAAAAGTTAAATAACCCTTCAGTTCACTACTTAAAAGTGAAATGATAAAAGTGTTATTTTTAAAAAACTAAAGTCACACCACTTAAAAATAAATCATCTCCAGTATTCTTTTACAAAAACAAATGAACTTAGAAAACACTTTTTCGAGAAAAATTTAGATTATCTAACAATACATGAGGTCCCTTCCAAAATTATTCCATGAACTTTCCCATAAAAGTATCATCATACAACCTCCAACAATTCTAATTCTTCAAAAGATCTTAACAATCATGACATTATGAGAATGGATTCTTAGAATGACTTTCAAAACCACGCAGTTAAACCAAATACTAACCAATATGTAGTCCAATTCACAAGGTCTTTTAAATAATTACCAAAATAAAAGCAGTTCAAGATTGTAAACAGAACTTACATATCTGAATTCTAGATAGCATTGAACTATCGAAGATAAGTGAACCTAATGTTGCTTGAAACAATAACAATCGAAAGCAAAACCTGATAAATACTAGCCAAATTTTCACTACGTGTTGTTGGTCTCATGCTTCTAATCTAAACATGGACTGATGGACATCCTTAACCATGTAAAATGGTAAGCACGACCTATATTGTCAATCAAATCTATGAGAACTGTGAATCTTTCAATCCCAAAAGATTAACTCTAAGGATGTCAATACTCTAATATTTTACTTTCTTCTGTTTTATTTCAAGCTTCTTCTACTTTCTTCTATTTTATTTATATCTTCTATATTCATTTATTTTATATGAATTTTATACTTTCATCTTCTTCTTCTTTATCTCAATCTTCTACTTTCATTTTCTTCTTTTTTAATTTCATTCTTATACTTTCTTTTATTTTATTTCAATATTTTACTTATCATCTATTTTATTTCAATCTTACTTTCCTTTTCTTTTTTTCCTTATACTTTCTTCTATTTTATTTTAATATTTTACTTTTCATTTTTTTAATTATAATCTTCTACTTTCATCTTTTTTTAAGGGAGGTTTATTAGATTTTTTCCTTAGTCTATTAATTCACTTAAGCTTTGATATCACATGAAAGTTCAAAAGAACCATGAACTTTTCAATTCCAAAAGGTTAATTCTAAGAATGTCAATACTCATGCTTACTTATAAAATACACATTACTATCATATTTAAGGAGACATTCTTTTAATATATATAAATGATGTGACTTAATGTTTAGAAATGCAACAGAAAGTAAAGACTAAAGAGAAAGAACAATAGGAGAACAATAATAAGTATTTATAAGGTAGCCAAGAAGTAATACATGAAGAAAACTTGTAGCAGAGACTTATGGCTTCCTAATCTTTTAATTCAAAGAGAAAAACTTTATATAAAGTTTCTCTTTCAATGAGTAATCTATTCAATTTCAACACCTAAACCATACAAAATTCCAGCATACTTGTCCAAGGAACAACTAAAGAAATTGTGTTTTAATTTCATAAATGTACAAGATGTAAGCAAACTATCCGAACCTGCCTGATGACAAACACCAACTCTCTGTACCTCCAACAATTCCGCTAGCTTGTTTAATCCACCATGAAGACTATTACAAAACTTCATCAAATGTTTGATATCATATATAGTTGGGAAGTACACATGAATCGAATTAAAGAACCGTTCTTGAGTATCTGGCAGATTCTGGCATGTTAATAGCTTAAGCAAGTAACCGAAATCATACCCACTATGAAAAGTAACCCAATGCACATCATCATTCAACACAATCCCTGAAGACATAAGAAGTTCGCCGAATCGCTTTGCGCAAATTCCATTTTCGTTGTTCTTCTTAAAATCAATGCCGCTTTGGCGCAAAAGCTCAATAGAATCTTTGGCGAAAACATCCTCATTGACATTGAATTCACGAAAGTTGAATTGCCAAATAAAGTATTGATTTGTTCCAAACTTGGGTAAATTGCCATGTTCATCAGAAAATGTAAGACCTAATTGAATAAGCTTCAACATATCAACATTATCCTTCAACGTCTGGTAACGGTAATCGTAACTGTTCTTAAAATTGCCCACCGGGCGAAGAACGATTCCGGGAAATTCAGTGTCCATGGCGATATAAGAGTATTCATCGACGATATTACGAATCAAATCAAATTCCTCCTCGAGATTATCGATCCACACGTCGCGAATTTGAATCGAATCGCTTTTTGGTAATATAGGCATTCCTGGGCTAAAACCCGCAATGGAATGTAGAACGAAATGGTGAATACTCATTCAATAGACAAATTCAACCATAAATGCCTTCGAAATCTACGAGGAATCCCATAGGAACTCAAATCGATTCCAACCAGATCCGCCTAAAAGATAAAAGGTTCAGCTTCTCCTTCCAGGGTTTCGATATTATACAATCAACGAAGGCAGAAAGAGAAATGAGATAACCGTCCAATGTTTAAGGTGGAGATTTTGTGGAAGGCGGCGAAATTTGGATGTATTTATTTTTTTGAGCAATTGAAAACGTAAATGGGAAAATGCCAAAAAAAAAAAACAGAACTGGGAATTGATTCTGTTTTTTGTTCTGCGTTTTTCCTAGTTTTTGTTTGCTGTTTATCGTTTTTTGTTTGCTTCCATAGAAAATAGAACGAAAATGGAAAGAAGAAAAAAAACGAGGTTCCTTTTCTGCAGGACTCCTCAGAGAACACCCGAAAGGGTACAAATAAGGTCACAAAATTATTATTATTATTTTTTTTTAATATCAACTGATAACTTCAAAATCTCTGTCCGTGTGAGAGGGAGGTGCGTAACCGTCCCAAAACAAAAACAAAAACAAAAACAGAGAAAGTGTAATAAAATGGGAGACATGATAAGTTACTAAAACTACTAAAAACTAATTTTATTTGGTTGTATGATAAGAACACGGGTACATAATTTTTTAACATTAGATTATTTATTCCCATAACCTTAAAAAATAAAAAATTTAATCTCAGTAAATATGAACATAATTCATATAACTTTAAATTTTAAGATTAAAACATACAATTTTTTTTAAATAAATTATTTCAATTGAAATTAACAAAATTAAAATATTTTTTCTTATAAAAACATAAGTGTTATGCCACCGATTACTTAAAATAGGATACATAATGAGTTAATAAAATGTAGTTTTAATTTGTTGCATGATAAGTTTTTTATTAGTTATGAGATGTGTTCATGGATCAAATTTATGTGAATTAATCTATACGGTACGTGTTAATTAAGTGCTCGATATGTATTTATTTTAACTTAAATTATTTTATTTATTATATGTGTTTTTATATAAAAATATATATAAATCAAAGATAAATTTATTTTTTACCTAATTTTTTATGATATATAATAGAATAATATTTGTATTATATATATATTTATATTTTTTGATAGATTGTATATAAAATATTAACATTTAATTTAAAAAATTACTTTAATATTTTAAGTAATTTTTTCTATTTGAAACTAAAAATTGGTCAAAATTTTCATTCTTAAATATCCAAAGTCTTGTATTAGATCATAATTTTTAAAAAAAGTTTAACATAAAAAATTTATTAAAATTTTTTAATTATTTTTAAATTAAAAATTAATTTATTAAATATATATCTATCAAAAAAATATAAATATAATATTTTATATTATATTATATTTAATAAAAATTAACTTTATCATTTACATGTTTTTTTACTAATTTTTTTACTAATAAATGAATTATGAAACACTTTTTTTTAAATATATTAAATAAAAAACAAGGACTAAATAATGGGACTTCGTGATTTTTTTTCTAAATTTGATTCCAGAAAAAAATTACATTTGATAACTACAAGAAAATCAAAAAAATTAAAACTAAAAGTACAACCTTTAATTTGAAACATAAATCAGCAGGTGAATTAATTCAAATCAAAATTTAAATATAATATAATATATAAATCTATATTTATACTTACTGAATCATGCATAAAATAATTTTTGATAAAAATATTCTTAGCTTTAATAATATGTTTGCCCTTTTTAATTTTTTAGGTATATATATTAGTCAAACGCACATCCTTCCTTTACACGGGTTTTGAATTTTTCAATTATGAACATGAATTTACTAATATTTATAAAAAAATATATTATATTAAATAATTTTGATATAAGATAATTTATATTCACTTGCCATAATTAAAATTAAAAATAATATAACAAAATTACATTAGTTTTAAAAAATATAATATTTTCTTAAAGAGACATTCTTTTAGTGTCTATTATTTCGCAAAATGTCTATCAAAATAATTTAACAAATATAAATAATTATTCAAATTTTAAGATATTAAAAATACTATATTCAAATCTAGGAAATACATTCTTAAAAAACTCAAAAGTGTGGTGAGCTGGTCAAAGTATTATGAAACCGAATATATATTTTTTAATAGGATAAAATATATTTTGTAATTCTTGTTATATTTTGTTTCTATGTGTTTGTTTCGTATATACAAAATACGATGTGTATTTATTTTTATTCAATGTTATATCTTTTTTTTGTAATGTTAGTTATTGTAGATCAATAATATGCACACATATAATAATTGGAAACATTATGATTAAAATAATGTTTTCATTATGAGATTGATTGCTTTTAGTATGCATGTTAGGTCGAGAGTAGTAGATCTTGGTTCATTTTGATTGCAGGTATTTTTGGATATTACTCGGCACTTTTGAAAACAAAAAAAAAATTAACACACAATTGTTTGGAGAGAATTTTCTGGTTAGGAATTCTAGTGATTTTTAGAAAGAAATATAAAATATAGACAAATGAATAGATCATGTATTCTCCTCATTTAAGGGGTATATATATGTATAACATCCTACGTACATAGCAGGTTACGTATTAAGTGACTTGTGTATATCGTTACATGTGTGGTAAAATTGCATACGAACCAATTTAAATAGAAAGTAGATTGTTATAAGCGTTACATAATTAGGTTGTTACATCACGTCGGGAGGTACTCTGGTCAATTGAGTTATACGTTTTACCAAGCTCGTTGAGCCCAGGTCGTAGTTAAGTCAGCCCTATAACCTCGTTATATCCTAATAGGATACTTGTACTAATTAGGTCGTATGTCCATTACATATTTAATATAAAATATTAACTCCTCTATTCTCTTGATTTTGAGAAACCAAAGGAATATTATATGGTCGTCTATTTTATTTTAAATAATCCACATTTATCAATTCAATATATATAAGTAAATAACAGCCAATCAGACGAAAATGGCTAGCGAGGTAACTAGCAAGGTGGTCGGTTAAGTGCTATAAATATCCACCTTATAAATTGCTTAATTAATTCAAAAAACCTATTATTATATCAAATTTTGAATTGATTTGAATACCATATTTACTAATTATTTTGAAGGTGCTTCAGTAATTGTGATACATTTACGTGAGTATAGAATAGTGAGAGAAACTATTCTTTGCGTGGTGAGTGAATACATCTCTATGCGAGTAGTATTCAAGGGTTGTGTTAGTTTATTCTACGCATTATTATTCTGTGGTATCTTATTATATCACATCAGGTGGTGTCGACGATGAAGGAAATTCAAGTTCGTGTGTCAAACCATATCATTGCAAAAGTAGCAAACAATAGCAATAATAGCAATAATAGGCAATTCAGATCGAGGTTTTAGCTAATAGAGATAATGGATTTATTTTTTTCAAATTTATAACTGTTTTATTGATTAATGTATTGTTTAATGCTAAGTAGTTTTTTAGGCAACTCAAGGACATAATCACATAAATATAATCTCTATGTAGATTTATCTCGTTATATCATGTGTTATGCATGTTATGTTGTTATGTTAGTATAATATGAGTTTGAATTATGCAAGTTAAAACATATTATCATTTAAACTCTAATTAGAACGCTTTTATTTTCTTATCTGTTTTTCATTTTTCATAGAGTATCGGTTATTGATTATTATCTACTGATTCAATATTATATTATTACTATTTATATTGAGTATTCTATTTTAAGTTGTTATATTTTTCGCTACTTGTGTGAACGAGTTCATTACGAGTTTGTATCTCCTTACTTCAATTGTATATCAAGTTGTATAATTTTAGTGAGGAAAAATTGAGAGAAGGGAGGGACTTATTTGACAAAATTCTTTTATATCTTTATTGATTTCATTGAGGCTAGCTATATATAGCCTTACAATGAAAAAAAAAACAGAAAAGACTAACAAACTCTGAATTCGTGGTCCCATGCCGTATGCCTGCCTCACTGTGCAATACTGCGCGCCAGCCTAACTAACTCTGCGCCCACGTGCGCACACTCCAGCCCTGCCGAACTACTCTGCGCGCCGAGAGCATAACTAACTATGCGCATACGAGCAGCCTCACGGAGCCTGCCATGGCTGTCACGTATCAGTCTCTCACCAGCATTTTGATTAGGAGTTACTCGATCATACTTCGACTCTTGATGAGTCCAATCAAAGGTTCCACTATCAAATCCAAATCGAGTGAAATTAGATTTGTAAGGAGGTGTAACTTCTTCATCTGAGCCATGCGTGACTCCTTGAAATGAATGAGTTATAGTGAGCTTGGGTCGATGGTCAGAAAACGTTGGTGAAACCTCATGCTGAACTTCTTTTCCTCTAGTGTTTAAACTGCGTTGAATCTCATTCAATTGCGAGGGGAGTTGTGTGGTTGTTTGCTGAAATGAATCTCGCGACACTTCATCGATTCTTTGCTCGAATTTACTCTCAAGCCCAGCCACCACTGACCACTGATTCTGAACTTCATGGTTGTCTTCTTCGTTTGGTTTTGTCTAGTCATGGAGAATTGGAGTTGTTGCATTTGGGAGTTAATTACTTGTTTATTTTGCTTTAGTTTTTTGGTAGCATATTGGATATATATGATGGATAAATAATTTTTACAGTTCAATTAGGGTTCTTGTGGTTTTCCTGCCGTTGTTTTTTGGGTTAATTGTTGGATGTGAATGATGTAGTTTGTAACTTTTTATTATAATTTACTTTATCATCTACCGGAGTTCTATAATTGCGGATGCATTGGTTAATTGGAAGCTGTTACTGAGTTTTGTTTATCCATCGTTCCCTAAGGATGATTGTAAGATAATAATAAAACATATCAAATGGTTTAAGAATTTATGAGGTAATTTGAAGAGTGATCCTATTGCCAGGTTAATTTATCGAAATTTTGTCTGGTGGTGTGGTGGATACGCGATTTTTGCATGAAAAGCAAATGTGTGACCATGATGTGAGAAAGGGAAGAACTGGAATAGTCGGGTTGTGCTTGGTTTGTCTAGTCATGGAGAATTGGAGATTTGTCTAACTGAATTTTAGGTTTAGTCATGGAAGAGTTAACTAGTGAGGTCAATATTTAGCGACTTTGCTTCCTAGAACGAGGAAGATTCTCGTTGATTAAGGCACACCAATCTGAATATCAGCAAATAATTGTGCATGATTTGGAAAATCTTGAATATGGAGAGTATATCACTTGAGCTATCTGTTCTCACATTTATCTCTTCCTTTTGGATTTTGTTACAATGAGTTTGCGTTATTCTATTGATCCTGAAAAGTTTCTCATCTCCTAGTTCTTGAAATAACTTTCCTCATTTCCTTGCACAAGGATTTTTTTTTCCGCTAAGCTTGTGAGCTGTGGATTAATTTCTTTTGGTAAATCTATTTTCTTTGTAACCAGGCGAGGAAACTCGAAGCTCAGTTGGATGAGCAGATGAGCTCTTACCGTAAAATGGTCTCCACCAAGGGTTTTACAAAAGTTGATGTTGCAGAGAGTGATATTGAAGCCAGAATAGATCAATTACTAAAGCAGCTGCAACAAGTAAATTCCCATATGCAAACTTGGGTTTCATCAGGTGGCTCAGAAATGGTTTCTCATACTTTGACTAGACATCAAGAAATTCTTCAAGACCTCACTCAGGTATCATGATTTGTTGATTAATTTAGCAGCATATGTGGCTCCTCTTTGATCCTATATATTTTCCACTTTAAATGGATATAAAAGATGTTCGACCTAATTTAGTGATATTTTGTGTTAATTATACCCTTCCCCTATTCTGGAAGTGCAGACATAGAAAATTGTACATTTTTTTTGTTATCGGTATTTAAAGTTCCTTGGGCGTTTGGGTAATTTGGAGTTGGTCATCGATTGTGCCCATTTGTACTTCACCTCATGAAGATTTCTTTTGGGTATCTTGAAGAGATAATCTGGGTTTTGTACTCTATGCTGACAAGCATCTTGTGTAGTGTAGTAGTTATTATGACAAGCAATTGTGCCTGTGTTGCTCTTGGTTTTTGCTTCTTCTTCAATTAAGATTTAACTTGTTAGAATAACTTGTCTTTGGACCGATTGAAGTGCAGGAGTTTTATCGCCTCCGTTCTAGCCTTAGAGCTAAGCAAGAGCATGCTGCACTGCTTGAGGATTTTAGGGAGTTTGATCATACAGGTGTGCAAACTCAAGATCAAATTTATTATTATGTCTACTTACAGATCAAACTTCTCTCTCTTTTATTGGTAGTCTATATTTTTAAACAAAAATTTCTCAGTAACTTTTCATATTGATTCATAATATCTTATACAAGTCTTGACTCTCTCTCTCTCTCTCTCTAAATTTAAAAGGAAGGGTCAGAAGGATTGAGCCAAATTTTTTTTTCCTCTGGGTGAACCAATATATGTTTGATAATGTAGAGCATCTTTAAGTACTTCATTTCATTCTATGTAGTAAGTACCCCTTTATCTGATATCCCTCCACCAGAAAAGAAAGAGAAGTAAAACTTTCTGTATGAGGACAAGAAAGAGAACTTTAACTAATTTAGGCCGTAGATGAACCAATTGCCTACTTTGGATTTACAAATAACAAAAGGTAGGTAACATCCGTTGTCATGTCCATTATCTGCCTATACTAGAATCCAAGAAAAGGTAGGGTCAATCACTTTGTCAAATGCATAGTCTCCAAAATGTCAGGGTAGGTATCACTTGTCAGAGCAGTGTTTCGAGCTGTTTTTGCATAAATATATCCGAAGGATGCTCACGCTGTGTGTAAAGTATATATTTGACATTCTTTATCATGTCATGTATCTATAGAGAGAAGATGGAACCTGATATTTTTCTCAAAGGATGTTTGTACACGTTTATTTTAGTAATAATCTTATTTTGAATAGTATAGTACTAGCCAAACTATTTTGGTGGACTTCCTGTTATTGATGTGCATGCGGGGAAAATTATAGACAAATATGCTGAATTCTTAAAAACCAGTTACCCTTTTTATTTAAATAGGGTATTCCTGCTGTTGCAGATGGATAATGTCATTTCCCAAGCTCAAGCAACCCTTGGTTCTCTTGTCTTTCAACGATCAACTTTTGGTGGTATCAATTTAAAGCTCGGGGATGTTAGCAGCCGGCTCCCAATGGTATAATATTTGTAAATGTTATTATTACTGTTTTCATTTGTAGAAATTCATGGTCTAATTTCCTACAAAACAGCTTTTGAAGAAAAAAGATTGTCATAGACTTATAAATGCAGTAAAAGCAGAATCTCTGACCGATGTGGGACTTTAAGTTCTTTAACACTTTCCTTCCACATCAGTAGAGAAGAGCGGGCGGAGTGTGCCCTGAGTACCGACAGGGGATGAGCTTCAGGGGTGTCCGAGAACCAAGAACCTAGTTCTGATATAATGTAAAAATCTATGGTCTAACTCTCTCCAAAAGAGCTCTTGAAAAGGAAGGGTTGCCATAAACTTATAAGAGCAGTAGAAACAGAGTTCCTGAACGATGTGAGACTTTAGGTTTCTTAACACCATTCATTTCTTTTTTATGAAATGGCATATTTAGACTTGTCTCTAAAAGGGTTAACCATCTATTATGTATAGAACAAACAATGAAAGCTCTTATGTTTATTTTATTTTATTTTAATTTTTGAGGTTGAAAAAGAGATTTTGGATGTTATTACAGGGTATTAATTTTGTGTGGTTGACTTCTATAAACATTTTTACCAAAATCACAGTTTTTTTTTCTTTATATGCCCTCTTTGTATCTAATTGTACAGTTTTACAATTAGCTGTAAAGTTGTATGATTAGAGCTTATTTGCTTGTTATACAACTGATCGAAAAGTGCCCATACAAGGGAAAAAAATTGTGTTTGTGCCAAAAAGTGGGTATATAAGGTAATTTGTATTTAATTTCTGATAAAGATCCATCAGCTGATAAACATTTCGGGAACTTGACCTTTCTAAATGAGAACACGAACTACAATCAAAGAATGGGTCCCTCTCATAAGAGTTTCTTTGCGCTTACTTTTATTTACGTAGTAATTTGCTACAATGTTGCAGGTAAATAGCATTCTTACTTCCATTAAGAAGAAAAAGTATAAAGAAATCAATATTTGAAGAAACAATCAGAGGAAAAAATAAACGTTTTTTTCGATATATTTTTTTAATTTTGTATCGGGTATATACGTTGTTTATATAGACAAATATTAATTATTATTTCAAGAACCATCATTATTGAATTACATGATTTACAACTGCTTGGTAGGCGCCGTGTATATTGAGAGACGTTTGACGTCGGTGTAGTAATTGTTAAATGAGTTGCAGTATTTGTTGAATTCAACACTCCCTCTCAAGTTGGTGCATAGATGTCTTTCATGCCCAACTTGACTAAAACTTCTGTGAATACTCAATATGAGACTGCTTTAGTGAGGATGTCAGCCAATTAATCTTCTGACTTAATTTTTGGTAATTCCAATGAATTTTCTTCTAACTTTTCCTTAATAAAGAACCGGTCAACTTCAACATGTTTTGTACGATCGTGTTGAACTGGATTATGAGCAATATCACATGTTACTTTATTGTCACAAAATAACTTAATTGATTCTTTAGCACGATATCCCAAATCTTTCAAGAGAGATTGTAACCACAAGGCCTCACAAAACCCAAGTGTCATGCCTCTGTATTCAGCCTCTGTGCTTGAACGGGCAACAACATGTTGTTTCTTACTTCTCCATGTTACAAGGTTTCCCCCTACAAAAGTGAAGTAGTTTGATGTAGATCGCCTATCATTTATTGATCCAGCCCAATCAGTATCAGTATATACTTCTATTCTTTGGAATTTTGAGTTTTTAGTGAACAATACTCCTTTTCCAGGAGTAGACTTTAAATACCTCAAAATACGAATAACTGCATTCATATGTTGTTCTCCAGGATTATGCATAAATTGGCTGACAATACTTAAATCATAAGCAAGATCTGGTCTTGTGTGTGCCAAATACATCAACCTTCCAACAAGCCTTTGGTATCTTTCTTTATTTGTTGGAACTTGATCAACCTTGATACATAACTTTAATCATTCCTCTACTGGTGTATTAGCTGGTTGGCATGCTAACATACCAGTTTCTTTTAATAAATCTAAGACATACTTTCTTTGAGATAAGAAGATTCCTTCTTTTGATCGAGAAACCTCAATCCCAAGAAAATATTTTAAGGAACCAAGGTCTTTCATTTCAAATTCCTTGGACAAATAACTTTGTAGGGCTTTTCTTTCTTCAAGATCATTTCCTGTTACTATCATATCATCAACATATACAATAAGTGCAGTGATCTTACCATACCATTTTTTTTAGAAATAAAGTATGGTCTGAATTGCTTTGCTTGTAGCCAAATGCCTTCATTGACTTTGTGAACCTTCCAAACCATGCTCTTGGGGATTGTTTCAATCCATACAGTGATTTTTTTTAATTTACACACCTTTTCATCATGGATTTTGGATTTCTTGATTCCTGGTGGTAAATTCATGTAGACTTCTTCAATTAAATCTCTATGTAGAAAGGCATTTTTTACATCAAACTGATATAATGACCAATCTAAATTTGCAGCTAGAGATACCAAGACTCGAACATTGTTAATTTTGGCTACAGGCGCAAATGTTTCTGTATAGTCGATCCCATATGTTTGAGTGTATCTTTTTGCCACCAATCTTGCTTTATAACGTTCAATCATACCATCTGCTTGATACTTTACTGAAAAAATCCATCAACATCCAACAATTTTCTTTGTTGGTGGACGATCGACAAGTTCCCAAGTTCTATTTATTTCTAAGGATCGTGGCTCTTCATTCATAGCATCTTTCCATTTTTGGTCAGCTAAAGCTTCCTGCACACTGTTAGGAATAGATACAACAGATAATTGATTCACAAATGATACGTTTGATTTTGACAAACGATGTTTAGACATATAATTACTCATGGGATATTTGACTTTACTAGAAATCTCAAGTTCATACATGGCTTTAGGAATACCTCTGTTGGGACGTGATGAAAGTATTTTTCTGGCTGGATCAATAGTTGAAACATCCTATGCAAACGATTGGTTAGGTATATCAGCAGCTTGTGGAGAAGGAAACTCGTACTCACTTAGTGGTAGTAAGGAACTTTATTGATGATCTTGAAGTTGATGAGGACTTGATTCCATTTCCCTTGAGTCTTGTCTATATTGGGAGTTATTACCATCTGAATTCAAGTTATTTGTATTTTCCTCACATATAATTTGTATTTCTTCATAAGGAAACAATTTATATGTAAGGGTCTGAATTTCAGCATGGTTGTACTCCCCCTGAAATTTAGGTGTAGAAGAGAAATACATTGTATCTTCATGAAAAATAACATCCATGGTGGTAATCATTTGTTTTGTAGGAGGATGATAACAACGATACCCTTTTTATTGTATGGCATATCCCATAAAAACACAACGTATTGCTCATGGATCCAACTTACTACATTGTTGTTTATGTAGGTGTACAAATGCCACACAACCAAAGACATGAGGAGGTAAATTAGGAACACTTGGTGCAACAATTGCTTCAGTGATGGCTTATAGTGGTGTTTGGAAGTTAATGGGACTGGAAGGTACCTGATTGATCAAATATGCAGCAGAAGTAATTGCTTCTCCGCAATAAGATAATGACATATTAGCTTCGATCAATGAGGCAAGGACAACTTCCAACAAGTCTCAATTTTTTCTTTCTGCAACTCCATTTTGTTGAGGTGTATCAACACAAGTAGTTTGATGAATAATCCCTTCTATTTTAAGATATTCTTGAAGCTCAGAACTTTTATATTCTCCTCCATTGTCACTTCGTAGAACTTGAATCTGTGTTTTATATTGAGTACGAACCATTTTATAAATTTTTCTAAATAATACGTTTACCTCACTTTTAGATTTCATTAAACAAACCCAAGTCATTCTACTAAAATCATCAATAAATGTAACAAACCAACGTGATCCTCCCAAAGTAGAGACTTTGGAAGGACCTCATACATCAGAATGTATAACCATAAACGGAAATGGACTTTTATTTAAGGTTACAGGAAATAAGGAACGATGATTTTTTGCTAGTTCACAGATATCACGCTTTAAAGTAGAAAGATTTAAGCTCAAAAATAAACTTGGAAATAATTTCTTTAAATATCCAAAAGAAGCATGACCCAATCTCCTATGCCATAGCCATATATTTGATTCATTCTTTTTAGATCCAGTTGCTACCATTGCATGATTTGTTGAAATCAAGTCCAAATAATACAGGTTTCCTTGCCTAACACCACGACCAATCGTTTGCTTTGTTTGAATGTCCTTGAACACACAATAGTCAGGCCAAAAAATAACAAAATAAGATAAAGCAGTGGTTATTTGAGATATAGATATAAGGTTATACTCTAAAGAGGGAACAACTAGTACTGAGTCTAAATTCAAAGTACTAGTGAGAGACAAAGGTCTTTCCCCAATGACTGGGGTTGTGTTACCATTGGTAGTGCAAACAGTTTTGTGTGAGGATGGTTTTGAGATTTGTCTAGAATCGAATGTCATATGATCAGTTGCACTTGAATCAATTATCCATGTATTATTAAAAACAGGAGAAAACGCTTTAAGCATCTTACCAACATTTGTTGAGGAGTTTGCCACATGATCTTTTGATGACAATGGGTACATTTAAATGATGATTTATCAATCACCCTTTGTTCTTGCTGATTAGAAAAAGAACGATTTTTAGACATCATGGCAGAAGCGTCAACGTCTCTAGATTTTTCCTTCAATGAGATTCGACGTACTACCTCCCGTTGAATCAAGGAATAACAACATTCTAAATCTGGGATAGTTTCTTTTCACAAAATTTCTCCACGAACCTGCTCAAATTCATCATCTAATCCAGCAAGAAAAATATGTATCCTCAGTCTTTCAACAAACTCTTGATATGATATTAGATCATGAGGGTCTTTCATGACCACCTTATCACGATGGTCTAGCTCTTGGAAAATTTCAGTAAACTTTTCATAATACTCTGAAAGTGATTTTCCATTTTGTCTGAAAGTAAAGGCTTTTTGGTTTAAGACAAAAACCTGTAATTCATCACTTCCATCATAGAATGTTTTTGTCAAAGCACCTCAAATTTCAAGAGCAGTAGATATGCGTAAATATCATTTCATGATTTCTGGACTCATTGACATAAATATTCATCTCTTCACTTTTTGATTTTCTACATACCACATGTTATAATTGTTTGCTATTTTTTCGGGTTGCAAATTTTTATCATGAATATAAGAGAGTTTTTCTCTCTCTACAATATGCATTTCTATTATTTGAGACCAAACATCATAATTAGTCTCAGTAAGAACAATTTCAGCATTAAAAACACCTTCAAAATGAACAGATTGTACAATAACCGGAGTTGATTGCTCCATAGGTAATGAAACTGTACCCTCTCCACAAAATTGGGTAAAAATTGGTTTAAAAACTTGAAAATTGGACCAAACCGGTTTTAGAAATCTAGAACCGGGTTCAGACCTTTAAAATGGATCGAACCGGCCAAAAATGGAAAAACTGTAAAAAACTGAGAAAAATGGGTTCAGACCAAACCGTTGGTTGAACCAACCTGAGCCGAACCGAGGCGCGGGCCGACTACGCCCTCGAGCCGAGCTGCGCCGAAACAGCCGAGCCGAATGACACGTCATCGTCTTCAACCTCTAGATGACACGTGATGGCGCGTGTAGCGCATGAAAAATGTTTCCTTCACTTCAGGGGGCGCGTGGGGGCGTGTGTTAAACTTTTCTTCTACTCTATTTTTACCAGAATATTCACAATTGTGTTTAGAATAATCTGGTAAAATTAGGTGGGACAAATACTGCTTCAAAAATGATGTTTGTAATTAATATTTGTAAGGGTGTTTGAATGAGATTTTTTTTTCACGAGAAAAAATATTTTCAGAGAAAGAAATCTTTGTTTTAGAGAACAAGAGTTTCAAATTTGTATAAAGCAACGACTTGGCTCTGATACCATGAAGAAATCAATATTTGAAGAAACAATCAGAGGAAGAAATAAATGTTTTCTTCGATATATTTTCTTAATTTTGTATCGGGTATATACATTGTTTATATAGACAAGTATTAATTACTATTTCAACAATCACCATAATTGAATTACATGGTTTACAGTTGCTTGGTAGACGCCGTGTATATTGAGAGGTGTTTGGCGTCGGTGCAGTAATTGTTGAATGAGTTGTAGTATTTGTTGAATTCAACAAAGTCTACGGATACAATCATACTTTCGCTTGTTGCCTTCGTGTGCACGTTTCTCATGCTTATCTACTGGCTGAGCAAGTGAAGATGTAATTTCATTTATGCCTGGTCGGGTTTGTGATTATATCCTTATCTGTTTTTTCGATGATTCTCTTTAGCTCGGGTCGCTTAAAAGTTCATATTTCGTTGTACCGTGTATTATAAATTAGTACTAACGGAAGCAAATTTTGGATCTAATTTGATTGCACAAATATATAGTTGTGGGTAATAACAAAATAATAAGAAATGAGAAAAATAAATATCACACAATAAATTAAGTGATTGAACCTGTAAATGTGAAAAGTTTATTCCAATGACACTAATAATTAAATAGAGATACAAATAACAATCTTCAGAGAATTTCACAAAATATGCCAATTATTCATATACATCTAGAAAATAACTCCTTTTAATTTAATGATAATATGTACCAAGATAAATTAACAAATTTGTTATTTAATTAAATATTATCGTACAAATGAGTTTAATTTATAATAACTTTGTTATAATTTACTCGGCAAAAATTTGAGCGGAAAAAATTAGAGATTTTTTTCTGATGATTCCTGATGGATTAATAAATAAATGAGGCTTGATATTAATTAAGAAGCTTTCAGCTTCTATTGCAAAAGGGTTGATGGAGCTGTTGATGCTTTTCCTCTACACCAGTGACCACAAAAGGGATACTCTTCTTCCTCTACTCCAGCGACCACGAAAGGGATACTCTTTGGCAGCTTCTATATCTTTTTTGTTTCTGCTCTAGCAACTCTGTTGTGTATGCTCTCTGTTTTGTTCTCTTTGGCGACAACAATAAACTCTCCACAAAACAGCATATATATATATATATATATAGGTAACAGAGGGTTTAAGTGATACATGTATTTTGAGCCTGAATGTTTTGGGCCAACATTAACACTGTGTATATACCCTTCTTGTGGATAGCTCTTTATATTTGTAATATAATGAATTGATTTATGAAGGTTACATGTTGTACAAAGAATACCTAAGTTCATTTTTGATAATTAACCAGAATTAGGGTATCAATCATGTTATTTTCGAATAATTATCGTGTCAATTTTTTTCTTTTTGTTTGCTGTCACATTAATTTTTTTGGGCTATTTATTTATTTTTATTTATAGTAGTAATGAATAGCATGAGGCTTTGAAGGTACATTAAGTAGTTAATTCTCACTATAATGACTTTTGTTGTGTGATAGTCGTGTTCACGGATCAAAAATTCATATGTATGTTTGCATCTTGCTTGTAAAACTGGATATTTGATATCCCATTGCACTGGTGACTAATTGATAGTGCTCTTTCTTTGATTAATGATATGTTTGTATGTAATTTTGTAAGAAGTAGTTTCAAATTTGTAGTTGTTTAAATAAAAATTGCTATCAGGAAGAAGCTTAAGTTACGTGCTTCTCTTAGTATAAATGACCTGCTTTTGACAAAAGCACTTATGGTAGAAATCTATTTATACAAAAACACTTTGAGAACAGATACAAAAATGCCTTAATTCACCATTTGTTTATTATTTAGAAATTAAACACCTTACGATATTATTTCATAGAAAAATACTACACTATTGTTTTGAGCAATTTTATATTTATATGTTTTTTCTTTATATGAGAAGATACCAACGCATAATTTGGTGTTATATGTTAAAATAATTAAAAATTACATAATTTTTAATAAAAATATATATAAACAATTATAATTATCAAATGGCATATAAAAAATTATAAGTGAATTATTTATCTTTTAAGTTTTATCCAGATTAAAAATTAATTAAATTTTTTATTAATTTATAATTTTGAAAATAATTCTTAAAATGTACTCACCTACTTACCATATGATTACTTTTAGAAAAAAAAAATTGTTAACTTAATATCAGTATATATTTCTTAAAAACTATAGAATTTTTATATAACATTTCATAATTATAATTTTTTTTTACATTTTTATTAAAGATTATAGAAACTTTAATTATATCAACCTACAATCATGCTACTAAATGTTTTCAGTTTTAAATAAACAATAATATATGCTCATACTCAATACATTGAACAAGACTGAGATTCTTTTTCTTTTTTATTTATTTTATAATAAACTCATATTTTTTTTATATTTATTCATTATTAGTGTATTTTTATATTTTTATTTAAATATAAAATTCATACTACATAAACAATTAAAAAGTTGATAATGAGACTTAAATGATGTGATAAATATGATTCAGTTTTTAAAGATTAAGTTGTTAAGAAATAATAATTAATCTAATAATTTAATTATTAATTAATATACATAGGTTTATTTTTTTAATCTAGAATAACTTGTCATAATATTTGTTATTACTTAACTTAATACAAAAATTAATAATTGTCATATTATTTGTTATTACAATAATTAATACAAAATATTTTTTTAAAGCACATTAAAGAGAAAAAAAGAAAAAAATGTAAGTAACTAGATATGTATTTTGTATTCATATTATTTATATTGTGTATATTTTTTAAGTAATTATATACGTGGGTTATACGGAGTAAAAGCGTCTGCATATATGTTATTAAAAAAATATGTTGAAGGTTATATAGTTTTCAATAAATTGTTTTGCTAGTAATTCATTGGCTCGACACGTGCCATTTCATTATGGGTAAAATAAATCCGGAACGGAAGCTTGTTTTTTCAGGATTGGTTTGAAATTCGGGTAAGCTTTCCAACCCGTTTTTCTATTTGTGTTTGCATAAAACGGAACCTAGCTTCACCATTTTGGCGCGCTTGGAATTTTCAACTTCAAAATATTGCATCACCGTGTCAGTTCTCTACCCTATTTTCATGTCAGAATGGAAAACCTGAAAGTACTCACCATCGGCGAACTCATATCTGGCGGTCGTCCACTCTCTGGAACCTCCTATCTCCGTTCTTTCCTTAAGGTCCAATATGTTTCTACGAAGCCATCCCAATCTAAGTCAGTACCAATTCCTTCTGTTCCTTCTCAATCTAGCCCTAACAGCGACCCTCACAAGGTTCTCACTCCTCTCGACTACCCGACCATCATCGTTGGAACTGTAACTCTTCCCGACGCAATTTCTTCTTCTGAACCTACTCCTCGATGTCCGTACGACAGTTGCCTCCAGTTTTCCGACGGTTCCGTTACAATTTGCTGTGACATTTTAGACCTTGATGTTTCCATGATTGGAAAGAAAATTCGCGTTGTAGCTTGGAATTTTATTCCCATTAAGCGTCGTGGTGGTTTCTTGGAAATAATCCTTTGGAATTGTCTAGAATCGGATGATGGTCCTAGAGGGCCTTCTCGATGTTCGAGTGAGGATTGGTTTTCCTTGGACTCGAGCTCAGGTCATGTCCGTGAAGACAGTTCGCAGTCAAAGTGTCGATATTTTCTTCACGGTGCAGTGGAATCAGTTAGCGCGATTTCTGTCGTCCCGTGTACATCTGGTTCTAGCAAATCGGAGAGAACAACGTGTTCAAATTCAAGTTCTTCAAGTAATCTCCTCCGAGGCTTTTTGGTACAGTTTCTAACTTGTGAATGTAAATTTTGTAGCTCTAACGTTGAGGTCATGAATGATTCAATTCAAAAACCGAACACTCATTGTTTTGCTAAACCCATGCTTGTATATTTTTGTGGTACTGCTTCATCTTGGCATCCTGTGATGACAAAATTAGTCGGAAGAATTGTGAATATGTCAGGTCTGAAAAAGAGGTTGGTTTATTTAGGAAAGGAGGAGTCTTGTTTGATGCACGTAACAACAGAGAAGTCCAAGTTGCGTTTGTCTAGATTGTGCCATAAATGGTTTCCAAACGGCGAAGGTTTGACTAAGGGGAAAGGGGAACTTGGAACATATACTGGCATAATCAGAGGGGTGCATATGCAAGGAATGGTTGTAGAGCTGGATAGTGAAGTTTGGCTTTTGTTGACCAACCAACCCTGTACTTCACCACATAGTCTCAGGGTGGGAGCTCTTGTAAGTAATGTTCCAATACTTGTGTAGTATGTGCTATATGTCAGTTGAATGTTAAAATTTTGCATAAATCATTATATGCTATATTTTTTTGGAGGCACTTAATTACTTTTTCCCTTTTTAGTCATTATCTAATATTCTAATGGTTGGCTTATTTATAGATATCTGTGAGGAATGTCCACTTTGTGAATCCAAAATTTTCTTGGACAAAGATGCTTATACTTGGTGCTTGCTTGAAGACTAGCATTACGGTGGAGAGCTTCTCACCGTTGGTAACTGAGTATGTTCTGATGAAATCAGTTGTTTAGCTATAATCATTGCCTGGGTATCATTTGACAACCCACACCAATGGAACATGTTCCTTCTGTTTTTTCTTTTTAAAATTATTTAGTAACTTTTTTCATGATTCTACTATCAGGTTACTTGCTGATGAAAGAAACAGGAAAAAGTTAAAAAAAATGTCTTCCCCCTCTCTTCATTTTCTGTTCATCCTTCTTATTCTAACGATGAATTTTCTCCTTTTGGTTACTTGCTGATTTGTCCATCATCACTTCATGCTTGATGTTCTTTTTTTTTTAATCTGATTTTATGCTGCAGGTGTCATATACTTTCACAATCTCAGAGTATGTTAGGGAACTTCATCCAGTCCCTGGCCTTTGCTGCCAGATTATGGTATTTGGATTTTGGATACGTAGTAACTTTGCTGTTGACACTAAATTTTGAAATGTATCTTATTCTTAGTCAACTTACCAAAGTGAATGGTTTGTTTCAGGGTACTACTTCTTGTGTCATGTTTCAGGAAAAAGTTTTTTGGCATCCTATCTGAGAAGGAGATACTGGGATCTAAGAATGTAAGTTGCTTGCATTGGGTTTATAGGAAAAGAAGTTATAAAATATTATTTTAATATAGATTTGTGTTTATATATATCTTATTTTTCTTGCTGCTTATTGTATCAGTTAATTTTTTTAATAATATATCAATAAGTAAATAGTAAACAACAACGAAAGACGAAGAAGTTACAAGAAAAGAATAGAGAATTATTTTTGGTCATGTTCAAACAATCATTTTATTTGCATGGGCTGGTTTGGCTTAGTAATTTTTTTAATGATTTTCTGTCATTTTTATGCAATTTTTTGATTAACTGATCTGTATATTTCTAAGGTGTTACCAGAAGGAAGGATTGGTTCAGTCATTTGCCACTTCTAAATTACCTTTGTCAATGCAACAATATCAGGTATTTTTGTTAATTTTATCCGAGGAATTCAAGATTGTTAGGTTGTGTTGTATTGACGTGTATGTGGAGTTACTTTTGGCAGCAAGGAGTTTTCATGGTACTATGCAAGCACAACATATATTGCTTTGGTTATGAACAATTCAATTATTGCCTGAAATTGGTAAGTTTTTGTGATGAAGTTTTTGGTCAGTTTGCTTGATTGCTCGTTCCATATTTTTGTTATACACATTTCATTGAGTGTATTGTAGAGTTATCAGGATTTTTTCGCTATTCAAAATAATTAATGGGAAGTGTCAATTTGAATTGACAGATGGTGCCTATCTCTAATTTCTTAAGCAGTATTGAGGCTTCATGGATGAAAACACAAGAATTGGAACATCAATCCAAAACATTCCGAGATAATTCTGAAAGGAAATCTCACGATCATTTTACTAAACTTGTGTCAAGTGCAGACATTGGCATTGTTTTAGTTGGATTGCTGAAGGTTTGTTATTCACCTCTTCTTGCTTAGAACCCTAGTAAAATTGGTTTTTCACTTTCTGTACACTTCTTTCAAGTGCAAGAGAGTTAGTGGACAAAAAAGCAACTATGCAATTTATATATGTGGTGAAAGAGCAATTGGTATAAACATGACAGGGTTGAGGCAGCGAATGGATCTAACATATAGGTTCAGATTTTTATTAAGCAAAAATTCAAACTATTTTGAGAGTTAGAATTTCATGAGCTGCAATGTCTTGTAAATTTATGATTCTTTTAGTTGCTTCTTTTTTTCTTTCCCTTTTTTCTTTCATGCATCATCAGCAGTTTCTTGATATACTGATTTTGTGATTCAAAGTCAATGATGATTGTTTTCCTTTGGGAATAGAGTTTTGGTTGATCTAATCACAGTTAAGCTTCATTAATTCAGATGTCTCCTACTGGAAGATTGCAGTTGGTTGATGCAACTGGTGGTATTGATGTTCTTGTACCAGATCTTCCAACATCTTGGAATATCAACCATATATATGAGGTTATATTTATAATAATCTTAAAACCCTTTACATTTATCTCCTAAAATCAAAACTCAGTCGTTTAGTGTGATTGTATCATTATGTTTGGAATTGTAATCTGATATTTATTCACAATAAATTGGATATCTTGAATTTCAGATAGCTTGTTCTGTCTTTTTCAGGTAATTGACTATAGTCTCGTTGTTGGAAGCAATTCCAGATTGGTGGATTGTATGGAATCAATTAAAAATGGACCGTTATCTTGCAGAAGCATTTTTCATTTCATCCCATTAGCTAGGCATGTCAACTTGAAAGTTTGCATTTACTTCTGCCTGAGGCATGCAGCATGTAAAAATTCCCCCTTATATCCTCAGATTGAACCAAGAGAAGATTTTGATAGACTTGAAATTGGAACATATCATCTGCTTCGCATAACCCACAAATTTGCTGGCCTGCAAAAGGTTAGTGTCACTGTATCTAATGGAAAAATGGTTTAGATATCCTGTTATTATTTGGGTGGACTCCATTAGTATCCTAATTTTGCAAAAATGTGCACTTTAGTCCCAAATAAGATCAATTGTAGGGGCTAAAGTGCACAGGTTTGCAAAACTATGGGTCTAATAGTGTCATGATTGAGTAAAAATGGGATTAAATTTTACACCGTCATGCTCATATGGCATAATATGGGACTATACATGACTAAGCACATGGGACTAAAGTGCTTATTTTCATGAAAAATGGGGCCTTTTGACCCCTGCGCTGCATTCAATTGCTATTCCATTTTATGGGCTGGTGGCAGTAGATTTTGTTTGGAAATAATTTAATAGTTAGTGAAACATCAGTTTTTAAAGTATAGATGAAAATGCTAATACTAGATTAATCGGTCATACGCTAATTGGATTTTAACAGTTCCAAGGTGAAACTTTCATATCAGATGCTTCAAGCATGTTTGTCGAGGCCATGGTCTTGACTTGGAATTTAAATGTTGCTGAAAACGATGATCTTTTGCATCCAACTAAAGATTCAGGGGATCAAGTAAAGAAGCTTTCAGAATATCATAAGAATGGATGTCACCAGGAATATGCTTCTTTTAAGAGACAGAGGATTAATGATGTATCAAACACGGCATTGTCAGATGAAAGAAACATTCCTCCTAGTGCTCTCAGGAAACTGACTGCTTGTTCAAGTTCTTATGAGGATTCCAGCGAGAAACAAAGATGTTGTGCAAGTTCCTACGATATTTTTTGTTCAGCTACGATTAGAGGTGCCAACAATCATGACTTGGTTCGTTCAGTTGTCTTGTACCGCACAGGAGCTGATAGGCATGGTTGTGGATTTTGCAGAGCAATCACAAATAAGGTATTACTGGAGTTCAAATCTGAAAGTTTCTATAAGTATCAGGTGCGCCACATGTATCCTCCTAATTGCTCAACTATTTGTATTGCACTACCACTTATAATCTAAGAGGTAGACTTATATTTTCTTCCCATAATCCAGTCACTGCAGATCGGTCATCATTACATTGCAAAGCATGATAAAGCAGGCTCATTCTGTAATCTTAAGGATTCTGTCAGTGGTGTTAAAATTATTGTCACTCCCAAGACACATTTATGGAGCATTTCATTTGCTTCTAATGAGGTTCTTTGGAAATGTGAATCCAAGAATCATGCATCAGAAGATTTATCCGTTTCTGATGATAAGGATGAAGTAATTCTACATGTGTCCAATTTATTAGCAAGATACTCTGATGTTTCTCTGCTTCTTCCTTCAAATATTATGGGGATGATGGAGATAAATATGAGTGAGTTGGAAATGAGCCTTGTTGAACCTGCTCCAATACCTGACAACATTTGTGATGTTTCTGCATGCCCTATACTTGCCTCTTCACTTATCTCTAACTCTATTTGCCTGCTACCTGTGGGAAATTTAATATCTCTGCGGGGGCATGTAATTATTGCACATAGTTTTGATCAAAGTCATGTTGACACAAACTCAAGCTTCACTTGCAGAGAAGCTGGCAGTTTTTGTTTTCATGTTTTTGTAGATCATAAAGTTGTAAGTGACTATTACCGTTTTCTTTTATTGTACCTTCTAAAGAATATTGTTTAATCTTGATGGTTTGTTTTAAATAAACAGGTAATAATATATGGTTCATTTAGTAAATGTGCTCTTCCTGTCGGATTTGGACCTGGTGTAGATGCAACATTTCATCGAGTTCTGGAACTGAGGTATGCAAAATTTCTGTTTGATTACTCTTTTATTTTCTAGCTTAGTGCCTGTTATTATTTAATTGACATTCTGCCACTGTTGGTGGCTGATGTTTCCACTTTCCACTGATTTGAAAATATCTTACATGTTAAGGATTTCTTGTATTCTGTCAGCTCTATTGTTGGGAATCATCTACCATTTCACTCCATAGTACAAAATTTGGTGTCTTACATAAAAAAATCTTTGCGTGTGCCTGTCCCATTTTATTTTAAATGTGGTATACCTAGAAGGCTAGGGCTTCTCTTTACCGGGTCTTTTAACTTTTAGAGAAAAATATCGACAGTCCTTTATTTATTGCAAAAATAAAACTTAAGTTTTGTACTTATTTTTTGTAAAGTCTATTATTTTAAAGCACAAAGACAAAATTAATTTTTTTTCATTTCATTTTTTTTAATTTTTTCAATTGTACTAAATGGAAACTTTTTAATTTGAATAAGTTATAATTAAAAGAATTGAAAAAAAATTAAATAAAAACATTAAAAAAATGATCATTTGTTTTTGTTTGATCACTTTTTAATAATAATAGGACTAAATTGTTATAAAAATAAGTATAGGATCTAAATGTCATTTTTAGAGTATGGGACTTGTATAGACACCCTCCCTAACTTTTATGGATTAACTGATCTTGTGCAATTGTTTAGCAGGGTAGAAAATAGATGGATGTTGACACCTGTGTCATTTATTTCCATAAATTCTATAAGGGTAGTCAAGTGTTCAAGCAATTACAAGTTTTTGAGTCCGGCATCATATATTCACAACATCACTTCTCTGGAGGTAGTATCCTCTGGTCTAATTGTTGATTTGGTTCAGCGCCTAGATAGCAAGCCAATGCAGCTCTACTGCAGGGTAAGTTTAAGAAAATCCATAGACCGTGAGGACTTTGCTTAGTTTCTTTCTTTGAACCCTCATTTTCTTTATAGTTTCTGGGTGGGTGAAACTTATATAATATCAAAGCTAGTCTCCAATAACGTGCATGTTGTGGTAATAGGTTGTCGCTATCAGTATCTTGGTCTTGGAGAAAAATAATAAAAAAGGTGTTTTTTTTCAACCAATGTCCTCCCAACATCTTGCTATCAATATCCCGCTTGCTGGTTTTATAGTAGGTAATTTTTTTCCCCAATCTATGCTAGAATGATTACTCTGACGGAATGCAAAAACATTGAAAACTTAGAATCTGTCTGAATAAGTTCACTTGTTTCTTGATGTTCTTTGCAAATTCTTGTACAGATGATGGGTCATCCCAATGTTGTTGCTGGGCTAGTGATGAAAGAGCAGCAACTTTGCTAAGGGTGCATGAAGAACTCCCACTGACAGAATATGTAAGAAAGGATCGGACAAAGAAAGAAACTGGGACCGTTAATAACAAGTGCAGAACTATTTGCAGTCATCTTGAGAGGATATTGAAAATCCATGGAAGGATTACTGTAAAAAACTATGGTTCTTGTTTTGATTCTTCTTGCCAAGATCTTGCTATTTCTGTGGTTTCTGATTCCGCCCTTAGCATTTCAGATGAGAACATCATTAAGTTTATTGTCTTCAATGCTTGCTTTGGTGCATATTTGGTAAGTCAGTTTCCTATCTATATTTGATCACTTGTAAATTTTAGTGATACATGAAAAAACTTAATAGTGTGACTAGCAAATTGGTGATGTTTTACTGGAAAGCTGTGATTAGAAATGAGTTTTTACGTTAGTTCTAAAATGAAGCATGTAAAGGGGTAATTGATGTGAAAAATGCATATGATTCAACTTTTTAAAGAACTATGGGAGAGACATGTCAGGTTAGAACGCATCGAAGAACTTGGAACATAATTAGGGTCTGTTTGGAACTGTTTCTCCATCGTGTTGAAAATGGTTCTCTATGGGTTAAAATACTTTAAAGGTATTTGACAATCTCCAAAACAAGTGCTTTTAAAATTTTGAGGATTATTGGTGCTCTTAGGTAAAATAATATTGCTTTTGAGAGAATCATGATTCATTTGTAAAATTATTACTTAAGTGCCACTCAATCACTTATAATATTTTCATGCTAAATACCTAAATACTTCTATTAAAATTATTTATGATCAAATCACTTTTAAAACTATTTATAGAAAAAAGCACATCTAAATGGCCCCTTATTTTCATGCGAGATGAGGATTTTCCATGTCTTGGAGTTTTCTAAGCTTTAGTTGCCTGATTGTCAATAAATAACATAGTTGTTGCCCCATAAAAACCAAGTCACATTAGCTCGTCATTGTTAGTCACATTTTTGAACTATATTTGAATGAGATGCATCCTCTATTTCTGCAGAAAATCGTTGCATCATTGATGGATTCAAATGGTATCAGGCAGTTGGAGGAAAACAAATTGTTAGAAACAGTGACAAATATGCATTCCATGCGAAATGTATGGGTCACAGAAGTTCACTATCGAAGACCTCTTGCTGAGGCTAGAAATGCAATTCAAGAATTGCTAGACGGTGGTTATTAGATGCTGAATTCTCATGACCAACACCACTTTTATGTTGATTTGATGGTCCAGTTCTTTATTAGCATAACCTCTTTCATATGAAGCCATGAAAGCATGTTACTTAAATTCTCATTTGGCCTTATATTAGCCTAGGTTTTGATGGAAAAAACGACTGTTTATAATAAACTCAATGTGGATTTGAAGATCTATTTGTATATTTTTGCAATTTCTTAGCTCTCTTTTTAGACTCTAGTGTGCAATGGATAAGAAGAGAGACAAAGTTTAAGACTCGTTAGCTAGGCCAAATTATATGATTGGTTTTTAAATTTTAATTAAATTTATACACATTTTTAAAATTTTAAAATCTCATACTTATGTTTCTTAACATTTAAATCACAATTTAGTTTTTAATGTTTGAAAACTTTACAAATCGGTATTCAAATTATAATTCATTTGTATTTTAATAGCTAAATTAAGGATTAAATTATAGAATTTAAAATTTTGATGAATAAATTATATATATATGTGTAATAACATAAATGTATAATTTGATGGTAATTAGAATGAAAATATAATAAAAATAGTAATTGAATTTAATAGAAATATTATTATTATTATTATGTTTGTTTAGTATAATCCGAAAAATATTAAAATAAAATTAAAAGTATTTTTTTTATTTTAAATGAAAAATTATAAAAAATAACAAATAAGTATATAAATATTTGAGAAAAATAAATCATTCTAAACTATTCTTATAGGTGTGGAAGGAATGATTAAAAAAATTTTACATTCTATTTTAAATTAATAGTCATCATTAAATACAGAAATACAATTATTACTATTAATGTTAAATAAACATGACTTTGCACGCAGAGAACAGCAAGCTCATCACTTATTTCCACTTGTTTCCAAAAATTCATCCAGTGAGTCATGCAATTCATCATCTAATTTTCTGCACACAACACAATAGAAATAAGAAAACAAGATAAAAAGTTGTAATTAGAGGGCTCAAAACCTTGGGTTCTTTTTAGTTTTGACTAAATATTGACATAAAATGGCATGTTTTCATTTTGTATAGTTTGTACATGAGTTATGTAAGGTTGTTCATTATTCATGTACTATGTACATGAGTTAAGCATATGTACCACAGTTTAAGGAAATTTTAGGCCTAAATTCCAAAAAGGCCTCACTATTGCAGGAAAAACATATAAAAGGCAATAGAGCTAACATACTTGAAATTCTGAGCTCGAGCTTGCATCTGAGGTCTACAAATAAAAATATTTTCAATCTCTAATATCTGGCCAAGCTGAGCAAATGATTTCCACGATATTACCACCTTTCCTGGAAATATTCACAATCATGGAAAGAAAAAACTTCACATTTTCTATGCCAAGGGGCACCATCAGACTTTGAAGCAGAAACAGCTTTGTCAAACATTGAGGCTTCGATTTTTATATCTTCGTTATCTCCAAGTTTTCTTCCCAAGCTTAAACCATTGCCTTCCTGGCCGGCCATCAACGGTAAATAATTTAGGTTCTGTAATTGGCTGTAAAAAACCACAAGAGTAGGCAGCTAACACCCCAAAAAACTATCTACTAAGCATATGGTAATGAGAGAAAAGAAGTCATGTTGCTCAAAAGACAATGCAAGTTTTGTCTTGCGAGAAAAACTTAAAAGTTCTTTCTTCGTCTCACATGTGTTATCAGCAAAACAAGATTAGAAGCAAAACATCATCATCCATTGATATTCGGCAAAAAAAAAAAATTATATGTGATCACTTACCCAATTTGGTGGATTGACATCACGTGTTTGAAATTCAAACTCTACACTTTGCACATGTACATAGGGTTTAACACTTCCGGGGCAACTGCAAAATGACTGTAACGTTCCTGATTCTAGCAACATTTAAAGCAAAATTGTATTGTTACAAGCAGGCTGATAACTATTTGTGTTTAATACTATAAAACCCTGTCACACAACAAGCCACAGAAGAATCCCCTGTTCGTGCAAAATCTACAAGATGAAAATATGTGAGTGAAGAGCTATCCACATCATCCAAATTGCAACCTCAGTAGAGAGTAAACTCTAATCACCCCCAAAATTCAAATTATTCTTGAACTCTTCATGCTTTGATAGCATGAAGAAATCAAATGCCACTCAGAAAAGGATCATTCAGTTTCTGTTTTTATACTGTTTTATTGAGATTATTTCAATAAAACTACATATATTTAGAATTTAGATGATGACAAACTAAAAGATCGTCAACATTTAAAATTGTGACCAAGGAGAACAATATAGAAATTTGTAACTTTTCTGCTAGCCCATAACTAAAAATCACAAGATTTACCATCGTTGTCCTTTCTCTGCATGGAAAAGAAGGTTATAGATGAGACACTATTATTTCTTCCATCGATTCAGAACAAAGTGCATGCAGAGTATTCCATCAATTGATAAACAAGGTGAAAAGCATACCTAAAGTTGAATACAAGCTTCGTTTGCACTTATCACGACCCTTGCAGTTGTGGATGCATTGGAAGGTAAGGTTGAGGAACATAACCCTCCTTTCTAAGCTCTGGAAGAAGAAGCTTGAGTAAAGAATACATTTCACCAGATTGTGGGTGATTTCCATCTGCTGCCACAAACATATGGGTAGTATTATTGACTTCAATCCAGCTATATCCTGGCACTTTCTGAACTCCTCTTTCTTTCATCAAATTGCGTATCTGGAGCACACTTTCCCACTTTTTAGCCTCAGCAAGTATATTTGCAAGTAGTATATAGTAGCCAGAATTTTCTGGATCCAAATCAAGAAGATGCCTTGCTGCCACCTCAGCAAGTTCAACATTGCCATGGACCCGACATGCTCCAAGCAAGGTGCCCCAGACGCCTGCATCTGGTGAGAATGGCATGGTCTTTATTTTATCAAATGCTTCATTCAAACGTCCAGCACGCCCAAACAAGTCTACCATGCATGCATAATGCTCCAATCGAGCAGGAATGCCATATTCCTCTGTCATGCAGCGGAAGTAGTGAATTCCACAATCGACATGACCTACGTGCCCACAAGCAGATATTATACCGAGGAAGGTAACATGATCAGGTGGGATCCCATTCTCCAGCATTTCATTAAAAAGAGTAAGTGATTCCTTAAGGCAACCATGGTTGCCATAAGCAGCAATGATGCTGTTCCATGAGACTTCATTCTTGCTTGGCATCAGGTCAAACACACGGCGAGCAAAATCCATGTTTCCACATTTAGCATACATGTCTATTAGAGCACTCATACAAAAAACATCAAAGGTGAAAACTCCTCTAATAATTAAACCATGGATCGCTTTCCCGTGATGGAGAGCAGGTAAGTTAGCACAAGCAGAAAGAACAGCTGTTAAACTAAAGGAATCATACCTAGCTCCTTTCATTCCCATTTGGCAAAAGAGATCAATGGCTTCCTTTGGTCTGGCATTCTGGGAATAACTGCTGATCATTGAGTTCCAACATACAACATCTCTTTTAGCTGTTCTTTGGAACATTTGGTAAGCAAGATCTAATCTACCACACTTTGCATACATGTCTGCAATTGCACTTCCCACATGACATACCCGATCAAACCCGTGTTTAATAATGTTTCCATGCAACTCTTTTCCCAAATTTAGAGCAGCCAAACTAGCAAAAACTGGAAAAACACTGGCCAATGTCAGGGAATTTGGTTTCATATTAAATTTAAGTAACCATCTGAAAGTGTCCAAAGCATCCGTATGTATCCCATTAAGCGCAAATCCTGAAATCATAGCAGTGCACACGCCAACATCCACTGTAGTGCTTTCATTGAAAATGTTACGTGCCATCTCCAAGTTTCTACACTTACAATAAACATTAATAAGAGCACTTTCTAAAAACACATCTAAAGGAAAACCGTGTCTTATTATATAACCATGGATTTCCTTACCTTGTCTTAAACTTGCATATTCAACAACAGATGGAAGAAAACTTGCAAATGTAATCGAGTCTGGTTTGACTCCAGCAGATATCATGTCGTTAAAAATATGTGAAGCTTCACTCATATAACCATTTTGTACGTAACCAGATATCATTCCATTCCATGTCACTAAATCAGATTGTGGCATCATATTGAACAACTTACGTGCATCAGACAAGCATTGACATTTTGAGTAAACAGCCAACAATGTGTTAGCCACTTGAGAATCCAACTCCAAGCCAGAGATAATGGAAAATGCGTGAAGCTGAGAACCCAAGTCAATCAAACCTTCTGAGACACACACAGACAAAGTGCAAGCTAATGTCACTGAATTAGGCTTAAAATTACTATATCTCATTGCCATGAATGTTTCTATACAATTACTTGAGTCTCCATTTTTGGCATAACCATTGAGCATGACATTCCAAAGAACACTATCTTTCTGAGGTATTTCGTCAAACAAACGCCTTGCGTCATGGATGCAGTGATTGTTGGCATACAACTTAATCAAAGAACTTCCTGCAAACAAATCTAACTCCAAACCCATAGTACGAATCATGTCATGAACAAATTTAGCCATTCGTAAACTATTTAGTCCACCACAAGCTTTAATCACATGGCCAAACGTGTACTTGTCAGGTACAATTCCAGAATCCAACATCTTGAAGTAAAACATCAATGCAACTTCAAACATCCCTTTAATGGTAAACCCTCTAATCATCCAATTCCAAGGCAAGGTATACCGCAGGTCAACCTGATAAAACATATTTTTTGCATCTACAATATTGCCACAAAGAACATACATACCCAAAATCTTCGTATCTAGAAGACTATTTTTGTTAATTCCACTCGCAATGACCTGGGCATGAACTTGCCTACCTAACTTAAGGAGAGCATAATCACAAGAAACTTGCAAAAGTTTTACCAAATGGTTTGTGTGTAGGTCTTCAGTGACTGGAGTAACTCTATAGGTGTTTATCAAGTTTATGTGATCTGTATGTAATAACTCGGACCTCGGTGGCACACTAATGCATGCAGAATGTCTATAGCTTGGACACAGAAATTTCTTAAACATCTTCATTTAATTTGATTCCATGTCTATGTCTTTTGTGGCATTACGAGATTGGTCTAAGTAATTTGACAATTGGTAGAGCAGTTGACAATTTAACGGTAGCATAGAGGTTTCTAGAAAATTTCACTACCTGGATGAGAGTAGAGAAAAAAGCGGATCTGAAATGAGGTGAACTACAACACCAATATAAGAATCAATGAGTGTGTAAAACCCAAACGTGAAAACAACAAATTCAGAATGGACCAGAAACACCAATGACACAAGCAAAGAAAAATAATTTATTCTTAAATTCTTCTTAACAAACTGAAATTTAAAAAGAAAAATGAACCAACATTTAAATGTGCATATAAGTATAAGCAAGACATTAACAATCTCATCATGCATTCAGATGTATTTTTTTATTCGTCAATGAAAACCAAAAATAAACAGCAAAATCGGGTTCATAGAATGTATCAAATCACCTCCGGTTTATCATGTTGAAACAGAAGGAAAAGCAAGCCTACACAATAGGCAAAACAATTACATGACATTCTAAAGTAATTTGGGTCATCGCGGCTACTCTTTACCAGTACCCGGTATAATTTCATGTTATCTAACAAACACAACACAAACTAAAGGCTAACTGTGTTGATTAATATCAATCACAAATTCACATGTAAAGAATAGAAAATACATTCGAAAAAAGTGTACTATAATAACTTTACTTTCTCAAATTAGGAACATTGAACAATTTTAAACTGATACACTTTAATCACCTTACTATTACATTTGTGGACACTTTAATTATTTTACTCACTTTATTTTCCTTTTTTCCCCCAATTTATGGAGACATTTTCTTCTTCAAACATCTACCAATTCCCTAATAGTAAGGTTAAGTTTGATCATATTTAAGCTTTTCCTTAAAAAAAAAAGAATAAAAAACCAAAATTTACAACAAATAATTAAATTGTCCAAAAATGCAACAATAAGGTGACTAAATTACACAAATTTTAAGAAATGTGACTAATGTGCTCAATTTGTTAAAAAAACCAAAATGTTATGCTACCCAATATATTTTGTAAGAAGAAGCACAAGTAAACAGAGGGATAGAATAGGAAATTTACACAGAAGTGGAAAGACTAAATGTGCAAACAAAGAAGAATCATTACCTGCGCAGTTAAAGATTGGAGACAAAGAAAGCGAGCTTCTCATCAGCATTTCGTCAAACACGCCTTGTGTAAACTTTATATTAGGATTCATAGTAGGTGAACAATGATAACAACCATGAAAAATGAATCACTTAAGTTTCGAAAATCAAATTTGATGAGAATAACAACATTTGAGAACCCTATTCTGGTACAAGCTAACAATATTGTACTACTATCCTTCTATTGATTAAAAATCATAAATTGCATTACTTTATTTCTTCGTTACTGCCCTAAAACAAGAAGAATGAAGCAAACCGAACATAAGCTTCATGTAAATTAACAGAAAGAGCTTGCAATCTTATGCTTCCAAATCATCAGTAGGTAAATTAACAGCTAATCCAAGAGTTAAACAACAAATTTATTGGGATTAACTCTGAGACTCTTAATATCCTTTAGAAAAGAAGAGAAAGCAGGAATAAAAAAGTCTCATAATTTTAAGTTCTAATAATGATGATCAACCTATAGAACTACTTCTACAATTTGCAATAAGAAATTCCCATAAGATGCAAAGGAAGGGTTTTGATAATTGACGAAGAAGCAATAGGTGAAGGTGAAAGAAGCGGCTTTTCTCAAAAGTCCAACCAGACTAACCGATAGTTGTATTTGATTTTGGGAAGAGAAGTACCAGTACTGTGAAGTTTGTTTAGGATACTACAATACCGTGGGTTTTAGAAATTTTTTTAGGGTTTAAGGACAAAACTATAAAAAGCTTGCTATAGAAATTTCTATTACCAGCAGATTGATAGGGGCTGTTTCGTCAAAAAGAGAGAGAGCGATGAGCCGGGTAGGGGTATATACATTTTCTTTCACATAACAATATTAAATTTATAGTTACGAAAATAACATCCTTAAATTTTGCCTTATATTTTTTTAAAAAATATTAAATGTTATTTTTTTAATAAAGATTGTACGAGATACATCAAGATATTCCAAATTAGCACCTTCCTAACACATGCATCATACAATCTATCTCCTACTAATTTAATTAAAAATAAGAAAAAAATTCATAATTAAACATAGAATACAAACAATTCAACAAAAACATATATTTAAGAAAGTTGATGGAATTTGAAAAAATAAACCAAGTTGTAATATAAATGTTAGGAATCTTATAGACTATAATTAACTACAAAATTACCCTTAACTAAATTCCATGAATTAATCTTTTTCAAACAATCCACGGTATCATTTCTTGGGCATCGAAAGAGAGTTAATTCGAACAAATGTAATCATATAGGTCTAATTTGATTCCAATAAAATCTTTCTATAACAAAATAAGTCAACATATCTCATTGGATGAAAATAATGCTAGTTTATGCTTCTCAGGTACAATAAATCATGAAAATTAAGAATTTAATCTGTCATCATTTTATTTTAAATATTACATAATTTGACGCTATTCAAATTTAACTATTGTTATTTAAACTCGTTTAATATTAAAAATCATTCAATTAAATCATTTTTAGTATTATTATGATGCTATTTTTGTTTTTATAAATTTTAAAAGTGTAATTTCTTAAAAAAATTTAGGGTATAAAAAAAGTAACTATAAATTGGGGTGGTTATCGTCAAAGATTAAAATGTCGACGATATTATCGATAATGTCGCAATATTATTGTTTTTTGGATATGGTATTAGAACAATGTTGATTTTTTTTCTCTTCTCTTGGTTTTGGTGTTGTTGGCGTGAATCATTTTCTTTTTTCGGTTTCGTGTGTCTGTATCTTCTGAGTCTCGACAACACATCTCGGTAACTTCTAGTTTTGGTGTATCGAGAACTGATGTCACTACTTTTTTGGGTGTTTTCTTGACATTTTTTGTTAGAGTGGTGTCTTTCGACAATCACTATTTAAGGTTTTTTTCTCGATTCCTTGATTTTTTGGATACCTTTTGCTTTGTCTCAGGTTCTATTTATTTGCAATGGACGTTGCACTAGTGTGTGTCAAATTTACAAGCAAAAATTACTTTACATGGGCTTTTCATTTTGAACTTTTCCTCAAGGAAAAAGACTTTTGGGGCCATATTGATGGCACATATGTTGCACCAACATCTGACACTAACAAATCTAAAGAAGTTGTGTCTTCTCCTTCTTGGACTGTGTTTGATGCTCGAATCATGTCTTGACTTCTTGGTTCGATGGAGTCACATATCGTCAATAACTTGCAGGCTCATCACTTTGTTCAATCTATGTAGAATTATTTAAATAAGTTTTATCATCAATATAATGATACTCATCGCTTTCAATTGAAACATGGATTACCATGTTTCAACATCGCAGTCTTTCCATCCAAGATTATTACTATGCATTTTTGACTCTTTGTCATGGATATACTGATTTGGCTACAATAGATGTTTATGTTGTTGCTATTTCAACTATCCAAAATCTTCATAAGACTAGCCAGCATAATCAGTTTCCTATGAAACTATGTCTGGAATATGAATCAGTTCACTCATCTCCTAAACAGATTCCTTATTCCTTCTCTTGATATTTGTTCTAATGAGTTACTTCGCGAAGAGCATCTTCTTAGTACTTAAGATATTCTGAAACAATCTCATGCCAGTTATGAGATGTAACTATAACTTATGGTACTAATTATCCTAAAAAATATTGTTCTTATTGCGAGAAAAAAAGGGTTATATTATCAAAGAATGTCGTATCCGCTTTTAGAATCGTCAGGCCCAAGCATTTCAGACTTCTGTTGTTGTTCCTCTAACAACGACTTTTGTAGCATATGACTCTTCCTTAAGTGTTTTCTCTGATCTTGCACCTCCTACAGTAACTTATTGCACCCTTGAAATGGTGCAATAATGCTAATTTTAGCATTATCTGTGATAGGGTTTCAAGGTTAAATTTTTACTACACTTTGGTATGTAGATTGAGGGCTTCTAATCATATGATGAATACTCTCACAACTTTGTCTCATGTTCTGCCCTATGTTGTTGGGAATGCATCTTCTACATTTACTGATGTGTTTTTGCTTATCATCTTTCCACGAATCTCATTTCTTTTGGTCAATTAATTGATAAAAATTGTGCTGTTAATTTTTCTGGTGATGGTTGTGTTATGCAGGACCAGAAAATGGGGGGAGTTGATCACGAAGGGACCTAAAGTGGGACTCTTGGTTCCACTATTTTTATTTGTTCCAATACTTTCTCCAGTTTCTTATATTAATTCTATCACTTGTAATAATGTTCATGATCTGAGTATCATGTGGCATTATCATTTAGGCCATCCCAATACTCAAATCTTATCTCATGTATTGAACTCGAAATTTCTTGGTAATAAATAATGTTCTTTTTTCTCTCTTGAGTGTGATTCTTGTAAACTTAGTAAAAGCAAAACTCTTACATTTTCTTTGTATGCTAATAGAGCTTTTCATTGCTTTGATTTTATCCATAGTGATGTTTGGGGACCTTCCTCTGTTATTTCATATGAAAATTTTAAATACTATGTGATTTTCATTAATGATCATAGCAAATTCACTTGAGTTTATTTTCTTCGCTCTAAATCTAAGGTTTTTTGTATTTTTACTGAGTTTTTAGCGTATATTGAAAATTAATTTTCTACGAATATTAAGATATTACGCACGAATTTTGGTGTTTTAGGGATTCTTGGCTTCTAAAGGTATTATCCATTAACATTCATGTTCTACTACTCCCCAACCAAATGGAGTAGTCAAACGCAAAAATCGTCATTTTTTTGATAGGGTACGTACTTTTTTGTTAGAATCTTCTATTCCATCCATGTTTTGGGTTGAGGCTCTTAAAATTGCTACTCACTTGATTAATCATTTACCTTCCCAAGTTTTACACATAGAGTCTCTCTATTTTTTCTTGTTTGCTAAGCAACCTAGTTACGATAATCATCATATCTTTGGTTGTGTATATTTTGTTCATTTACCTCCTTATGAGCAACATAAATTATCTTATCAATATGTTATATATGCATTCTTAAGATATAATGTGTGTTAAAATAGATTTGTTTGTTATGATCCTACATTACATTGTACATGCATTTCTAGGAATGTTATTTTCTTTGAAAATCAACATTTCTTTCCCATGTCATCTGTGCCTTCTTCTACTATTGTGGTCCTTCCCTCCTTTGAGCAGCAATTATCAGATCTTCCTTAAGTCAGTTCTTAGTTTAAGAGCAAAGTCCAACTTATCAACTGTTGGATATCTACTTTGGGCATCTGTCAAGATCTGGCTAATGTAAGAGACATGGTGTTGGATCTTGTTTCTTTCGATAAGGAGTACAACACTAGAATTTTGAGGAGTAATAGCCAAATATAAATATAGGTTTTCACCTGGGGTGGGGCTGACCAGGACTGGAGGCTTTCTCAAGTCGTATTTGATTATTTGGAAATCTCTATCATAATCTTTGTTCTAGAAAATTAACGTGCTCTTTCTCAACATTTTGAAGAATGGTAAGCATTTGTCCGTGCATTTGGAAACAAACTTATTGAATGCCACTATTCTTTCATTCAATTGTGAATTCCTTTCGGGTTAGTAGGAGGTTTCATGTTAACCAAGACTTGTACCTTGTATGGATTGGCCTCAATTTTTCGAGCATATATAAGATATCCTAGGAATTTTCCTAAAGCAATACCAAAAACACACTTTTTAAAGTTTTATTTCATACTATACCTTCAAATTATGTGAAATATTTCTTCCAAATCCCTCACCAATTAGTCAAAAAATAGCTTATTGATGAGGCGTTGATATGTATTTTCCATATTCTTTAAACCAAAGGGAATTCAAGTGTAACAGAAGGTCCTTTTTTAGTAATAAAAGATGTTTTCTCCTCATCCTCTTGGTGGATTCTGATTTGATGATAATTTGTATATGCACCAAGGAAACTCATCAAACTAAACCAGGAGGTAGCATCGATCAGTTAACCAATACATGGTAGAGGAAAGCAATCCTTTCGGCAGGCATCATTCAAGTCTGTGAAAACTACATATAAGCGGAGTGATCCACAAGCCTTTTTTACTAGTATCACATTTGAAAACCATGTTGGCTAATCTACCTATCTAATAATCTTTGTCTCTTTAAGTGTGGCGACTTGACCTTTAATCACCTTGTTCTTTTATCTTGGAAACTTTCTCTTCCTTGTTTGATAGGTCTAGCTTTTGGATCAATATTCAACTTATGGGTTGCAATCTCTAGGTCAATCCCAGGCATATCTACAGGCTTCCATGAAAAGATATCGAAGTTAGATCTTAAGAATTATAATTGTTACTCCCTGACTTCGATTGTTAAGTTGGCGCTCAATTTTAGAGAATGGTCTTCCCCTTTGTCTTCAACTTGTAAATCTCAAACTTTATTTGAATCAATCGATTTCACTAGGCATATACCCTTGGTCTTTTTTAACAAGGTCTATACTGTAATTGCTACTTTGGAACCACCTCCTTCATTGTAACATTATAACAATTCTTAGCCTTTTCTTAACCCACTCTTATCTTTTTTATGCCTTTCTCAACTAGGTATTTAATTACTTAGTGGAAAGTAGATGGAACTATTTTTATCTTATGTATCCATGGTCCACCCATAATGGAATTGTAATGGGATGGGACATCAATCACTACAAAGTTAGTCATGATTATAGATTATGTTGCTATGATCGACAACATCATGGTCTCAATTGCATAGGTAGTGCTACTGTTGAATCCTACTAGAGGTAGCTCATTCTTCATGATGTCTCATTCCTTCACACCTAGCATTTTCATCGTTGATAGAAAAAGAAGGCCAATTAAGCTTCCAGTATCAATCATTATTCGATAGGCATCGTAAGATCATATTCATAGGGTGATTGACAAAGGGTCTTTATGGGGAGACGAGGTCCCATCCTTACTGGAAAAAGTGATTGCAACAGAAGACATCCCTATATTCAAATTATAAACATGCGATAATCTGCACAAGTCTCTAGCATATCTTTTATGTGTATTATTGGAGGTTCCATTGAGCCCAAATTTTCCATGTATAGTATGGATAGTCCTCACATTAACTTTATAATATGGCTCTATCTTGTTAATTGGTGGAGTAGGTAGCCTCAAGTTTCACATTGGGATTGTCAATTACCCTTTCTGCTATTGTTTCCCACGAGGTCACTTAAATACCTTTTGGACAACAAATTTTCTATTTCTTTCTTCAGATTTCTATAATCTTGAGTTTCGTGGCCTATATCTTTATAAAAAGTACACTATTTAGATGCGTCCCTAAGAGGTGCCCTCATTTTCGATGGCCACCTAAAATTTTGCTCATTTTCCATCCTCAACACAACTTGATCTAGACTTACTCTCAAAGGTAGACCTTTGAAAAAAGGGATAATGTCTTACCTTAAGGTCCTTATTTTTTTACCATTGATAATATATTTTGTGAGTTGGACAAAAGAATTTATTTATGTTAATCATTTTGTCCTGGTTTGATCTATTCAGGCTTAATCTCCTTTTTTTCCTTTTCTGGTCAAATTCTACTATGACCTTGCTCTTTTTGTTCAATTTCAACTCCCTTTTTCAAATTAACAAACTTTTAGGCCTCTCTATAAGCTTCCTCTATCATATGTGAAACTATTTTGATTAATTCAACAAATAAATCAAAACTTCTTAATAGACCTCGTTTGAAAGCTTCTATCACAATAGAGTTAGGACAATATGTTATTTCTAGCTTTTCTTTTCTAAACCTTCTCATGTACTTCTCAATAAACTCTTCATTTCCTTGGGTGATCAAGAAGATGTGATGAGATTCTATCTACATGGGCTTATTGATGGCATAATTGGTGATGAACAACTTGGTAAATTGAGAGAATGAGGTTATGGTACTGTGTGCTAAGTTATTAAATCACTTTTAAGCGCCATCACACAGAGTGACAACAAAGAGTTTGCACAACATGGCATCTCTTTTGTCTTGGGTAAGGCTTACAAGGGTCGTAGCTATTTTGAAAATTTGAACATAAGTTATCGAATCCTTCATTCCTTGGTAATTTGAAAACTTAAGAGCACTAAATTTGATTGAGGGCTCATTGTTTTCTTTTTGGTTAGAGAAAGAAGAGACACACGATTGCTCACAATCCATATCGTCATCATAGTATGACTTGCTTTTGTCTTACCTTTTGTTAGTTTTTTTGAGAGCCTCATCTTGCTTTCTATTTGTTTCCTCTATTGCTTGCCTCTCATATCTTTTGCTCTTCTAGTAATTGTTCATTGTTAAGCATAGCTGCATTAGGATGAGAGATGTCATCTGCTACGTTCTCGACCTAGGTAAACTCATTTATTATAAGAGTTGGCCCAAATTCATCAACCAGGTTGGTAGCTCGACCCTATAGAACGAGTTTGATTATGAATGTAGTGCTCTATTTTCTTGCCGGGTCTAATTGAGCTCTCTTCTTAGCTCGAGAAGTTGGTATGCTAACTCTTGATGGAAGTTGATCTTAGCTCGTACCTCAACTCAAGCCTCTTCACGGATTGACAAGGTACGATTCTATGATGACGATGCTATTTTGTTCGCTAAACTCAATCTTTTCTTAACTCGCATTCCCACCGTGACAGATGTGAGTCTTAAAGAACACGATGTAGAGACTTTTCTTACGAAATCTCTTTCTCAAAACTCGAGGTAAATCCTTGAAAATACAAGGTTAGAAGCTAAGATTCAACCTTTACATTCTAAGCCTTACTGTGGGCGCCAAAATATTGGGTTGATTTGATTTTCAAAAAGATAAACTAGAGAGAAGTCAAAGAATTGAGAAACAATTGTATGTATATCATATAAGATCCATATATATAGAACATTACATGTACATATGTTAATCATAAAGAAGTACATGTCGTAAAATGTCATAATGATATATATGTAAAAATATAATCTAACTTAAGATCGAACAAAGATCGAATACTTTGATAGTTCAAATTAGTGTTCGATCTTTTAATATTTAAAATTATTCTACATAGTCAAGGATACTCTATGATTATTGTTGTATAACTTAGTACAAACTAAATCTTCTTAAAATAATACATATGATTATAGGTGAGGTTTGTGGAACCATGTATTCAAATAATTATATATACAATTTATTATATTATTTATATTATATATTATTTTAAAAATTATTAAATATAATATTATATATATGATATAAATTGTAGGATTAAAGTTCGTAGAAGTAAATTTATTTAATATTTTAATTCTATTTGAATCAGTTTGATAGCTATTTTCAATTTTTTTTGAATTTGATTTTTTTAAAAAATTAATTAAATTAGATCAATTATTTAGTTAAAAACCGAAGCAACTAAATTACACCGCTAAGTAGCTTTACTATATCTTCACTCCAAATGAACCTGTCTAAACAAATGCCCTCAAATTCACTTTACGCTAATAAATTTATATGTTAAAACTTAAACGGCACAAAGAATCACCCAAATTAAAAAGAATTTTTTTACATATATTTGAGAAATAAGCGTTACTTATTAAAACTGCATATATCTAAATAATAAGAGATATCTTAATTATTTATTATCGTTCTCATCATCATTTTTAATATGTAATTTATTTTCATTGTAAATTAATAACTCTAATGGCTTAGAAATTAAAATAAATAATAATATTATCATAATTATTTTTATAATAAAGTACATAAAATATTTATTTTATTATTAATACTAATTATACTTTAATGAAATTACTAAAGATTAAAATTATGGGTAATAAATTATATTTATAAAAAAAACAGTTTACAATATTTCAATATCATTACACATTAGAATTCAGGAATATACATATCTATTAATCTATCATCTAGTCCCTACTTGCCGGGCCAAATCAATATAAAATAATTATTTATATTATTATCATTATTTTTGTTATGATAATATTCAAGACTAAATTTATAAAATAATTATTTATAGTATAATCATGTTATTATAACAATTTTTTTAGTATTAAATAAATAATTTTTAAAATTTTATTTTATTTTTATTATTAATTATAATTTAATATAAAATAATCATTAATTAATTATTATTATATAATAATAATTTAAATTATAATATTATTGCAACCGTTATTTATAGTTATTTGAAAGTCTTTTTGTAAAATAGATTATAAAAAATACTCATATTAAAGGAAAAAAACCACTAATTACAAGTCATAATATTATATAGGCACCCACTACGTTCCATAATTACCGTACGTTACTTTCTCCAAGAAATTCAAAATTTTAAATTGGCTAACAAAACACAACTCGGAGGAGTCAGAAACTGTAACCAATCTCCATCGTACCTGTAACTCCAATAAAATCCCAAGCCCTATTATTTTACACAAACCCAAATTTGTAAAAGAAGCAAAAATGGCTGTCTTTATTAAAATGGTCTAAACTTTAGGGAGAGAAAGGGACAGATAGGAGAGAGAGAAAAATCACAGTGCCTCTATTCTGCCTCCTACCAGTGGAAGTGTGGAACCCATTTGCAGAAGATTCTCATTCTCTTCTCTCCGAGAAAAATACAGCCCAATCAATATTTTAAAGAAGAAAAGTAAAAATAAATAAATAAAATTTATATTTTTATTTCATTTCTAATTTTTCTCCTTTAATTTTGAACAATGAAGTTCAATGTGTGTCTGTAATTGAAGCAATAGCAGCATGCTGTGCATAAAATCTTATAGAAATGAAGATAATGGATCCGTGCCAGTGTACCTCAATGTCTATGATCTGACACCAATCAATGGTTATGCTTATTGGTTTGGCCTTGGAGTTTACCATTCTGGGGTACAAGGTTAGTTTTTTTTTTCATTTTTTATTGGTTTTGGGCTCTCTTTTTTGTCTTCACCATTTTTGGAAAAAATTGTGTCTCTGGATAATCCAATCTCAGATCTACTTCTGAATCTCCTAACTACTCACTGGGTTGGTGGGTTTGGTGAGTTCGATTCAATTGTTAAGGTAAAGACTTAAGCTTGAATAACACTTTGGGTAGATAAGAATATGAAGAAGAAAATTTAGGAAAATTTGAAGTTTTCCAATCAAATTTTGGGGGTTCTTATGTTGATTCATTTGGGATTATTGGTTTATCTGAATTCTAATATCTAATTAAAAAATGGGTTGTTGGAATTTGATACTATTTTCACTGTTTTCTTTGCTATCTGGGTTTTGGTGGGTAGATAAGAATATGCAGAATTCATTCAACCAAAACATTCACAGACAAAATAGAACAGGTTGGGTAGATAAGAATATTCAGAAGAAATTCTTCTTCTTTCTGTATATTTGCTATCTGGGTTTTGGTGGTTAGATAAAAATATGCAGAATTCATTCAACCAAAACATTTACAGACAAAATAGAACAGGTTCGGTAGATAAGAATATGCAGAAGAAAAAAGGGAAAAAAAATTATCCTCAAATAAAATATTGAAAATTGGCTGTTAGAAATTTTTAAAAGTTTCAGTAATTTTAACCTTCTGTCTTTTTGATATCTGGGTTTTTGGTACATTACAAATTTACATGAATAAGAAAAAGAGAAAGACATTGTAATGAAGCTGTTCTGTTCTGTTTATGAATATTTTGATCGAATGAATTTGCAGTTCATGGAGTTGAGTATGCATTTGGTGCTCATGAATATGCAACAACTGGGATTTTTGAAGGGGAGCCAAAACAATGTGAAGGATTTACATTCAGAAAGTCAATTTTAATTGGAAAAACAGATAAGGGACCTCAAGAGGTGAGATCAGTCATGGAAGATCTAGCAGAGGAATACAAAGGAAATGCTTACAATTTGATTACCAAGAATTGCAACCATTTTTGCAATGTTGCTTGTATTAGATTGACTGGAAATCCAATCCCTAGTTGGGTTAATCGACTTGCTAGAATTGGTAATGTTCCATCTTCCTTTTTCTCTTTTGAATCATACAAACTCCACTTGGTTTTACTTTTACCCAAATTCTCTCAGGCATTGAAATGGGGCAAAACTCTAGGTACGAGAAATGCAAGAATTCACAATGCACTCTGAGATATGGATATTTCACGATGTTGCATTTCTAACTCAGTTACATAGCCCTGGAATCAAGTTAGTTATGTTCATAGCTAAGTTACAAGAGAGTGTAACTGTATTAGAAATGGTAAGTTGTGAAGTATGCATATCTGAACCTACATTGTGAGTTTTTGCATATGGCATGCTTATATTTTGCGATTAAGTTGAAACTTGAAACTTAACACCAACCAAGGATAATTTTTTTCACCCTTTTGAAATTAGACAGAAATTAGGAAACGTTTGTAATCTTTATTACAAATCATTCTCATAGTCCATGAAATGTTTCATGGACTGCATCATTACCTAAAGAATCAAAATTATTACCTCTCAAGTTACATTTCTAGGGTAGTCCATGGAAATTGAACAAAATTTGAGAGAATCACTTACGATTTAATCTTCTTAGTTGGTCATTCTCTTAATATCTTAAGCTTTTAGGATGATTGGCTTCCTAATAACTTCTAACAAAGTATCAAAACTAAAGATCTTATGTTCAAGACCTAGCAACTCCAATTGTTGAATTGTAAGTGTTCGACCTATACGATGCATAAACTTAACACTTGTGGGGGAGTGATAGATATATAAAAATAATGTTCGGTCATTCTCCCAATAACTTAAGCTTTAAGGAGAGTTAGTTTTCCAATAACTTCTAATATATATATAGTATAGAAAATACAACTGAGTATTGCCCTCAAATCCTGAGCACTGTTCTATGTTTATACATTTATGCTTTAATTGCAATGGTTATTCTTTAATTATTATTTTTCACTAGGAAACAATTTGTTCTGAAAAACCATTACTTGTATGCAGGATTTATATGCAATTGTGTACTACCAGTGACATTAAATTCAACAAAAGTGAGGCATCATAGAATTGATGATAAGCCTTGTGAAGGTGATAAGAAGAAGCCAGTGACAACCCAACTGCCAAATACATCTTCTTCTCCTTCATCATCATCACCTTCTATGAGGAGAGGTAGAAGCAGAACTAGAAGACCTCTTCCTCCATCTTCTCCTTTGATTGTTGGTTCTTCATCATCTTGATTTCATGTGTTTAATTAAACTTGAAGCAATGTCTTCCATTTTTCTTAAAAATTATTATTCAAAGAAAGTTAAAAAAATCAATTTCTTTTATGTACAACCATCTTCTTTTTATTTATTTAATTTTTTGTCAACTGATTGGGTCTCTGCAAAACTATCCATGTTTATATGATTTTTTATTTAACAAAAAAATGTTGTGTATTTCTTTGGATAAATTTATTATTAGTTAAGAATTTCTTCCATCCTAAAAGTGCACGTTGGTTCATTTGTCTAATAATTCCCTTTATTCTATGTGTGTAGATGAAACTTGAATTTAAATAATCTGTTTATTTAATTGATTTTATTTTTAATTTTTTGAGTAAAAAAATATGTTTATTTTTTTGTAATATTAAAAATCATATATTTATTTATATTATAAGAAAAATGAATATATATATTTTTTTAAGGAGTTGAAAATAAAATTCTATGTATGAATTGTATTTCATGCAATTAAAATATTTCTTTTCTCAATTGGATCGGATATCATGTGATATTTAAGTGAGGGGAATAGTACTTAATGGAATTTTTTTTCCAAGAAATTTGAAGTCCGTTTCTTCTCTTTCATTGACAAATATTAACTAATTATGGTTGGTGTTGATTGGAAGTGTACTAGGGTGAGTCCGGCAAATGTTGACTAGTTATGAAGGGTAGAAGAAGCAGACTCCATTAAGTTGAATATAGGTCATGTTAACTTTATTTAATTAAATATAGATAAAGTTATTTTCATTGAAGATGAATATAGATGAAGATTTTAGTATTTTAAAGAAAAGTGATAGATTTTTATAAAAGAAAAATTAGTATTTTGGAACAATCCATTGTTTGTCACCTTCAAAGAAGCAAAGAAGCAAGTAAATGATCAATTTATATTATAGTAATTTGATGAAAATAAATATTTTTTTAGAAAAAAAATCAATATTTTACATGAAATATAGACATTTACGATTATTACTAATAAGAATCCAAATAAAATAGGAAAATATACATTACTATCAATATGATATAGACATTATAACCCAAAAGAACTTGCATACAAGCATTGAATCACCTTAATGTGCCTATGAGGTAATAAATATCACTAGGCAATCTTAATGAATCCATTTTTAAAATAAGAAAACATCTCAAACTAGGGTTTAAGATCATTATTTAACAGAAACCCAATTGTCGAATAGCATCCAATTGCTTCGTAACAAACAAGTCACAACGAATCAAATTATATGCCCTGGCCCTATCTATATTGGTTGATGGGTATTTTTTTTGAGAATGTTGATTGATAGGTATCAACTGTCAACCATTTCTTAGAAATAACTAATATGTACAGAAGTTATAACTAGAACTTAAAGACACTGTTTTCTTTTAAAGATTTTACCTAATGAAGTTAATTATGCTTTGTGCTTTTTGATGTATTGTGTTTATTACAAATACGTTTATAATGTTTATAAATTTACAAGCATGCTCTTAAGCTATTTAAAATTTTAAAATTATAAATATATTTGATATAAATACGTTAAAATTTATAAATATTATGGATATATTTGTAACAAATATATCAAGAAGAAATATCAAACACACAACAATTCTCCTAATGTTTTAAAATTTTAAAAATCATTCGAAAAATTCAAAAACTTAAATACAAATTAAAATTAAGAAAACAAAGCAGAAAAATTAAAAAATAATGAATTGAAAGAGAAATCGTATAAGGGATCAGAGCGAAAAAGATATGTCATTGAAGAATTGATCGTACATTGACTTAATTTTTTTATGAATTTTTTTTTCATTTTCTTCTTCTAATCTTCCACTACAAAACAATAAAAACCAAATTCATATGAGAATTAGGGATTTAGGTGAATCCATTGTGGACTTGTGAATTGAATCCACTTGAAAACATAATTGTTTGAAAAAATCAACTAATAGAAATTTTTTTTTTAAGCATTGAAAAGTAATCCATTATATATTACTGATCTTTTCTACTTTTTATTCTTATTTATTTTTTTATTTTTTTATATCTCTCTTTTAAGTGAGTACATACTCTCATAATATACAAAAACTCTCCTACATGACCTACATGTTCAATGACCTAATTAAGTATATGATCTATCAAAGACAATGTGATGCACAAATATGATAAGAATAATGTATTGAACGACATGGTGAGAACAATGTATTATGTGATCTATTTGAAACATCGTGCCATACGACTTCTTGTGAACAAGATGTTATATGAAATATTCAAAACGTTATATCACATAACTTCTTTGTGAATGAGGTGTTATATAATCTATCTGAGATATTGTGTCATGCTATTTATTAGAATTAATATAGCACACAATTTTTCATCCACGTGTTATACAATCACTAAAAAAAAACATGTTATACGATCTATTAATAATAACTCATTGTATAGTTTTTATAGAGTTATTTTTCTTTTAGATTTAATTCATGTAATATGTCACAATCAAGAATATTTTTTACGCTAGTTATTTTATCATTAGTACTTATTGCTTTAATCATGTTAAGACACGTTAGGTTGATACGTTTTTTTATCCACTATTTAAAATATGTGAAAATTTACAATTGAAACTCTTCTATAATGATAATTTTTTAAATAATATTAAATAAATAAATATTATTTGATTTGATTCCAAAATTGTGATCGGGAAGGAGAGTTATCACTAGCCGAAAGTTGTTATCTGGCTGTTAAGTGTAACGCTACACTACACTCATTTTTTTAACTGATTATATACTTACTTTTTCATCATAAATTTAAATATTTATAATAATATAAAAATATCATAAAATAACATTTTTAAAAATTATAATAATAAAAATAATATTTAATAATAACAAATAAGATCTAATTAAATAATATTTAATATTAAATTAATTTAGATAGTCATAATTTTAATTTAGACGACGTTAAATTTGATAACATTCAATGTAAAATAATGTGTTAAATTTTTTAATAATAAAATTATATAAACTTGATATAATTTGAGTTATTTTTGTGATTATAAGTTTAAAGGGTAATGTTTTTATCGTTTTTTTTTAAACTTATAACAACAAAAATAACACCAAATAATATTGAACGAGATTTAATTAGATAAAATTAAATATTGAATATGTTTGAATGATCATAGTTCAATTAGATAATAAAAATATATGAATTAGACATAAATATTATTATTTTTATGATTACAAATTTTAAAGTATGCTATTTTTTTTAAATTAGTGGTAATATTTGAATATCTTCCGTCATTTTTATATTCTATCATGTGTCATAATTATTTTAAAAATTATCGAAATAATTTAATTTTTTATATAATATTAACACGTGATAAAATCTAAATATTATGGATACAAAAACAATTAGAAATTTTAATTAGAAGAAAAAAAAATGTGATTGCCCCAAAGAAGGAACAAACCATTTGACTTCAATCTTCTTTTTAAGGTATTATCCATACGAAAGTTATAGTTGATTAACTAGCGATATAGCTGATATCTTCAATTGAAGACTGTTACAACATGTTTTAAGTGACATACTATTGGAATATAGATTTTTTTTTGGATGAAAATTGCACATAAATAACATCAAATATAGAAGAATACAAAAGTTAATCAAGAACAAAATTATAGAAAGAAGAAAAAAATATCGAATCAAGATCAGTTGCACATTAACTATATGTAACAGAATATTTCACAAACTTAATAGTTTAGTTGATAAGGTTGTAGTGTACTTGACTAAAGGTTCAAGGTTTAATTCCAAATCCCTACGCCCAAAAATGGGTGCTTAAAAAAAATAAAAAAACAGAACTATCGTCTAAACATCAAAACCTTTGAAATGAATCTCTCTTAATAACATCATCAGAATTTCGTTGTTCTTGACAATTTAAGCAATATGCCCAGCTAAACTAAGAATTTTAACATGCTTTTTCTTCCTTAACTCGTGAGGGACAGGGCCAAACACTCTAGTCCCAATTGGTTGACCTTGCTTGTCGACAAGTACCACAGCATTATCATCAAACTTGACCTCACTACCATCACAACGGCCTTTTTGCATTGCTGCTCGAACAACTACACCATACACAACCTTTCCTTTCTTCACTTTTCCATTAGGATAGGCCTCCTTCACCGACGCAATTATTGTGTCTCCTAACCTAGCCCCTTTCTTTCCCTTCAAAGCTTGGATGCACATCACCTTCTTTGCTCCCGAGTTATCCACAACTTTCAGAACAGTTCTCATCTGAATAAATGTCCTCTGTTGCTGAACACATGAAATGAAGAAGAAATTAAAGCCATATCCAGAGAGAAAATCAGTATAGCTTAGGGAGGTTTAAAGTTTATTTTAGATAATTCTCTCATGCAGATCTCACATGGTACGTAGATTTCTCTATCAAATATTTGAATGAACATCGTCATTTAGAAAAAGTACCATGTGGGTCCCGTTGCTTTGGCCAAAAGGACACTTTAATCGCTTAGCTTTTGAATTGGGTTAGGTAGAGACTAAAAGCACACCTTGTAAACTTAAGATTTGCCTAAACATTATGTATGAAATGAATGTCAATGAACCCTAAAGAAAATGGGGCAAAGAATTAAAATGCAAGTGTGCCCAGCAACATAACCATGCCCACACTCCAGTTTAAATTAGATCAACTTATTCACATGGTTTCACTTTTAACTCCCCCTAAAAAATCATATGATAGACAACATATGTTTTTTTAACTTTGTAAAAAATAATATTTTTTTCCCTGTGGAGGTTAAAAATGAAACTCAATGTATGAGAGATTGTCATGCAATTAAAAACACTACTTAAACTGAAACCCTGACTTCATCTCACCCTAAAGCCTGAAATGTTATTAAAAACACATCATCAATTTTGAATACACACTTGGTACAAGCGTGCTAACCTGGGACAGGAAATTGTTGCATGTCAATTCGTGAGATGTACTTAGTAAGCTGGAAAAGTTGTTGCCAAGGCCTCGCAGTAGTGAACGGCACACTAGTTTTATTTCACAGATTGAACGAAATGAAGTGAGTCACAAGAGAAATTATGATGACAGGAAAATAAGCTGAAGTTTCCCTTCTTAACATCAACAAAATAGAGTAAAATATTATCATAGTTCATTTATATTCCAATACATATGTTTAAAATATACACAGGAAAAAAGTGCAAAGAAAAAAGATTACAGAAATAAATTCAGCTTGATTATTGTCTATGACAACATTAGATCAACAAGACAAGCTTATCTACACTCTTCTGCAAGAAGGAGATATCTACTTAGGAACCTAGCAGAACTATGAAACAAGTGAATCAATAGCACTAATGCCAACTCTCCACAGAGTATCAGGCTAGCAGCTCAATAATTGAGGAAAGTGGTGCAAACATATGTACCTAGCCTGTGAAGTTATAAATCCCAACCAAACTTTGGGTTCGTTTCAATGGGCTGGGCAAGTAATGCAAATCCAACAAAAGATTAGCTGGAATTTAATATTTATCAATTATCTAATGTTTGAGTTTTGATTTATCATTTAACCTGTGCAGTCATAAATCTCAACCCAACTTTGGGTTGGTTTCAATGGGCTAAGCAAGTTAGTTCGAATTTTGTCCACTCCTACCTAAATCCAACAAGCTCTCACACCCAAGCTCTTCAACAAAGAGAATAGGTGCAAATATCTCATGCAAACTACTCTTATGAAGCAGCATGGTACTAAAACATAACAGCATGGTACTAAAACATATTGATTGTAGGATGAAGGGTCGTCCAAGTCCGTTACCTTTAACGAAAATGCACTTTAAATCTGTACCTATTAGATGAAACAACACAAGTTTACAACCTAAACAAAAAGGTCATAAAGTTTATTTTGTAAAAGTAATGGACTTGTGTTTTTTTGTACCGGGCTTATATTGTCCTACCTAATAGGTAAGGAACTAAAGTAAATTTTCGTCAAAGATAGTAGACTTATGCTACTATTTTTTCTTGATTGTATTTAAAAGTTGATCTTCCAAAAAAAGTCCACATCTAGGGAAGTAAAAAAATTCCATTTAAACCAAAAATTTCTACAATAGAAGAGCGTTAATCATCAATTGCATTTGTTCAATATGGTTGCATATCACGACTACGATTCCTCAAAACATCATAGCAAGTATATTCCATTATTTTAGGAAGAACAAAACATACCTGGAGACAGCTTGGAAGAGAAACTCGCAGCCATTATTGTGTCTTAATAAAACTATGCTTCCAAATGAAAGGCCCCTGCCAATATTAATAAGGGAAACATAACAGTAAGATCGCAACCAAAATTACATGACTACATTGGAACATACTTAAGAAGTAATAACACTTTCCAACACCAAAATTAGAAACACCCTATTTTCGCCAGAGCAGTTGTAGCAAGTGGCACCAAAGCCTCCTTGTGTTAGGCAAGTAAATATAAATTCAGGGTTCAATGCCCATGAGGTGTGAGTTGCGAAATGTTATTAAAAAAATAAAATAGAAACACATATTGATTTCTAATAGCCTTCAGAAAAAACGAAGCTAAAAGGAAGTTATTGAGCAATTTTAATGAATAAATTAGAAAGATCATGAAAATCACTAACTTCTTAACACGTGGATTTTAGCAGCAGATAGCCAGATACGAAGCAAGCTATCAATTCACTACAGCTTAAAAAGTTAACTTTTACAAATCGTTAATGCACTAACACTAAGAATACAAAGTGAGAGCACGCAATTCATATATAACACTCAATCAAATAGTATGATAAAATTCCCAAAAAAGTTGAAAATTGAAAAGAGAGCATAAAGAACACAAAGCTACAGCTAACTTTTGGTTTGCGTGGATTTTTCCGGTGTGGGTGGATGTCAGTGACGAGGGAAGTTTTGCCGGAGATGAGTGGGAGGGACACAATGAAATTAGGGTAAAATGGAATCGAATCAATTGGGCCTCTGGGTCTGGGTCTGGGTCTCTCTTGTTTTTCTTTTGAAATTTTAAAAACTCGAAAGAAAAAAATAAAAAACAATTACTTTATAAATGCATTTTCATTTTTAATTTAATTTTTATAAACATTTGTATGAAATACGAGTAAAAATTCATACCGATGGTGCCTGTTCATGTTATATTTGTTTATTTGGTACGCATTTGTATTGCATAGCCCAAATTCACATTTTTAATACTATGAAAAATAAAATTATTTTTAGGTAGTTTATTTATGTAAAATGATAAAAAGATAGGACATTTTTGAGTAAAAAAGGATTAACAGTCAATTCTAATAAAAAATAATTCATATAGTATCAATTTTGTTCACATTTTGGGTTATTTTTTGAATTATTATCCTTAATTTAGACTCATTTAATATTTAATTCGTTCAATTCAATCTCATTCAATGTTATTAAAATGTTATTTTTATTATTATAAATTTTAAAAAGTATTATTTTTAATAATTTTTATTTGTATAAAGTTATTTTTATCAAAGAAAAAAGAGTTTAAAAAATATAGGTTTTATTTTGCCACTTAAAAATTTATTTTCAAAAAATGTCTCAAATCATAAATAAAAAAAACAGTGAAGTGTTTGTCCAATATTAAAAATAAATAAATAAAACAAAAAATAAAAAGGTTGAATCCTTGAAGTAATCATAAGGTATAAAAAGGTACACCATTGCTTGTTCATGATTCTCAAGTTAAATAGTTCAGTTCTCTAAACGTATTCAACTTTCAACTTGTTTTAATGCACTGCCTTAGCTTTGATTTAAGAACTCTCTCCATCCAAATCATTCCCCATGCGAGGGCGGAGGGACAGGTCAAAATTCCATATTTTTTTTACATGGCTGTAATGTCATAAAAAGATTCATTGGTATTTCAATCATGTCAATGTACTAGTGTCTATGTTGAGCATCAACTTGGCCACACCCGTATTATTGGCCGCGGCAAAAACACGGTAAATTGTAAACGATTAAGTGATTTATGAAAGATGATGAACATATAAATGCTATTTCCTGTTAAGTTACATATTCAACAGCTGGGAAACTGATATGGGCTACCTATGAAGATTGGCTACTGCCACAATGGCTTTGAGGCAGAACCATGTCTTAATGCCTGTCCTGAGGACGTGCCGTTTGACAGTGCTCTCTTCGTAGTAAGGCCGAAACTTAAGATGATGTACTTCTAAAATCTCCTCGGCATAGGCTTGGTTTGTCTCGAAGTTGAGGCTGAATCCTTCCTAGAAGATGAACCTGCCTTCATTGTTGGAGAAGCCCTGTACAGCCAAATGAGCAAAGTAGATATAAGGATTGGAAGGCAACCAATTGATTCAGAAAAATGCTAACTGCACACGCTATTGTGATCACACCACTCAATACATGTGGCTTAAAAGGAATGATCATAGTCCAAAAATGTCTGCAATTGGTATTCCTCTATGGATTTATTATCAAACAACTGCAGCCTATAGTTTACCCAATGTTCCTCTGAACTGCATTTCTCTTCAAAGCCGCAAGGTTTCTCACCTCATTACTGTTCCAGGAGTAAAAAATGACAAGAAAGCGTCAAGATCACATAAATACTCGGTCAGTAAGAGAAATCACAGCAGGAAAATATCAATCTTAAGAACCAAATTATTGAAAACAAGACCTCAACTATATTACATGATCTCTTCATTTTTCATAAAATACTCGTAACCAAGATACACAATGTGGGCAAGATGTGGTTGCTCAACACTCCAAATTGGTGAAAGTTTTAAAAAAAATTAAGAAAATATGTATGTCTGACACATAGATAAGTGGACAAAAAATTATGACAATCGTGGTCCTAAAAGAGGCTAGGTAACGTAGATTTGATAATTACTTGTTTCCATCAAGCCTATCAGACAACTCTGATAATATCTGCTCTCCCTCTCTCTGTTTTTATTTTTGGCCCCGTCTGTTCCCAACAAGGAGTGAGACTACTCCACAGAAGAAGCAAACAGATTTCATAGGGAAAAATATAGTGAAGTTAAAGGAGATAATTCTAATTTATATAAATTAGAGAATAAAGTACTGCATGAGTCACAAGGAATCGAAAATACAATGTAACATTTGTAAAGTATCATTTAAAAACATTTCGATAGATGCACAACTTAGTCATGCGTACCTCTTAAGATAATCTATTTTTGCTTTCTTCATCAAGTTGCTTTTCACATTGGAAACATTATAACCTGGTCCACTACCTGTAAAGAAATATTATGACTGAAAAGAACAAAACTGACATCTGTTGTGATTTCATTTGAATTTATACAACTATGAGCTTCGAAAGAAAGGTGATATGCTTAAGGTCAAAGCTGAGATACTAAAGGGAACCACAAGAGAACAGCCATCAAAAGACCAGAAGGTTACCTCCAAAGAAGTTTCTCTTATTAGCAGGTGGAGCCTTTGTACAGAGACGAACTTGCCGACTTTGTTTGCCTACAAAAGTTTCAGTTCATAAGTATTGGAAGTCTCACATCGTCCAGGTAAACTAGCTAAGTGTTGGTTATAAGTCTACGACAACCCCACTTTGATAAGCGTGTTTTGAGGGAAAAATCATGACTGCGTAGACTTCATCATGGTATCAAAGTAGGTACTTAGGGGTCACGATGTGGCCAACCGGTCAGCCCCCAATCATCCACACGGTCACCCCCAGTAGAAGGTACTCCAGCCGATGTGAGAGGGAGTGTTGAAAGTCCCACATCGCCCAGGTAAATCAGCTAAGTGTTGGTTATAAGTCTGCGACAGCCCCTCCTTGATAAGAGCGTTTTGAGGGAAAAATCATGACTGCGCAGACTTTATCAATAAGAATTTACACACACAAAATTGCCTAGTTGTTTCACATGGTTTTTATACATGCTGAATCAGGTTCACATAATTGATTTGCTGAACTTGTAAACAAAATAATTGGTCTATAGAGTGGTGTGCATTTCACTTAAGCATATGATTCAACCAATTGCAACAATTTTGCATAAATTCTTATATACAACATGCGTATGCACGTCCCCATCCTATTGCCCATTGATCTCACCCAAAAGCTAACACATTTCAGTTTCTTTTGAGAAAATCAACGGTAGTAATCCAAACGAAGCATACAACCTGTTGCATGGAAGATTTTCTCCTACAACACAGATCCCAGACAACAGCTCTTAATACACCAACTTTGCAACATACATCCATCCATTATGTTTCTTTCCTTGATAAGTTAATGTATAAGACTTCCACTACCCAAACAGAATTTTACAATTGTTTTAGTGGCTACAATGCAATAATAGATGGCTGCTTCAAAAAAAATACATCTGTTCTTAGCATTATAAATTCAGGAGGCAGGTTTCATTTATTAGAATTGTATCAAAGATGCTAAGTACCACATAAATATTTTTGTATCTAGGCCAGATCTTCGAAACCAAACTCTTTTCATGCCACTGAAAAGAGTTGAACAGTATTAGCTCTATACAAAATTTAAGTTCTTGATACAGACAATGCCCTTTTAATCTAAATAAATGTTAACATGCTCACAGAATATCACAGGGGGAATATGCAGGTGTTCTGAGAGTGTCCATTAAGAGCTAGACAACCTGCTTAAGCATTAGCTTTCTTACTTTGATGGATCCACTTTCAGAGTTTATCTTTAGTACGGAGGATCTAACAAGCTAATAAGCTAAAGAAATTAAAACAGAACAAAGTATAAACTGAAGGCATAGAAATGGATGGTGCAAAACGTTGAAAATGTGATCAAACTAAAGAAATGGAAAATGTTGATTTGACCCGGGCTTAAATAAGGGAATTATTTGAAGACATGGGCAACATACGAGCATCTTCTTTCTTGTATAGTTGTGCAATTCTATCAAGTGCTTTGTTTTCTGCTTCAGCAGTATCCTTTACTTTTGCCTGCAAATAACCAACCAGTTAGGGGGTGTAATTGATAAGAAAAAGCATATTTACAAATTCCCTCCTTTCTTTGTTCTTCACTTTTTTTTTCTGTCCAATTTCGTTATCCTTCTCTAGCTAGAAGCATGAAGTCCCAACTAAAATTGAGCCATACAAATATAAAGGAAAAAACCCTTATAGGTCCCTTTTGTTTTAGTAAAGGTGCAGTTTTGTCTCGGATTTACTCGAATATAAACCTTAAACGTGGATGATGTCATCATTGACTCCTAGTCAACTATCGCATGTGAGCAATCAAGCATGAATAGAAGGCAAACACGTTGAAAACTTTCCCTTTTTTTCAGTGCATTCTGCACTCAAGTGCAGCTTTTAAGGAAGTTGTATCTTCTAATAAATCCGGGACAAAAGAACACCTTTTTGAAAACAAAAGGACTCCCGTGCTCCAAAAAAAAAACAAGAAGAAGAAGATATTTTAGAAGGAAAACTAACAGATGATAAATCAGCCACAAAAGACTAACCTCATACAATTTCATCCACCTAATTGAGACTTTCCTCACCCTCATTCTCTCAATTGCAAGATTAGTGTTCTTAACACCAAACTGTTTTTCATAAAATCTCTTCCATAATTTATCAGTAACTGGACTCAAATCTCTTCCCTGCAAGATTTAGTCCAAAATACATATCAAGATTCCTACTAAAGAGCAAATCACGACCAAAATAACTAATGTCTAAGATAGAGGAGCCATTCTTACTTGTGTACATTTCTCGACGTGTTGCAATTGGTCGAGGGTACAATGCGGTAAAATACGTTCAAGGAGATCTGAATCTGTTTCACCAACATCTCCAAGGTACCTTAAATTATCTATTGCTGTCTTAACACACAAATCAACCAAAGAAGGAGTTTTCATTTTCACCATCATATTACCTTCCTTAAGCACTCTCTCTGATCACTTCTCTTATTGGTAACCCCCAGGCCTAAATTATAAGGCAACACTGTTAGAAATTGTTGGTCATCAACCTTAAGCTAGTAGGAGAATGACCAACTATAATTTTGTACATTCATCACTCACCTACAAATATTGTCTTTATGTACCATACAGACTAAACACTTGCAATTTAACGATTGTGTTATTGGGGTTTGGACATAGGACTTCCAACTCTAATATCACATTAGAAGTTGCTAGTAAAGCTACTATCCCAAAAACTTAAACTAGTGAGAGAAAAGTCAACTATGCTTTTATACGTTTATCAAATAGAATCACATATTCAGTTATACTCACAGCGAAAAATATTACTAAATTCAGAATCTTCCAATGAAATAACCCAAGTCCACTAAACTCACTTAAGCTAAGAAAAATACTCTCCTTATTAGAAAATAGAAAAGAAGAGGCTCATAAAACACATAATTAAAATCGTCTGCGTTTGTAAATTTCCCATAAATATAAACTACAATATTCAAATAAAAAATAAAAAGGAAATTCAAAAAATAAAATTTAAAAACTTTTCTAACTCGACAATCAACTCATTGATGATTTTGCAATCAATTGAAAAATATGAAGATATCAAATCCGGAGCCTTTTTACCCAAATTCGTCAGATACTGAACAGAAAACAACATAGCATATTGAAAATTCAACAATTGAGTAAAACATGAGCTGTTTTCTCCAATTCGACAAAAATGCTCGACCTCAAAACTGAACAACAGAAAGAAAAATAAAATTAGTGGACATCATTTCATAAATCATATCTTTCGATCAATCTATAATCAGAACACAAAAATTAAAAAATAGAGAGATGGATAATTCAAATTTGTAATATCAAATTCCGAAATAAAGGATACAACTTCAATCGAAATTCAAAATAAAACAAATATAGTAAACAAATAAGGCTTTTGCAATTACAAAAAGCTCACCGAGGAGTGATCGGAGAATAAGATTTGATTCTTTGGCGGATTTTTTTTTCCAGCGATGAAGGGATTGAACTCTGGCTTTGATTTTAATAAAAGAAAAAGAAAAAGCACTGGCTTTGCTAACGTGCACGGGCTGTTTTGTTTTTTGCCTGAATACGTACGTGGATTGGTTGTTTGTTAGAAAATAAAGCTAGAGTAGAGTGAGTGAGAAAATTTTATATTAGCCCCTCACACCATTTCATTTTTGTCTATTTGGTGAAACTTTTTACTTATTTATTTTTATATCTCAAATCATTAAATAATGTAAAGGTAAAAGTCTTCTATTTATTATAATTAATTTTAAGGATGTTTTTATAAATTTTTAAAACTTATACTAAATATAGTTTAGAATCAATAAGATAGGGAGTGAAAATAACTCCACTATTTATTTTTCATTATTTGATGGAAAATATATTTTTTAGAAGAATTGTTGACTAACTTAAATGAATTTAAAGGAGAATATTGGCCTTGGCCTTGCAATGTATATAGAGGGAGAGAAAAAGTTATATAATTTATTACAAAAGCATTAATTTATTTGCTTGTTTTTAAATTGTTAAAGCATTAAATACAAGCTTCTTATTTTATAATGGAGTGATTTGAAACTGTTAACTTAAGTGCACAGATTTATCAAATAGATTAAAATAAAATAAAAATGAGGTGATATGGTTGACTCATACAAAACTTTATCAGTGAAGATTAATCCTATTAATCAATAAACCAATCCATTAAATTTTTATATTAATTAAAAATGCCAAATAACTTATATTATTTTCTATTATATTAATCTTAAAAAAAGTGCATAACTAATAAGAAATTTAAATTATATTTTATTATCAAATTTTTAATAATTTATTTATTTCAAGGGATTCTTCTTTTTTTGAAAATTGATACATAATATTTATTTTAATACTAATATATCATTTTTTTAATAAATTGTTGATTAAATAGTAAATCATTTTTATTAATTTAATATTTATATAAATATAAAATAGTTTAAATTAAATTTAAAATAAATAGATATAAACTACAAATAAAAAATAAACAGATTATATATTTTATGAGTTATTTATGTTTTTGATTTAACGTCAATTTAATTAATATTTAAGTAAAAACAAAGAAAAACAAAATGCAAAATGTCGTTGCTCCTTAGCAATATTAAATACGATGAGTTTCGCTCATATTCCCAATTAATATTTGGGCTTGTATTTTTTTTTCTCTCTTTTTTAGTTTTTTGAAAACAAAAAAAAATTACATGACATAATTTTTATTCTTTTATTTAAGAGCCAAATAACTACTGATATATTACAATATTTTTTGTAACACTTTTTTAATGGATATAGTATAGAAATTGTTACTATAAATTTATTAAATATATAGGTTAATATGCTTAATCAGAAAAAAAAGTATAGTTTAGTATAATAAATTTTTAGTTAAGCATAATAAAAAATTAAATTTATAATTTTTTTAAATAAATCCAAAAAATCATATTAGATCACATGCTTAATTTTTCTAAAGATAATTTTAATATTTTAAAAATTTTAATTAAAAAAATCAAAAACTACGAGTAGGGAGTTCGTCGAAAGAATGGGTGAAGGTTCGTTGTGTTTGTTGTTTCTTTAATTTTTAATTCAAATTTTAAAATACCGAAAATATCTTCAAAGTTTTTGAATTTATTTTAAGCTTTTATAAAGTTAATGTTCTCGTTTTACTTAACTAAAAAATTACAATACTAACATATATCTTTTATTTTAATTAATATACTAATCTTATTTAAATTAATTAATAAATTCGCAAATCACATATCACATATTTTCAAAAATTATAATACATTTAAGCCATTAATCCTTTTTTGTTGTTATAATTAACACCATCACTTAAAAAATATGTAAATCAAAGTGGTACAACGTAAAGTGAACAATGGTGACAGTTCGGTTTTGTCGGAACCGTTCGTCGGTTCCGAAACCGAACGAAGTTCTTGATAGAAGAACCTTAATAAAGTATAGGGTCTTCTCACTATTAACTGCAAGAATTTAGATACACCAACAAAACGTAGAGAATAAGTATGAGAAATCAGGGAAAACATCAAATTAAAAATCCATTGAAATTCTCATGTAAGTGCTGAAATTTGATCAATGGTAGGAGGTATGTTTTCAATCTAATTTTGTTTCCGCTACATTTTAATTATATGTTCATATAGTTTTCTGAACGTTTCTAGATTGAATTGTGATCTTACATTTGGTATCAAAGTCATTTTTGAAAATATCTTTGTTTTGCTATGTTTCACAAGGAACTGAAATATTATAAATTGTTTCAATATTTTATTTTAGAGTGATTCTGTGAATTTAAACTTGAAAAACAATGAAAAAAATAAATCAAATTTACCGTGGGTATTTATTTGATTCATTAATTAACTTTTTTTATTTAAAATAATGTTTGTACTTCAAATTGAATCCATGAATCACTCAAAAAATCGAATTCTGAGAATTTTGATAAAAAGAACACCGAAATATAAAGATACGACCGGGTATCCGTTTGAGTCAAAATAGGTCGGGTTGACCCGGATGGAGGTTGAAGATGAAGTTTAAAAAAAATAATTTAAAATCATGTTGTCTGGGGACTCAAACCCAAGTCCTACGTGAGGTTTTAACAGCCTCATCTAGTGGGCTGCAACAATTACTACATTTATTGTTGTATCATACTTACATTTATATATATTAAGCGTTTGATTTTTAAACAAAAATAATGCTTCGATTGGGAATTGAACCTGGTAGGCATAAGTGAGGCTTTCTACTGGAATGCAACGAATGTTGCCCCCACTTTAGTATCTAGCTTGTTTTTAAATATGTATTTGGAATTTAATTTTATTAAAAACAAATAATAAATATAAAATAAAATAAAATTTCGAATATAATTTAAATTTATTTTTATCGTATGTATAATATTTATTATACATGTGATATTATTTAAATAATTTTTTGGACACATTAATATATATATATATATATATATATATATATATATATATATATAAATACATTATGCTTAAATTATTTGTTTTGTATGTGTAAATTTTGTAATTAATTATACATATGAAAATTTGGTTAAATAATTTATGCATAATGAAATTAATTGTTAATGGTTCTTTATGGATTTAATTAGTGCTTATATTATTTATTTTTGCTTGTATAATTTATTATCATATATGCAATTTAAGATAAATAATATTTGCACATTTGAAATTAAATTAATATTACTTGTGATTTTATGCAATAATTGAGCCTAAGAATTTAATTCATATTCAAGTTATTCATATAGTTTAATTAATTAGGAAGTAGTCATAACATCTTTAATTAATTAAAACTATAATAAAGTTTATTTAGGATCACATTTAGAAAATAAAAATTAATTGTAATTAATCATATATGATATAATAAATCTTATCCAACATGAATTTTTATTATATTTTTGTGTGATTAATTAGGATATAATATCAAATTATATTTTCTAATTTACCCACAGGAATTAGGAAAAGGAACATAATTTGATAATTTTATCATAAAGTTATGATGAATATAATTGAATTAAAACTTTAGCCCACATACAAGTTTTATGTCACTAGATTCATATTTTTCATGATTTACATTGGTAAAGAATGACTATAGTTTAGGTCTCAACTTTTAATAAGCATATAATCTTAATTGCAGCTTCTCAACCTGTAAATTTCTTGGATATTCGCTGTGATATTCCCGATCTGAAAGGGGATAGTTATAAAACATGGAAAGAAAGAATTCTCCTTCAATTAGGGTGGATAAATATTGATTATGTTATTAGGAAAAACGAACCACCTACAATTACTCAAACTAGTACTCTTGAGAATATCATTCTTTATTAACAATGGGAACGATCTAATCGCCTTAGCATAATGTTCATTAAGACTAAAATTTTTGCTGGTATTCGTGGTTCTGTTGATCAGCATAACAATGTTCAAAAATTGCTAAATGTCATTGATGATCAATTCGTCACTTCAGATAAGGCTTTAGCAAGCACCCTTATTATGAAGTTCTCTTCTTTAAAAATCACCAGTGTGAAAGGTGTGTGCGAGCACATTATGCAAATGAGGGACATTACGGCTCAACTTAAGCATCTCGAGGTTGAGATGTTAGAATCCTTCCTAGTGCACTGTATCCTTAACACTCTCCCACATCAATACGGGTCATTCAAAATCTCGTACAATACACATAAGGATAAATGGTCGATCAATGAACTAATGACCATGTGTGTTCAATAGAAAGGGAGGTTTGTTATGAAATTTAGTGAAAGTGTAATATTGGCTACAATGTACCGAAAAGGAAAATCTCAATACAAGCATAAAGGAAAAGGGATTATTCTACCTCGGGCTGATATTAAGAAAGAATCCAAGTGTTTCTTTTGTAAAAAGAAGGGACACGTGAAGAAGGATTGTATCAGATTCCAGAAATGGCTTGAGAATAAAGGTAATCCAATCTCGTTTGTTTGTTATGAATCTAATATGGTTAATGTTAATATTAACACCTGATGGATTGATTCTGGATCTATAATCCATGTTGCAAACTCCTTATAGGGTATGCGAAATCTAAGGAAGTGAGCAATACATCTTATCCGGTAACGAGATGGGCTCACATGTGGAGGCTGTAGGGACATGCAGTTTGATTTTAAGTAGTCGTTTCATTTTAGAATTAGAAAAAACCTTTTATGTTCCAATTTTCTCTAGAAACTTGATTTCAATTTCAAGACTTGTACCTTTTGGTTATTCCTTTCACTTTTCAGAAATATCCTTCAGTTTATTTAATAAATTTGATTGTGTTGGAAATGGTATTTTGTGTGATGGTCTTTACTGTATTAATTTACGAAATAATGCCACTTATAATGCTATGCATGTTCAAGATGGCACTAAAAGGTGTATTATTGACGAAGACTCTTCTACGTTATGGCATAGGAGATTAGGACATATCTCCATAGAAAGAATTAAAAGATTAGTGAAAGATGGGATACTTAGTACTTTAGATTTTACTAACTTTGAGACATGTGTGGACTGCATTAAGGGAAAGCAGACTAACAAATCAAAGAAAGGTGCCAATAAGAGTTCAAACATATTAGAAATCATACATACGGATATATGTTGTCCAGACATGGACATTCAAGGTCAGAAATATTTTATCACCTTTATTGATGATTTTTCTCTATATATGTATCTCTACATGCTTCATAATAAAAGCGAAGCATTTGATGCCTTCAAGAGCTTTAAGGTTGAAGTAGAGAAACAATGTGGAAAGCAAATAAAGATCGTGAGATCAGATAAAGATGGTGAATATTATGGTAGATATACTGAGAATGGACAAGCGCCTGGTCCGTTTGTTAAGTTTCTTCAAGAACATGAGATAGTTGCCCAATACACTATGCCTGGTTCACCAGACCAGAATGGTGTAATAGAAAGGAGAAACCAAACACTATTGGATATGGTGCGGAGTATGCTTAGCAATTCCAATCTTCCTAAATCCTTATGGATTGAAGCTTTAAAGAAAATTGTGTATATATTAAACCGAGTTCCAACCAAGGCTGTTTCAAAGACGTCATTTGAATTATGGAAAGGTTGGAAACTGAGTTTGCAACATATGCACGTTTAGGGATGCCCGTTTGAAGTGAGGATTTATAATCCACAAGAGAAGAAGCTTGACCCAAGGACCATTAGTGGGTATTTCATTGGATATGTCGAACGGTCTAAGAGTTATAGATTTTACTGAAATGCAAAATTTCTTGAGAATTATTTGATTAGTGGGAGTGATCGATCCCAGGGCATTGGTTCTGAGAAAGATCATTCAGATGCTCAATGTGTCACTTCAAGTAATGGATTGATCGTTATTGTTAACAACACGTCTTGAGTACAAACACATGTTGAAGAACCATTCTTGGAAGTACCACAAGTTATTGATCTTGATCCAGTAGATGTTGAAGTTCAACAGATGCCTACAACCGTTGAACAACCAGCTGAACAACATGATCTTGCTCCTCAGGAGAATATTGATGCAACATTAAGAAGATCTACTAGAGTAAGGAAATCAACGATTCCTAGTGATTATGTTGTGTATCTACAAGAATGTGACTATAATGTTGAAGTTGAAAATGATCTTGAGACGTTTTCACAAGCCATGAGTTATGAGGTTTCGAACTTATGGTACAATAAATGCCATGAAAGAAGAGATGGATTCTATGGCGTCTAACCGAGTCTGGGATCTCGTCAAGTTGCCTGATGGTGTGAAAGCCATTGGATGTAAATGGGTCTTCAAAACAAAGAAAGACTCACAAGGTAACATTGAGAGACATAAGGCAAGACTCGTTGCCAAAGGATTCACTCAAAGGGAAGGAATCGACTACACAAAGACATTTTCTCATGTATCTAAGAAAGATTCACTTCGTGTGGTCATGACATTGGTTTCCCATTTTGATTTGGATTTGCATTAAATGGATGTGAAAACAACTTTCCTTAATGGTAACCTATAGGAATAGGTTTATATGAAACAACCTGAAGGATTCTTTTGTAGTGATGGTGAGCATTTGGTTTGTAAGATTAATAAATCCATATATGGATTAGAACAAGCTTCCCGTCAATGGTATTTGAAATTCCATAACGTCATCACTTCATTTGGTTTTGAAGAGAATGTCATGGATCAATGTATATACTAGAAGGTTAATGGGAGTAAGATTTGTTTTTTGGTACTATATATGGATGATATTTTGCTTGCAACCAATGATAGGGGTTTGCTACACAAGGTAAAACAATTCCTCTCTAAAAATTTTGATATGAAGGATATGGGTAAGGCATCTTATGTCATTGACATTAAGATCCATAGAGATAGACTTCGAGGCATCTTGGGTTTATCTCAGGAAACCTATATCAATAAAGTTTTAGAGAGATTTTGGATGAAAGATTGTTCACCAAGTGTTGCACCAATTGTAAAGGACGATAAGTTCAATTTGGATCAATGCCCACAGAATGATTTAGAAAGAGAACAAATGAAAACCATTCCATATGCTTCAACCGTTGGAAGCTTGATGTATGCTCAGGTTTGTACCAGACTTGACATTGCATTTATTGTTAGGATGCTAGGGAGATATCAGAGTAACATAGGTGTTAACTATTGGAAAGCTGCAAAGAAAGTGATGAGGTTCCTACAAAGAACCAAGGATTATATGCTCATGTATAGACGAACCGATGAACTGGAAGTAATTGGCTACTTTGATGCGAATTTCGCTGGCTATGTTGATTCATGAAAATCAACATCTGGTTACATTTTCATGCTTGCTGGTGGAGCTGTGTCTTGGAGGAGTGCAAAGCAGCCCTTGACTGCTACTTCCACTATGGAAGCTGAGTTCATATCATGTTTTGAGGCCACATCGCATGGTGTATGGTTGAAGAGTTTCATTTACGGGCTTATAGTAGTTGACTCTATTTCTAGGCCATTAAGATTGTACTGTGACAACTCAGCTGCTGTATTTATGGCTAAGAACAACAAAAGTGGTCATTGAGCACATAAGCACTAAGTTGATGATTGTTGATCCTTTGACTAAAGGCATGCCACCAATGAAATTCAAGGATCATGTAAAGAAAGTGGGAATTGGTTCCACTTTGTAAATATATATATACAATTTATTAATGAAACTCTTATATATTGTGATATTTTCTCATATTCATGTGCACCATAATTTATTTGAGAAAATATATATTTTATTGGACCAAGAATAAATATAGGATTTATTCATTAAGTTTCGTTACCACATAAAGTATAGTACTTGAGAAAACTAAATACATTGTAATACATGGAAGATAATACTTGCTCTTAGAGGACCTATCGCTATGATTCATGTATTTTGTTAATCAAGAGAATTTCACTTAACGTTTGCACCAAGTGTGAGAATGTAAATCAGAGTGGTGCAACGTAAAGTGAACCGTGGTGACGGTTCGGTTTCGTCAGTTCCGAAACAGAACAAGGTTTTGATGGAAGAACTTTAATAAAGAATCGGGTCCTCTCACTATTAACTATAAGAATTCAGATACACTATCAAAACACATAGAATAAGTGTGAGAAACCAGTGAGAGTATCAAATTGAAAGTCCATTGGAATTCCCTTTTAAGTACTGAAATTTGATCAATGACAAAATGTATGTTTTCAATCCAATTTTGTTTCCATTGTATTTAAATTATACGTTCATATAGTTTTTTGAACGTTTCTGGATTGAATTGTGATATTACAAAAGATGATCTTGACAACAATTTTGATGATTATTTTTTGATTTTTAAGATATTTTTTAATTAAACAAGTTTGATAATAATATTTTATTTTACTTTTCACATTTTGATTCGTAAATATACTTTGAAAAGAATAATTTCTATAAAATTTTGAATTTTATTTTTTGTTAATTTCACTAAGCATTTATTAAAGAGAAAATCAAATACAAAAATCAGCTCAAGTTAAGGCGTTCAGATATTATGTTCCAAATTATTTGTTCTTTTTTCGTCCCCTAATTACAAAATAACATGTATATATTTTTTAAAATAAATATCAAATAAAATTATTATTAACAATTTTTATAACTAACTATAGAAAAATATACACATCATTTTATAATTAAATAACAGAGAAAATACACAGAGAGAGTACACATAATTTAGGATACAATATCTGATTTATAAATTAAAAGCGTGTACAATTGAGAAAATTATAAACCTTAATTTTATAACCTTTATATATTTATTTTATTACTTGTATTTTTATATTTATTATATATTTTTAAAATATCTCTTATATTTGAGAAGAAGAAAATAATTTTTTTTGGTAGAACCACGTTGAGTAAATTCATTAAATAAAAAAATTATATATATATTTTTGTGGTTAAAATTTGATCAATTACGTGACCAATTTATAGTCACATGAGATAGATAATTTTACCTATAAATAAATGATATTTTTGTCTTTATACATACATAAAGAAGCAAAACAAAGTCAAATAGACAATTTCATTTGATGAAAAAATGGTATTGTGTGTGAAAGAGAGAGATAAAATATTTTAGAAAAATATTTGAGATATTTTTTTAAAAGAAGAGTGATAAAATAATAAGTTTGAAAAACATTTGTATGTCGTTATTTTTTATTTATTTCAATTTATTGTATTATCTCTTATTTTATATTCATTAATTTTATTGATTAAAGAAATATTTTTACTTTTATTAGTTTTATTTTTAAACTATTGTTGACCTATAAACTTAAAAATAAAAATAAAATTTTTATTTATAAAAAATCGTGATACGTAATTAAACATATATTTTTAAAATAAAATATATATAATAAATATTTTTTTAAAGATAATAAATATTAAATTAAAAATAAAGTAAATGTAAAATATAATTTAAAAATATTTTTATTTACTCCAACCTGAAAAAAGTCATATTTTGAAAGATTGGAAACGCCGGTATAGCCGCTGGAAATAGTAGGCAGTAGCGTTGTTCTGATGCCAAAAGAGAAGAGTAGCGTTGTTCCAACGCCAAAGTCTCAGGTCCTTCCTCACTATAAAGAAAGCAAAGAGGCCAAATGAACAAATAACACAACATTCTTTTCTCCATTTCGCAGTTTGTCTCACTCCTTCTTCTTCGTTTGCAAAGTACTGTTCTAGTTTTACAGTAGAAATGGCTACAAGCTCTACAAATACAAATACAAATCCAAACATATATTTTGAGGTGTTTTATTTCGTGCCATTTCTTCTCATTGTTGAATTCTTTCTTTCTTTTTATGTTTATATTCTTGATTCTGGGATCCAATATATTACTGCTTGCAATTTTGGTACCTTTCGTGTTTTGCTCATCATATAGATAGATTAATCAGATTCTTGACTTTTGATTATATTCTTGTGCACATTCGAAAAGGGTACGTTTATATTCTTTGTACATACATAATATGCCTATGCATTTTGTACCAAAAAAAAAAGAATATGCGTATGAGGATTCTGATTTCTGGGTTTCTTTTTTTTTAATTTATTGTTATTTATGAACACGAATATTTGTTTTACAATGCTAAATTCATGGACTATTTATTTTTTTCCAAGTAAATTTTAATTTTAAAACTCTGTTAAATTTGGGTTCATTAGTAAATTTCTTATTATCATGTTATTTTATCTTGAATTATATGATTTGTTTGCAATTGTTGATTTTCTCGATACATTGTGAGGCCTGTAAATGGTTGAGGTCTATTTTTAGTTGTTACCTTTTATAACGTGGTCTTGATCTTTTTAGCATTGTCTTTATTTCGTAATGCTAAATTCATGAAGTACTTATTTGTTTCAGGGTCAATTTAAATTTTAAAACTAACTTTTGGTAATTATATACCATAATTTTCAGCAGAAACTCGTTCGTGAAATTGGGTTCATTGGAAAATTTACGTTTATCATGATTTCTTGGCTTTTGTGTAATATATCGTGTCAAAATTTAAGTCCAACTGTATCTTGAACTATGATTTGTTTTCAAATTTTATTTTTTTTCTTGATGCTTTGTGAAGTGTAAATCGTTAAGGTTTATATTTTCTACTTGCTTCTTAAATATGTGTAATAATGTACTAATGTGTTTTGTATTGTTGGTTTTGATGCTTTTATATACCCTTTAGGTGACTCCTGCTCCTAATGATTCTGTTTCAAGCCTTAGTTTCAGTCCAAAGGCCAATTTCTTGATTGCTACCTCATGGGACTATCAAGTAAGGTGTTGGGAGATAAATCATATTGGGAACAGTTTGTCCAGCACAGCCAAGGCATCTATCTCCCATGATCAACCGGTTTTGTGCTCGGCATGGAAAGATGATGGAACAACTGTGTTTTCTGGGGGATGTGACAAGCAAGTCAAGATGTGACCTTTGATGTTTGGTGCTCAACCAACGACTGTGGCCACACATGATGCACCCATTAATGAGATTGCATGGATTCCACAGATGAATGTCTTAGTCACTGGAAGTTGGGATAAGACTCTGAAGTAAGCTTTGATTTCTTCTTCATTTTTACATATCATATATATAGCAGCCCTTTGTAACACTACTATGATACTAGCTGAGTCCTGATTCCAAGTACTAATATGATACTAACCGAGTGCTGATTACAAACACTATTACGATACTAATTGATACCTGAGTACAAACACTACTATGATTACAAATACTACTGTGATATTGAGTCCTTATTAGAAGCACTACTATGACTCTCTCTTTCTTAATTTGGATTTGGATGCCGTTCTCTTTAGACTGAATGGCCATAAAAGGAGGGGTGAGGGACAAACACTTCGTTTAGGTAAAAGGGGTACATTAATCCCTTTATTTATTTATTTATTTTTTCAAAATTGGGACATCTAGGTCCAATTATAATAATGTTAAAAATCATTTGGAGTTTCACATTTTGGTCTGTCAACTATATTTCTTTAACCACATCTTTTCTAATGCACTATATTTTGGATTTAAATGTCTTTTAAATTGATGCAAGGTGCCAAATTGTGATAGTTTTGTCATTTTTGAAACACAATTGCTCAATAGGAGGATCAATGTGCCTCTTTTACGTAAAAAAAGGACCTCTAAGGTATATTAGCCCATAAAAGAGTCAGTTGAACAACGTGCATGAGGATGTATATGTTGGCGTGTGCAGTGGAGCAGGGAAATATACTGCAACAGTGTGGTAGAAAACAATGGTTAGTGAAGCAGGGAAGTGACATACAACAATGTTTAGTGGAGTAGGGATATATGGGTGTGCAGCATTGCTAGGGTTAGGTTTTTTTTTTCCGTTTCTTAGTATACAAATACAATCACTCTTGTACAAAAAATAAGATAAAAAATATATGAAATATATTGATAATTAACAGAAACCACAATATTGTCATGGTATCAGAGCAAGTTATTGCTGCCTAATGGAACAAGATAGCTACCTGCTGAGCTGGTTTATGTTCTTCTCGACACTGGTTGATTTGGTGTGCTAGTTTGGTTGGTTTGGCTGATCTAGTTTTTGCTGGGATCTGGGGTGGCCGTTCTGGTTTACTCGTTGGAACCGTATTGTTCTAGCTGCTCGTTGGAGCCGTCGCAGTCTCTCTATGTTCCAATTCTGTCTACCGTAATTGGTTGGGTCCAACGCCGGTTGCATGTGACAAATATTGTGATTTCTGTTAATTATAAATATATTTCATATATTTATGTACAAGAGTGATTGTATTTGTATACTAAGAAATGAAAAAAAAGCTAACCCTAGCAGTGCTGTGCACATGGGTGCTGCTGCACACCCATACTTTCCTGCTCCACTAAACATTGTTGTCTGCCATTTCCTTGCTCCATTAACCATTGTTGTCTGCCACACTACTGCAGTATATTTTCCTACTCCACTGCACACACCAACACTCCCCCTCAAGTTGGTGCATATATGTCTCTTATGCTTAACTTGTCAAGTGAGTTGTAGAAGTTCTTTGCAGACACAGATTTTGTGAATATATCACTCAATTGATCTTCTGATTTAACAAATGGAAGTTGAATAATTTTTTCTTCAAGATTTTGTTTGATGAAGTTCCGATCCACTTCAACGCGCTTCGTGCGATCATGTTGAACTGGATTGTGGGAGATGGCAATGGCGGCCTTGTTATCACATAATAAGTTTATTTCAGAGTTAAGAGCAACACCAATCTCAGTTAGAAGTTTTTTCAACCAAAGGAGTTCACATATTCCCTTGACTATTCCTCGAAATTCTACTTCAGCGCTAGACAAGGTAACTAACTTTTGTTTCTTGTTCCTCCATGTAACAAGATTGCCCCCCACAAAAGTAAAGTACCCAGTAGTAGATTTCCTATCCTTGATATTCTCTGCCCAGTTCGAATCTGTATATCCAATGACTTCCAATTGACCATTCTTTGTAAACATAAGTCCTTTCCCAGGGGAGGATTTTAAATAACGAAGTATTCGCATGACGACATCCATATGGTCTTCACTTGGGCAGTGCATGAACTGACTCACAATACTCACAGCATAAGCAATATCAAGTCGAGTATGAGATAAATATATGAGTTTACCCACTAACCGTTGATATCTCTGTTTATTTGTTGGTACTTGATCTACATATTCTCTAAGTTTATGATTTTGGACCATTGGAATATCGACAGGTTTACAATCTAGTAATCCTGCCTCTGCCAGTAGGTCTAGAGTATATTTCCTTTGGGAAAGAAATATGTCTTGTTTTGATCTTGTTACCTCAATGCCTAAGAAGTATTTGAGCCCTCCTAAGTTCTTCATTTCAAACTCATTTGACAGTCGTTCTTGAAGCTTAGAGATTTCTTCTTTATCATCCCCTGTAATGATCATGTCGTCTACATAGACTATAAGGGCTGTTATTTTTCCCAGTCGATGTTTTAGGAAAATAGTGTGGTCAGAGTTGCTTTGTTGAAAACCGATATTTTCTCATTGCTGAACTCAACCTGCCAAACCATGCTCGAGGTGATTGTTTTAGTCCATACAATACTCGTTGTAATCTACATGCAGTTTTTTTTCCTGATGTAACAGTATATCCTGGTGGGATATCCATGTAAATCTCTTCTTCAAGATCACCATGAAGGAAGACATTTTTTACGTCAAGTTGGTGCAATGGCCAATCTAAATTTGCTGCAAGAGATAACAAAACTCTAACAGTTTTTAATTTAGCCACAGGTGAGAAGGTTTCTTGATAATCTATACCATGTTTCTGTATATACTCTTTTGCTCCTTGTATCGATCAACTGACCCATCTGCTTTATACTTAATGGAGAAAATCCACTTGCATCCTACCATCTTCCTCCCTTGAGTCAACTCGCTTAACACCGATGTGTTATTCTTCTACAATGCCTCAAATTCTTCTTTTATAGCTTGAGCCTAGTTTGGATCAGATAAGGCTTCTTCAACGCTACTTGGAATTTGACATAAAAAGAGTGTTTGTGCAAACGCCCTGATAGGTTTTGATAACCCTTGAGTAGATACATAATTGGCTATTGGATACTTGGATTGTCGTTCTTTTCTGTCTGAAGAGTATCGATTTGGAGGTTTGCCTCGATTGTGTCTGAAAGGTAGAACATAACTAACAGATGTATTTATAACATTAGTTTGTAAATGTGTGATAGGATAGCTTATCTCAGGAGTATTCTCAGCAGGAGGATCATTGGGTACTGGAGAGTGGAGGGGTGCATCAACAACTGCATCTTCTGAAGATTCAATCACTAGTTCAGATTCAGTTCTTAGAAGCTCAAGTTCGGGTCTAGGTACTGGCTCATCCATATTGTTGGCATTATCCGTGTATGTCGGATTGTTACTAATGTCTAACACTTCAACATCAAGTCAATTTCGTTCTTCACCATAACTCTCCCCTTCAAAAGGGTAATTGGATACTAGTGATGGGAAAAAACATTCAGATTCTAGGAAAGTGACATCCATGTTAATGTAAGTTCTTTTAGTAATCGGATCGTAGCATCGATATCCCTTTTTTTGTACGTCATACCCGAAGAATACACATCAGACAACACATGGATCCAACTTAGTTCGTTGATTTTTATAGAGGTGGACAAAAACAACACATCCAAAAATTCGGGGCGAAAGCATCAAAATAATAGGCAAGGCAATATGATCAGATAACACCTTTAATGGAGTTTGAAATTATAAGGTTTTTGTGAGCATACGGTTCAGTAGATACACAATTGTAGTAACAGCATTATTCCAGTATCTACTAGGCATATGTGCACTGATTAGTAAGGCTCAGGCAATTTCTATAATATGCCTATTCTTCCTCTATGTAGTCTCATTTTGTTGTGGGGTTTATGAACACGAGGTTTCATGGAGAATACCATGGTCGTCCAAGTATGTTCGAAATTGTTGATTAACATACTCCCTCCCATTATTAGACCTAAGGATCTTAATTTTTTCAGAAAATTGTGTCTGAATCATGGCATGAAACGTAAAAAATACTTCATCTTTATGTTTGAGAAGGTAAAGTCATGTCATTTGTGTACAATCATCAACAAAAATTATAAATCAACGATGACCTGACGACGTAGTGGCCGGGGAAGATCCCCAAACATCAGAATATACTAAAGCAAACAAAATCATACTTTTATGCATACTCATAGGATAAGACACCCTATGACATTTTACTAAGATACAAGTATCACATTTGAAATCTAAGTGTGTGACATTTGAAAATAAATTAGGTAGTAAGTGCCTTAAATACCCAAATAATGGATGCCTAAATCGACGATGATATAACCAAATTTGCCGCTCCTTATTACTAATCGTGTGTTGCATGTGATTGGCTCTTCCTAAACTGAGGTCATCTACATAATATAAACCTCTTCTCTTAGTACCACACCCTATGATCTCCTTGGTGAGAATATCCTGTAGAAGACAAAAGGTAGAATACATCAATACTACACAGTTAAGATCTAAAGTGACTTGACTTACAAACATTAGTCTGTTTAAAAGAGAGGGTACAAGTAATGTATTAAATGATGATAATGAAGGAGATAAAGTCACTATTCCAGCCCCTGTAACTGGATAAGTGACCCCATTGGTATTGGTCACATAGCTCTGTCTCGAGTGGGTTGTATTAGAGAGATCTTTTGGGTCAAATGTCATATGATCTGTAGCTCCAAAGTCGAGAATTCAGTCCTCATTATCATTACGAGTAGAGATGTGAAATACTTTAATTGAAGTACCTGGATCCTGAGAAGATTTGGCCTAAGGGATAAGGGATAATGATGCATTATTGGTAGCCACAACAGCTCTCCCAGTGGTTTCCCGTTTTTTCCGTGCTTGAAGATCATTCCACCAATCTGGATACCCATGTAGTTTGAAGCAGTTTTCTGGGGTGTGTTTGGAGTTTCCGCAATGGGTACATTTTATGTCAACAGAAGGTGGATTTCTCGTGGATTTCTTACTACCCAGAGAAAGAGTTCCTGGTTTTGGTGGCATCGGATTATGGTGTCCCTTGATCCCTTTGAAAGCCATAACTGCTCCAGGAGTCGTATCTGCACACTGACCTCTTCCCTACGGATGAATCCATAGGCCTGTTCCACCGTAGGGAATGGTTTGATTTGAAGCACATCACTTCGAGTTTTATCTAGTCTGTCATCAAGTCCAACGAGGAAGGTATACACTAGGTCTTCCTGTACGATGGAGTTGTATTTTTGTATGTCAGTCACACACTCCATTGGGTTAGGACGACGGAAATCAATTTCTCGCCACAACCCTTGAAGGTCATTGTAGTATTTTTCAATAGATCCACCTGCCTATTTTATACGAGTAACTAGACGGCGGAGATCATACACTTGAGATGTGTTTGTCCCATCAAAGTAGGTTGTAGCAGTAGAATCCCAAACCTGTTTTGCAGTTGAGAATCAGATAAAATTTGCAATCAAGGAGGGGTCAATCGAATTGATCAACCATCCCTTGACAATGGCATTTTCAATACGCCATCTCCTAAATGAGGGGTCGGTTTCGGCAGGTTGAGGAAAATCTCCATTAATATATCCCAGTTTGTCCTTGTGGTCCCAGGTGGTGGAGATGTATATCTCTCATTGGGATATATTAATGGAGATTTTCCTCAACTTGCTAAAACCGACCCCTCATTCAGGAGATGACGTATTTAAAATGCCATTGTCAAGGGATGGTTGATTAATTCGATTGATCCCTCATTGATTGCAAATTTTATCTAATTCCTAATTGCAAATTTTATCTGATTCCCAATTGCAAAATAAGTTTGGGATTCTGCTGTTGCAACCTACTTTGATAGAACAGACACGTCTCAAGTGTATGATCTCCGTCGTCGAGTTACTCGTATGAAGGAGGTGAGTGGATCCATTGAAGAATACTACAATGAACTTAAAGGGTTGTGGCGAGAAATTGATTTCCGTCGACCTAACCCAATGGAGTGTGCAACTGACATACAAAATACAATTCTATCGTACAAGAAGATCGAGTGTATATCTTCCTCATTGGACTTGATGACAGACTAGATAAAACTCGAAGTGATGTGCTTCAAATCAAACCATTCCCTACGGTGAAACAGGCCTATGGATTCGTTTCTAGGGAAGAGGTCAGTGTGCAGATACAACTCCCGGAGCAGTTATGGCTTTCAAAGGGGACACCATAATCCGATGCCACCAAAACCAGGAACTCTTTCTTTGGGTAGCAAGAAATCCACCTTCTATTGACATAAAATGTACCCATTGCGGAAACTCCAAACACACTCCAGAAAACTGCTTCAAACTACATGGGTATCTAGATTGGTGGAATGATCTTCAAGCATGGGAAAAGCGGGAAACCACTGGGAGAGTTGTTGTGGCTACCAATAATGCATCATTATCCCTCAGGCCGAATCTTCTCAGGATCCAGGTACTTCAATTAAAGTATTTCACATCTCTACTCGTAGTGATAATGAGGATTGAATTCTCGACTTTGGAGCTACAGATCATATGACATTTGACCCAAAAGATCTCTCTAATACAACCCAGTCGAGACAGAGCTATGTGGCCAATGGGGTCACTTATCCAGTTACAGGGGCTAGAACAGTGACTTTATCTCCTTCATTATCATCATTTAATACATTACTTGTACCTTCTCTTTCAAACAAACTAATGTCTGTAAGTCAAGTCACTTTAGATCTTAACTGTGTAGTATTGATGTATTCTACCTTTTGTCTTCTACAGGATATTCTCACCAAGGAGATCATTGGGTGTGGTACTAAGAGAAGAGGTTTATATTATGTAGATGACCTCAGTTTAGGAAGAGCCAATCACATGCAACACACGGTTAGTAATAAGGAGCGACAAATTTGGTTATGTCATCGTCGATTTAGGCATCCATTATTTGGGTATTTAAGGCACTTACTACCTAATTTATTTTCAAATGTCACACACTTAGATTTCAAATGTGATACTTGTATCTTAGTAAAATGTCATAGGGTGTCTTATCCTATGAGTATGCATAAAAGTATGATTTTGTTTGCTTTAGTATATTTTGATGTTTGGGGATCTTCCCCGGCCACTACGTCGTCAGGTCATCGTTGATTTGTAATTTTTGTTGATGATTGTACACGAATGACATGACTTTACCTTCTCAAACATAAAGATGAAGTATTTTCTACGTTTCATACCATGATTCAGACACAATTTTATGAAAAAATTAAGATTTTTAGGTCTGATAATGGGGGGAGTATGTTAATCAATAATTTCGAACATACTTGGACGACCATGGTATTTTCCATGAAACCTCGTGTTCACAAACCCCACAACGAAATGAGACTACAAAGAGGAAGAATAAGCATATTTTAGAAACTGTCCTGACCTTACTAATCGGTGCACATATGCCTAGTAGAGTGATGCTATTACTACAGCTGTGTATCTACTGAACCGTATGCTCACAAAAACCTTACAATTTTAGATTCCATTAAAGGTGTTATATGATCATGTTCCCTTGCCTATTATTTTGATGCTTTCGCCCCGAATTTTTGGATGTGTTGTTTTTGTCCACCTCTATAAAAATCAACGAACTAAGTTGGATCCATGTGTTTTTCGATGTGTATTCTTGGGGTATGACGTACAAAAAAGGGATACTGATGCTACGATCTGATTACTAAAAGAACTTACATTACCATAGATGTCACTTTCCTAGAATCTAAATGTTTTTTCCCATCACTAGTATCCAATTACCCTCTTCAAGGGGAGAGTTATGGTGAAGAACGAAATTGACTTGATGTTGAAGTGTTGGACATTAGTAACAATCCGGCATACACGGATAATGCCAACAATATGGATGAGCCAGTACCTAGACCCGAACTTGAGCTTCTAAGAACTAAATCTGAACTAGTAACTGAATCTCCACAAGATGCAGTTGTTGATGCACCCCTCCACTCTCCAGTATCCAATGATCCTCCTGCTGAGAATACTCCTGAGGTAAGTTATCCTATCACACCTTTACAAACTAATGTTATAAATACATCTGTTGGTTATGTTCTACCTTTCAGACACAATCGAGGCAAACCTCCAAATCGATACTCTTCAGACAGAGAAAAACGACAATCCAAGTATCCAATAGCCAATTATGTATCTACTCAAGGGTTATCAAAACCTATCAGGGCGTTTGCACAAACACTCTATTTATGTCCAATTCCAAGTAGCGTTGAAGAAGCCTTATCTGATCCAAACTGGGCTCAAGCTATAAAAGAAGAATTTGAGGCATTGCAGAAGAATAACACATAGGTGTTAAGCGAGTTGCCTCAAGGGAGGAAGATGGTAGGATGCAAGTGGATTTTCTCCATTAAGTATAAAGCAGATGGGTCAGTTGATCGATACAAGGAGCAAAAGAGTATATACAGAAACATGGTATAGATTATCAAGAAACCTTCTCACTTGTGGCTAAACTAAAAACTGTTAGAGTTTTGATATCTCTTGCAACAAATTTAGATTGGTCATTGCACCAACTTGACGTAAAAAATGTCTTCTTTCATGTGATCTTGAAGAAGAGATTTACATGAATATCTCACCAGGATATATTGTTACATCAAGAAAAGAAACTGCATGTAGATTACGAGTATTGTATGGACTAAAACAATCACCTCGAGCATGGTTTGGCAGGTTGAGTTCAACAATGAGAAAATATCGGTTTTCAACAAAGCAACTATGACCACACTTTTTTCCTAAAACATCGACTGGGAAAAATAACAGTGCTTATAGTCTATGTAGACGACATGATCATTACAGGGGATGATAAAGAAGAAATCTCTAAGCTTCAAGAAAGACTGTCAAATGAGTTTGAAATGAAGAACTTAGGAGGGCTTAAATACTTTTTAGGCATTGAGGTAACAAAATCAAAACAAGACATATTTCTTTCCCAAAGGAAATATACTCTAGTCCTACTTGGAGAATATGTGGACCAAGTACCAGTAGATAAACAGAGATATCAATGGTTAGTGGTTAAACTCATATATCTATCTCATACTCGACCTGATATTGCTTATGCTGTGAGTCAGTTCATGCACTGCTCAAGTGAAGACCATATGGATGCCGTCATGCGAATACTTCGTTATTTAAAACTCCCTTGGGAAAGGACTTATGTTTTTAAAGAATGGTCATTGGATATACAGATTCAGACTGGGTAGGGAATATCAAGGATAGAAAATCTACTATTGGGTACTTTTGTTGGGGGCAATCTTGTTACATGGAGGAGCAAGAAACAAAAGGTAGTTGTCTTGTTTAGCGTTGTATTTCGAGGAATGATCAAGGGAACATGTGAACTCCTTTGGTTGAAAAAATTTCTAACTGAGATTGATGTTGCTTCTAACTCTGAAATGAACTTATTTTGTAATAACAAGGCAGCCATTGTCATCTCCCACAATCCAGTTCAACATGATCGCACGAAACACGTTGAAGTGAATTGAAACTTCATCAAACAGAATCTTGAAGAAAAAATTATTCAACTTCAATTTGTTAAATTAGAAGATCAATTGACTGATATACTTACAAAATCTGTGTTTGTAAAGAACTTCTACAACTCACTTGATAAGTTGGACATAAGAGACATATATGCACCAACTTGTTGTTAACATTTGAGGTTTGGCTATTGTAGAATCTCATGATTATACATTCAAATTTTTTTTTTATGCTTAATTGCGTTTTTTACAATTATAGATATTGGGATACAAGGTAGGCCAATCCAATCCGTACTCAGCAACTTCCAGATCGTTGTTATGCACTAGATATGAGTTATCCTCTAATGGTTGTGGCTACTGCAGATAGAAATCTGATACTCTTCAACTTGCAGAATCCTCAGGTAATCTTTTGCATTTCAAGTAATGATCAGACCTATTGCTTGCTTCTTTAGTTCTGTAATTATGTCAAGCTTTACTAGTCATGATCCTTTCATAAACAAAATTTTCATACTTATTGGAAAAGCTAAAACCTGATAGTACCGTATTTGTGATAGTTGGAAAATTTTGTGCCCTAAATTTTGAGAAATCTACTTTTAGATCAATAATATTATTTTTATCTTATATAAATTAATACACAACAGATCGAGTTCAAGAGAATTATGTCAAGTGAAGACCATATGGATGCCGTCATGCGAATACTTCGTTATTTAAAACTCCCTTGGGAAAGGACTTATGTTTTTAAAGAATGGTCATTGGATATACAGATTCAGACTGGGTAGGGAATATCAAGGATAGGAAATCTACTACTGGGTACTTTACTTTTGTTGGGGGTAATCTTGTTACATGGAGGAGCAAGAAACAAAAGGTAGTTGTCTTGTTTAGCGTTGTATTTCGAGGAATGATCAAGGGAACATGTGAACTCCTTTGGTTGAAAAAATTTCTAACTGAGATTGATGTTGCTTCTAACTCTGAAATGAACTTATTTTGTAATAACAAGGCAGTCATTGTCATCTCCCATAATCCAGTTCAACATGATCGCACGAAACACGTTGAAGTGAATTGAAACTTCATCGAACAGAATCTTGAAGAAAAAATTATTCAACTTCAATTTGTTAAATTAGAAGATCAATTGACTGATATACTTACAAAATCTGTGTCTGTAAAGAACTTCTACAACTCACTTGATAAGTTGGACATAAGAGACATATATGCACCAACTTGTTGTTAACATTTGAGGTTTGGCTATTGTAGAATCTCATGATTATACATTCAAATTTTTTTTTTTATGCTTAATTGCGTTTTTTACAATTATAGATATTGGGATACAAGGCAGGCCAATCCAATCCGTACTCAGCAACTTCCAGATCGCTGTTATGCACTAGATATGAGTTATCCTCTAATGGTTGTGGCTACTGCAGATAGAAATCTGATACTCTTCAACTTGCAGAATCCTCAGGTAATCTTTTGCATTTCAAGTAATGATCAGACCTATTGCTTGCTTCTTTAGTTCTGTAATTATGTCAAGCTTTACTAGTCATGATCCTTTCATAAACAAAATTTTCATACTTATTGGAAAAGCTAAAACCTGATAGTACCATATTTATGATAGTTGGAAAATTTTGTGCCCTAAATTTTGAGAAATCTACTTTTAGATCAATAATATTATTTTTATCTTATATAAATTAATACACAACAGATCGAGTTCAAGAGAATTATGTCACCCCCCCCCCCCGAAGTTTCAGACAAGATGTTTTGCAGCCTTCCCTGATCAGAATGGTTTCTTGGTATGCATTGCTTCTTGTATTTGTTTAAACAATTCTTGCAGCAATTTCCTTCGTGCATTTTTTGTCCTTTGCTTTTATTGGTTCTCCAGTTGCCCAATTAAGTGGGAAATTCCAAATTTTTTGCATCTTTACTGTAAAGCTTAGTTTTAATGTTCTTTAGTATAGCAAAAATAAAAAATAAAAAAGGGGTTAATGCTCTTTATAGTCTATGGAATAGAAAAACCTTAATATATCTTTTTCTAGATGAGCTTAAAATTGTTGGTGCATTAAGCCTGCTAAAATTTTGGGCCAGAGTTATGATAATAACCAACCTCCGCAAAACCTTGTGGTTAGATATAACTAATGTCGTTCTTACTTTTGAGTGGTAATATTTGCAAGGATCATGGTGCAGATTTCTCTTATGATATATTTCTGCCAAGTTTCGTTTAATTTTACTTTTATTTCTGCCTTTTTGGAATTGACTATATTGTCCCCAGTTTGGCTCCATAGAGGGAAAAGTTGGTGTACATCATTTGGATGATTCACATCATAGTAAAGATTTTACTTTCAAATGTCATAGGGAGGGTGATGAGATATATTCGGTCAACTCTTTAAACTTCCATCCTGTAAGATTCATTGTTGCCTGTAGTTTTTAGTTGAAGTACTTGATGTTTGTTTCATTTATTTGTTATCACTGAAATTTCGTTTATCACCACCTTGGCTCAGCAGGGCATAATTTGAAATTGAGGCCCCAAAATCTCAGGTTTTGAGATTTAAGTAAAAAATGAATCAAAATCGCTTATATACATGCTGTACATGAATCATGTACGTGATTATTGGGACATTTTTCACGAAATCTCTAAAAACCTACCTTAGAGTGTCACAACATGGTAATTAAGGTACAACATAGTAATTGAGGTACAACCTATTGAGCAAAATATTGATTAATCTGGAGCATAATTAAGTGTGTTTTGGTTTCAAAGGTTTTATTTTACCCTGTGCTGTGTGAATCAATCAGATCTTAATACTATGTTCTTTTCTTCAGGTGTATCACACTTTTGCATCTGCGGTCTGATGGTACTATTAGTTTTTGGGACAAGGAGAGCAAACAAAGACTCAAGGTAAGTCCCGGAATTCCATTCTTTTACATTTTAATTTAATTTTTGCTTTTGCTTTTATTTTTCACATACATACATGTTATGCACTCACATTTCAATTATTGTAAAGTTCAGACAAGTTTGTTGAAACATTTTCAAATGTTTCTCCATCTTTTTTGCTCAAAAATTATGGGATCTAATCGTGCTAACAGGTATTCAGCAGAAATTAGAAAACATGAGACTTAAAACCAAGATGTCTAGGCTTGAGGCTAAGTTAAAGCTTGATGAAAAAACCCATAAAAAGATCGAATGTGAACTCGCCTATTGTAGGGAGCAGTTATCCCAGGCATAAGCATGAGAGAGTGAGACCACGGCCAAAATGGATGCCCTTTTGGACAAGGAATCTTTTTGGAAAAACTTCTACATGAAGCGATTTGAGGGAGTCTTTCTCAAGGTGATGGGAGTTGCTGAAGAACTGAAATGTTCCGTGGTTGTGTTGAATTTGATCCTTCCTATGATAATGGCCGATGTTAAGGAGAAATTCATCAAGATTAAGGCCGAGCTATATGACCACAATACTAGTCGGGTGTCTAAGTGCTTGAATTTTTTATAATTTTTTTGGGAGGTCGTGCTATGTAATAATAAAATCATTATGGGTTCAAACAATAAAAAATCTTTTTAATAGAATTCATTTATGATGCTCAACTGTCGTATTTTTTCATGTGCATTTTCGTTGTTTATTAGGGAGCAAACTTTGTAAGTGTCAAGGCATTCTACCTGGTTCTTAACCAAGGTGATCAACCCTTGACTTATATCAGTGGAAAAGGGAGCTCTATGTGGCTCCTGACCGAAGTGCTCAGCTCTTCCTTCAATGTCAGAGTGCTAACCTGGTTACTAACCGAGGTGAACAACTCGTGACTTTTTATGAGTATCATGGAACTCTATTTGGCTCTTAACCAAGGTGATCAACCCTTGATTTATATCAGTGGAAGAGGGAGCTCTACTTGGTTCCTGACCAAAGTGATTAGCCCTTGACTTATATCAAAGGGAAAGGGAGCTCTACTTGGTTCTTGATCGAAGTGCTCAACTCTTCCTTCAATGTCAGAGCACCAACCTAGTTCCTGATCGAGGTGAACAACTTGTGACTTTTTGCGAGTGTCAGGGCGCTCTACTTGGTTCTAAACCAAAGTGATCATCCCTTGACTTATATTAGTGGAAGAGCGAGCTCTACCTGGTTCCTGACCAAGGTGTTTAGCTCTTCCTTCAATGTCAGAGTGCCAACCTTGTTGTTGATCGAGATGAACAAAATGTGACTTTTTATGAGTGTTAGGGCGCTCTACTTGGTTCTTAACCAAGGTGATCAGCTCTTGATTTATATCACGACCTTAGTATCATTCTAGGTGCTCCTGATAAACCTGGTGTCATTTGTTGAGGATTCCTATCGACTTGAGACATAGAAGAAATATTCCTACCAGTTCTTCTAGTTCTCAGGAAGTGCCACATTTATACCATTGTCTTGCTTCACAGACATATATACCCTCCTCAAGTCTATGAGATTCTATTTCAGGACATAAGCTTCATTAAACTTGAGGGTCTCCAAAACCATATCGAGCTCTTGGCATATCACCGTGAGGCAGAGCAAATACCTCCACTCGTTGGGCATTAGTTGACCCTACGTGAGTTGAATCCTCGCCAAAAGCCTCCTTGTAAGGGGGTATAAGGGAAACCTCAACCCATCCACAACGCCTTCTCATGGAAAATCGTCCACCTGACTAGAGGTTGGTTGCTATCACTAGCTCTCTTTGGTGGGATAATTATTTGAACCGAGGAAGGGATGTCATAGTTTTTCCTTAACCTCTTCTCATCCTAGGGTGCTAGCCCGCTAGTCTTAATTTTGATCGACCAACCCTTGGAGTGACCTGTAGGCTCCCTAGACTCTAGGTTCCTTTTTTTCTTCCTCTATGTCCTAACCATTGATATTTGAGTCTGGGGCACGTTCAACCTAATGGTTGAGGCAGCTTGAGGATAGGCGGTGGAAGTTGAGGGTTCAAGTGGAGACTGGTTGTCTTCACCAGAAGAATCTGTCATGGAAGACCCCGAGTCATCACTGGCGCTGGGGACATAAAGGGAAGGGTAAGGCACAAGATGGAAAGATTACCTAGGCTCGAATCGAAAGTAAAAGGAAATGATTCTTTATAAAATTGACCTGAAAAGAAGAGAAGAAATAAGTGTTAGTCTCGAAAAAACTTGTGCTCTAAAAATCTCAAGCAAATAAGTTATGTGTCGAGCTAAATTTCTTACCACCGAATTTTCAATGCCTCTTTATATAGAGGTTTTTATTTTTTTCTCTCTGATTAATTGACATGCATTTATTAGGGGAGTTGAACGATTTGTATTCGCTGCCTTATAATTACTCTTCCACCTCAGCACAAAACTCGAGCTGAAAGAATAAGGGGACTAGATGTTTGGACAAATGAACCGACCTAGTGCTCAGTCTGAGCTGTAAGACAACAACTCGAGCCGTAAACGAGGCATCTCAAATGACCTATCTAACGTCGTGCTCGTAACGCATCGGAGAGGAAATCGGTCCAAGGGATCAAACTACCTATAAGGTCGACCACCAGCTCGAGTTAAGATCGACCTCGAGTCGTAAAATGTGGTTAAAATGTAGTATTTTTTACCATGTGTATTCCTCTGATATTTATGTATGTGTACACTATATAATCAATACATATATATAATATTTTATAAATAGATGATCTTTTTAAGAGATTTATACATTCAACAATTATTTTGATTTCTTTTTAAGTTCTATATAATATTCTATAAATATATTTGTTGAAAGGGGTGTAAGAGTATGGTTTAATAATAAAGTATTATTTTTATTATCATGAGTTTTAGGATTTAAATATATTGTTTTCCCTCTCATTTACCAAACTATAATCGGAATGTACTTGGATTAATAGGTTCATTCCTATTTGCATTGTATTTTGCTATTTCATTTGCACGACATGATTAGAGTACAAGACTATTTTCTACCAAGTATGCGTGACGAGTGTTTATTGGGTTACTATTATATTTGATCAGTTAATTAGATTAATAAACGTCTAATCAATACTTGGATTTTGATCAAAACTTTGTAAGAAACATATTTAGAGAATATGAATTCTCCTATTAGCATATTTAGAGGAGATGCTCCTATGGATGATAATTATTTCATATTGAATAATTCAAAGTTGGAATATTATTCTCCATAGGATTATTCAATTTTCATATCCAGATATTTATATAAACAGAGTTATCTCCAGTAATTTTAACGGTAATGTACGCAATAGATTTTCACTATTAAAATTCTACTACTATTAATTAAGACTATGCCAAATATCTCTCTCAAGTTAAACAACTTTTAAATTATATCTATACCCATCAGCTGAGTAAATTACAAAATGTTCAATATCAGCTATGTAGTTATATAAATGAACAAACATTTATCAACTAAAAATTCATAACTAAAACTTGATAGATGATGTTAAAGTTTTCTTAACCTTTCCAGGTTCTCTTGTGTAGTTGCCAAGTGGAGGCACAGTGAATATTCTTATTTACTGTTCTACTTTTTCTCTATGAAATATTTTGAACACACTGGATTGATTATAATTTTAGATATCTTTCAAGGAAAAAAAATAATCTTTAAAATAAACTTATAAAAATACTGTCAATACTTATACTACTTAACTATTTTGAGTTGTTACAAATAATAATTTGATGGTATAAAACGAGATTAAAAATAATTTATTAATATAAATGCAATTATTCGAATACTTAATCTTTATTAATTTAATCGGATTTTTTTTATTAATTTAAAATTTATATAGTATATTGGCTTCGAGTTTGGCTAATTGCCAATTGGGTCCTAGAATTTACATCCAAAACTGAGTAGTTATAGTTGATGAAATGACCATTGGCACATTTATTTTCACCATTGTTGTAATTTTGACTTAATGGAAACTACTTAGAAATTTACCTACCCATTATTAGAGTTCTTTAACTATAATATAATAATAAGCTAGGCACGTTATTTTCACAATTGATCACTTGGCTATCAAAAATCATTATATAATTAACTAATTAGATATTTATGTAGTAATATAATAACGTCCTTTCACCAAACTTAAGGGTACCCCTGTCCTATAAATTTAGTTTATGTCCAATAGGCTTTACCAAAAATGAGTTGGATTAATTGACAATATTCCACTTTTTTTATGTTCATTGAGAAGGATTGATTGTCTTAGCTCTCTTTAATTTTGCTTCCAAACCATACATGATAATATAAGTTATATAACTGAAAGTAGTTTTCATATATTTCTATTTCTTAATATAAAAATAATTGTTAACTTCTAAGTTTAACATTTTTATGGTTTAAAAATCAAAGATTGTTTTATCTATCAAATGATAGATTATGTGACTTAAACCTATAATTTGAAACCCAAAATATATTTTAATTGATAAACTAATTAAAAGGTTTTAGCATTATAAAAAGCCGGCCTTTACAAATTAATTAGCATTAATTTTCAGTACGCCCAATCATCAAACAACATAAAGTGCTAGTTATGATAGAAATTTCACCTCGATCATTTTATTTTATTTATTGTTAAAACCTAATTAATTCAGTGATAATAATAAGTTTTTGAAAATAATGGTTAATTAGTAGTCAGAAAAAAAATGAAATGTCTTTTAATTAATTTGTTAGAATAATAGAATTTATTAATGCAAAGAAAACGTACAAAAAATAAACATATGATATAACCAAGAAACTACTAAGATGCGTAGAGATAGAGCAGATAAGTATAAATACAATACTTATAAGAGAATTAATGTCATAACTTATAACATTATTTTGGAATATAAGAGAATTATTGTATTTGGGTATGTAGTCAAATATAATATACAGAAACCCTTGTTTCATTATTTTGTGGCATATATTTCAAGTACCAGAAGCATGGATCACAAGACATATATATATATATATATATACTAAACTATTTTAATTTCAATGTTTTTTTGATAGCATTCTTCAATAAAAGTTGAGAAATTAATAATATTGTTAAGTGTGATTCACCTAATAATTAATCTAGGATAATATTAGTATATTCTTAATTATTTTAAGTTATATATTACAATCATACAAACTGCTATTTAATCTATTAAAAAAAACATTGATACTTGATATAACATGCATTAGCTTACAAATATCAAATAGTTGATGGGCTTGAAAATTACATGAAACGTGAGGGTGTATCTTCATATTGGATTAGGGCATATGGGTTTGTTTCCGATATGTTCACAAACTACTACAATAAATACAAAAACTCCTTTATATATATATATATATACGAACAAAAAATATTTTCTCTTTCATTCTTCTTAATATTTCAAATACATTAATTTTAAGGCTATGTTTGGGAAATAAAAGTTCTCTTTTGTTTTAATTAAATTAGAGGTCATGAAGTTATTAAGAAACTTATTAGCTAAAGCCAGTGATGTTAGTGTAAAATTAGAAAATGTTATTCGTTACTCTTAAAATATATTAGTTATCAATCATATATATATATATAAGAAATATTAAATGTTATTCATTATTTTTAAAATATACTATTCATTAATTATATATATATTTTTTCTCTATATATATTAAGGATTGGATATTTATTTTTTAAGTTATATTAATTTTAAATTTTATTAATATAAAATAACATTAATTACATATTTCACGATTTATTAGGATTAAAGAGGAAAAAATAAATATATATATCGGATAATGTGCTTGTTTTTATATCACTTTTAATCTATATGAGTTATCAACGGAAACATATAATAAATTGTTCGTGAATCATTTAATAACGTAATTGAGAGATCATGATATAATATGACTAATCTCATCAATTCTTTTGGTTGAAAGAAATACACTGTTCGACTTGACAAGAAGACGATCCCGATAAAAAAATTAATTAATTATTACTTATAAATACGTATCTTGCACATAATTTATTAAATATTATAAATAATTATTATTAAATTTATTTTAATTAAAATTATAATATTGTTAATTTTTTTTAAAAATAACATACAACTAATATTTTAATAAAAAAATTATAAATCTTTTAAATACTAATAATTTATATTTAATTGATAAAATAATAAATCATAAATAAATTATACAATACCTAAGAGTTTAAAAGCAATAATAATAATTATTCTAAAATATATGGATAATTTTTTTCAAAAATTTAAGAAAATTATAAAAAAATAACACTCTTGAAGTTTATAATAACGAAAATAAGATTATAGTAATATTAAAAGTGATCTAATTGAATAGTATTTAACATTAAATGAGTATAAATAGTCGTAGTTTAATTTGAATAACGTCTAATTAGACGATATTTAAAATAAAATAATGTATCAGATTTTTTCAATAGTGAAAATATATGAAGTGGATATAACTAATGTTATTTTTGTTGTTTTCTCTAAAATTTATATATATATATATATATATATGTTTTAGGGAAAAAATATTATATATAGTTTTTATTTTCTACTCTATAGGTATTAAAAAGTTATAGAGCAAAATAACCCCTTCTTGGTCTAAAGGGACCTTTCACGCAGTTAATTGTTTGACGGATTGTTAATTAAAAGGCTGTAATTTTATGTCTTTTTGCTAATTAAGAAGTTTTTTTATGCTTCTAAATTATAATTCTTTTCCAAGCTATCATATGTGTTATTTGTTGATACTAAATTTATATGTTTGTGTTGGAAGTTATGAACCAATCACGCTTAATTTCTGGTTTAAATAAAGGTGTATATTATGAACAAGTGAACAAGTGAAATTGGATTATTATAGGTGACTATTATACCACAAATGCTCTTGATAATATATATATTTTGGGAGTGAACAAGTTGACAAATTTTTTAGTATGGCCTTATAGTGTAATTTGTGACCACACGTGAGGTGGTAGAATATCATTCGCTAAAATAGAAAAGCCCTTCTCTAGGTAAATGACCAATCACATAACTATGTCTACACATTATTTGTATTATGACAGATACTATAATATTTTATCAAAACAAAAAAAATTATAATATAAGAAGTTAATTTCATAATTATTTAATTTAAATGATTTAATCTTTTAATTATTATATTAGGTTTAAAAATATTAAATTTTTTTTAAAAAATATCACACTAATCTCATTATTATGTACAAATATAAACTTTAATCGTATAATTTTTTGAATTTTATAACTATAGTTTCATTATTTATAAAAATTAGGTATTCTAATTACTTACTTTTAATGGACTAAAATACTTATTTAATAAATTATAGGATTAAAAGTGTTTATTTTTCATAATAATAAAATTAATAATACATAATTCATAAATTACAGTATTAAAGTATTCCTTTTCAAAAATTAACGCAATTTTAACATTTAATCCAATAATTATGATATTAATAAGTTCATTCGATAAAAATTAGAAAATCTATATAGTACTAATCAATTTAAAAAGCTCTCGAGGAGGTCCCAACAAGGTTTGAAATGTCTATATCGATGAAGATGTTGAGATATAATTTTTACAAAAATATTGAAAATATTATCGTTGTCAATGAAAATATTAAAAAAATCATGAAAATTATGAAAATTTTATTAAAAATATAGAATTTTTTTATAAAACTTTATAAAATATTAAAATAATCAATTATTTATATTTTAAACTAATTTTTATTTAATATATATATTTTTAAATATTTATATTAATCAATAAATTCACTAATTAATTAAAATATTATAGAATAAAATGCATATTATTTTTTGTAAAATATTATATAATAAATAGTTTAAAAGTTTAAAATAATTAAGTAGATTATCTAATTGTATTAAATATAAATCGATAAATTTTAAAAGTATGAAAATAAATTTTATTTATTTATCCATAAGTATTTGTTCTAACTTTATTAAAATTGGTAATAAACATTCTATGCAGGTCTCAACTATTCTGTATTATTTCATGATTGATGATATGTTTTTTCTCTATGTCAACTAGTTCGTATGAGTCTAGTAAATTTAATTTGTAATAAATAATAATAACTAATACTTTTACCAATTCATTTTATATATATAACAAACAAGTTACAAATAAGTAAGTAAAAAATTTAAATTTAAATAATTACTAAGAAAGAAGAAGAAAAAATAAAAAATAAATTAATAATTAATATTTTTAATAGATCAGTCGATATTTTAATAAAATTTTAAAGATATTTTATCGACACTATCTACAATATCTATGATATTTTAGTTAAAATGTCTTACGACGTTTTCAACAATTTTGTGACAATTCAACAAAAAAAATATAAATATCATGTTTCGATATCAAAATACGTAAAATAGAGATATTATTGAGACAATAGCGCGACATCTTATGCATTTTCATCCTTGGGTCCCACTATATAAGAAATACAAATGCCCGCAAAAATCGGCTATATATAAATCACGTATGATCTAGTTCTCTTCAACTTCACCAAGTTTGTTCCGTAGTACATTAAATTAAACACTTTGTCTTCAAAACTTTATCTCTGGACCTCCATGGCTAGGCCTCAACAGCGTTATAGGGGTGTTCGCCAAAGGCATTGGGGCTCTTGGGTCTCCGAAATTCGCCACCCTCTTTTGTAATTACTAATTCTCTCTACTCCTCTCTCTAAGTTTCTTTGTAGCTATTCTTACATGACACAATTATTCAATTTTTTTAATTTTTAATTTTTTTTTGAGAAATAATTAGTTTCATTTTTAAACACCTCGAAACATATGTTTTTATACTATAAAAATAAAATATATGTGTAATTAAAAATAAAATTCCAAAAGTTAATGATATTCACTTCAATAAAGTTTCTATCAAATTGTCTCAGAAGAAAAGTTCAATTTTTACTTTTTTCTTCTTCTTCTTCACATTTCTCTACTTTATAAAACAACTAGTCAGTTTTAAGTTTATTTTGTTCACTAATACATTCTTAATCTACTTTTAACAATTTTCAAAGTTGCTTATGCGTTTACAGCTTGGTTGATAAAACTGTGGTGTCATATGACAAAGTTTTAAAGTTTAAATCGTAACTCTACATCCTATATTTTTGCTCATTCTATGAACTTAAAAAAAAAACATATTGAAGTTTTAACTGAAATGTTTAGAGCAAGATTAAAATATTTTTATTTTTCAAGATACTGTCATTTCAGTTTTGCAAAAGAATAGAAAAAATATTGATATCAATGAAAATTTCTGAAATTTATTAAAAATTTAAAGTTCATGATGGTCAATAAACAAAAGTAGCATTTAATATTACAAAATTTTAAAATATATTAGAAGCATTTTGATTTAAAAAAATAATTTTTTTTATATTGGTATTGGTATTGGTATCCTTAAAAAAAGAAAAGAAATATTGTCGATCGGGATATATATATCGAAAATATTAATTATCAGTAATTTGATTCATGGTTCGAAGTAATATAAAGTCGTGTGTTTTGTAACACTAGCTAGAGCATATATATAGTTCTTTGATTTCATTATTTATAGCGTGTTTGGATATAAAGTGCTTAACGTTGAAGTGATTTTAAAAATATTTTTATTTTTTTTAGAAGTTAGCTAGCTAGGCTTACTTAATTCTGAAAATTAAAATAAGAAGATATATACACTTCTATGTTACAAATTAATGTTAGCCTAGTAAATATTAAAAACATTTTTTTTATTTAATTTTATTGCTAAAAAAAGTTTGCACAAACTCATATTCCATAGCATTATTCAGAATTTAATTGATTTAATTTTTGGTATTACAGGAAAACTAGAATATGGCTAGGAACATTCGAAACAGCAGAGGATGCAGCAAAAGCATATGACCAAGCAGCAAGACTAATGTGTGGATCAAAAGCACGTACAAATTTCCCATTTAACCCCAATGAGCCTCATTCAATATCATCTAAGCTTCTCTCATCAACTTTAATAGCTAAACTACAAAAATGTAATTTAACATCTCTTCAAATGTCTAGAAATATTGAACCTGCAGTTGTCATAAAGAAGCCTCATGAACAATCAAACTCTATTCCTACTGACTCTGCTTCTACTAGCAATACTAATATTGATAGCCAAAGTAGTTTCATAAGTGGCTTTGAGTGGCCAGAAAATAGGCAGATTAGTTCTCTATGGCCTGATCAGGTCAATTGGGTTTGTGAAAAAAGTGTTGAAGAAGAAATTAATACTTCTCAACAATTCAAAAAACTTGAAGATGATGATCATATAGAGCAAATGATTGAGGAGTTGCTTGATTATGGTTACATTGAGTTTTGTCCTGGTGTTTCAAGTTAATTAATTAGTTCTTCTTCTTTTTTTCAACGGAAACTAAACTGAATTTCACAGTGTGATAATTTTTTTCTCAATTACGTACACACTCATGTAACTGAGTTATAAGCTCGCTTAACTCGATTATATAAGTGTTTACTTGAGTTGAAATTGTTATACTGAGAAATTTGAATATGTCAGCATATATTATGATTTTTTTTGCTTTTTTATATAGCAGTATATATATGTTTACAATATAAACCTCTTTGTAATGTTACGAGATGAGATAATATAATACAAAATATATAGCGAGTATTATTATATTATATTAATAATCGAAAAAAATTAAATATATTAACTATTAGTTTAATTATTACTATTTAGTTACAATAGTTGAAAGGTATACGATACTAGTATGTATATATAATAAGAAACAAATTCTAATTGTTACGTTTTATGTGTCTCAGTACATGTATAATTAAATAAGTAATATTAAATTAGTGTATTTATATCACTATAACCTACTCTTTTCATTTATTATTTTAATATTCTTTTTATTATTTATCTCCTTACATACGACAACACTTAATTGTTAATAGATAGATTAAGACTCAGAAAGTACTGGAATAAAAAAATTTATCTGGTATGATAAAATTGATGTTTTCCCATGTTAGAAAGTTTTCATCGATGCTAGCTTTAAAGAGGCAAACTTTAACATCATATAATATATAGTGTGGTTAGTTTGCATATTCTAAGTTAATTTGGTTAAAATTATAGAATTATATTATTACAAAGTCAGAGACACAAGAAAAGAGGACATAATTTTGGTTCTCATTTTTTAAATGTGCAAGTATAAGACACATGTGATTCATACTTTTGTACTTTGTTCACTAGTTGGCTTCTAAATTTGATACTGTATCACCACTTACCTAATAAATAATCGCTATTTATATATTATTAAAATATATGATATATTTAATATTTGATATATATAAAGCTTTAGTAAATAACAATCTTATAGGTTAATAATTTATATATTTATTTATAGATTATATGTATTTATTTGTGATAATAATTTACCTATATATTCTTGTCTTCTTGACATGTAGCAAAAGATAACAATGTGCTTTTTCATGTTTTTTTTAAGTTTCTTGGAAAAGTATTTTCATGGTTTTTTTTTCTGGGTAATTCGAGGATTTGTTTGGTGCCGGAAAAAAATCTTATCTTTCATACTAATTATTCATTCTATATCTCTTATATCGTGCATAATTATCTAAATGTAAGAGTTTGATCATGGGATAATGAACTAAATGTTGGGTTTCTCTCTTACTTGGAGGGACCCAAGTAAAATTCAGTGGTTTAAAAACCCATAAAATAAAAAAGGATAAATGTGTCATTTCATTATTTTATTAATAAACTCATTTGGGGTTTATTGAGAGGGTATTATGTAGAGAGAAAACAAGAGATGCGATAGCAGAAAACTGAACAGTTTTTCTCCTCTCCAGTAAGTTTTGATGAAAGGTCTTTTGTGATCCGATTAAGCTGAAATTTTGCAGGCAAGTTCACGACTTAAGACTCTTTAATCTGTACGGTGGGATTTGAATTTGACTCACCGATTTGAAAAATTATGTGCCGTGAACAGTGACTACGAAATTGGGTTAGATCTCTCAATTTTCTTGAAATAATTGTTAGTTTTCAAGAAGTTGTATTTTTGATGATGTTGTTGATTGTTTGCCTCTAGTTTTATCTAGAGAGAACCTTTGTATAATTATTTCTTGATAGTGGAAGTTTTGTAGAGGAGTACCGTGATTGTTTCCTTCCTATACCGGGAAGGTTTTTCCATGTAAATTGGTTATGTTGATTTTGTCCATGTTTCATTTTGAGCTCTATTTATTTGTTTCCTAAAATATTCACACAAAAAAAAGAGAATAGGTTTAATTCCACTATTTAGAACTTGATTAAGTTCGAATTGTTATTGTTATTCTCCTTAAACTAAAAAAACCTTACAATTTGTAATCATACAAAAAATCTCTAATATTCAATTCATATCTTTTTAATATTAAAAAAAGTTATAAAAATAACCAAAACAATATTCTTAATATTTTTAGTAACAAAAATAACAATCTTTATATCTAACTCATATATTTTTATTACAAAAAAAAATCTTGTATATCATTTTATATTGAATGTCGTTTAATTTAAATTATGATTGTTTAAACCTATTCAATGTTGAATGACTTCTAATTAGATATCATTCAATTTTATTACGATATTATTTTTGTTGTTATAAGTTTTAGAGGTGTTATTTTTTGTAATTTTTCAAAAAAAATCAGCCCAATATTTCATATTAAATACCGTTTAAATTAAATTACGACAATTTAGACACATTTAACGTCGAACTCCTTTCAATTGGACTCATTTCAATATTATTAAAATACCATCTTTATTGTTATAAGTTTTATAGATGTTATTTTATGTAATTTTTAAAAAAGAAAAAAAATTACTTTTTTACTTCGAATTGATTTATTTAGTATGAATATTTTAATTCGACTGATTTAATTATAAGATTTGTAATTTCCGGCCAAGCTTGCCTCAAATAATTTTTCATATATAACACGGTAATAATATGAGTATGATACCGTCCCATATATTTAAGGGATCATTTTCATATATGCTTACATGAGTCCAACGTGAGAGTGAAATCATTAAGATAAAGGAATGATAATAAGGTTTTGTTTTAGAAGAGGACTGATATAATAAATTGGTGATAATCATAAATTACACGATAATAAACTTTACTAAAAATGAAGTAGTATGATTTTGATATATATGTGTTGATATTACCCACAGGGAACGCATACCAGTTCAGGAGGTGTTTGAACAATTGAATTGCTCAAAGGAAGGTTTAACATCCGAGGAAGGGCAAAAGAGACTCGAAGTCTTTGGCACAAACAAATTAGAAGAAAAAGAGTTATTCTTCCTTTTTCTTTTAACTTTGAAGTTTTATATGATATTAGTTTTTTCAGCTAAAATAGTTTCTTAATTAACTGTGAAATTCTTGATTTAAGAGGAAAATAAGTTTCTAAAATTCTTGGGTTTTATGTGGAATCCCCTATCATGGGTTATGGAGAATGCTGCTATCATGGCAATGGCTTTGGCTAATGGAGGGGTAAGAGCAATCTTTGGTTCTATTTTCTTGTGTTCATGCTAAAAGTGATTTCAAAAGAAAGCGCTTTCTAAGTCAAAGTACTTATGACAAATATTTAATTACAGGGAAAACCACCAGATTGGCCTGATTTTATTGGTATCATAATATTGTTGATAATCAACTCCACCATAAGCTTTATAGAAGAAAACAACGCAGACAATGCTGCAGCTGCACTTATGGCAATCCTTGCACCTGAAACAATAAGTGAATATAACTTCACTCATTAGAATATCTTTAAGATTACTCTGATCATATATGACTTTTTTTGCACACTAAGTGTTTGATTAAATGATCTTAAAGGTTCTTAGAGAAGGGAAATAGAGTGAACAAGATGCTGCAATTTTAGTACCAGAAGATGTCATCAATGTTAAGCTTGGAGATATTATTCCAGCAGACACTCGTCTTTTGGATGGAGTAAGATGATTCTTACAATTTACAATAATAAAGTAACACCAGTGTCAGCTAACCCTTACAAACATTTATTTATTTATTTATTTTGGATAGACCTTACAAACAAATTAAGAACAGTTATTTTAGATACTTAATAAATGAAAATTTAGTCCTTCGACGGTGAAGAGAAGAAAGTGCAAGAGGTTGCTAAGGATTTTCAGGAACTAAACTATTGGAGGTGGAAGAAGAACTTTCAGGGAATTGGAGTTGTTGAAGAAAATGGAAGTGGTTGTCGTGGATTCTCAGGAATTATAATAGGAATTGAAGGGGGCAAAATGGGAAACTCGGGAATTGGTGGTGTTGAAGAAAATGGAAGTGGTTGTTGTGGATTCTCAGGAATTATAATAGGGATTGGAGGTGGCAAAGAAACTTGAGGGGGCAAAATGGGAAACTCAGGAATTGGTGGTGTTGAAGAAAATGGAAGTGGTTGTTGTGGATTCTCAGGAATTATAATAGGAATTGGAGGTGGCAAAGAAACTTGTGGGGGAAAAATGGGAAACTCAGGTGGTTGATTAATGATTGGTGGTGTATCAAAAATTGGCTGCTGAGGTGGTAAAAGAGGTTCAATTGGAGGAGTAAATGTAGGGATAGTAGGAGGTGATGTAGTAATGTCGTCAGGGGGTATAATTGGAATTGGTGGAGGAAGAACAAGGTCAGGTGCTTGAGGGATAGGAACTAATGGTGGAGGAGAAAATGTAGGGAATGTGGGTGGGTTTGGAACTATATCAGGGGGTGACAACCATGGTAGTATTGGTGTTGGTAGTGGGGAGAACACTAATGGAGGTGATGGGGGTATAATTGGAATTGGAGGTGGTAAGAGTAATGGTGGCGGGGATGGTGACGGTGGTGGCGGTGAGGGAACTAATGGTGGTGGTGGTGATAGAGGAAGAGGAGAAGGTGGTGGTGGTGATAGAGGAAGAGGAGAAGGTGGTGATGGTAATGTCGGAGGCAAAGAAGGTGGTGATGGTAATGTCGGAGGCAAAGAAGGCGGTGATGGTAATGGCGGAGACACTATTATTGGCGGAGGCAGAGAAGGCGGTGATGGTAATGGCGGAGACACTATTATTGGTGGAGGCAATGACGGTGGTGGGTATGGTGAAGGTAGTAGTGGTGGTGGTGGAAGCATGATAGGTGGCGGGGATTGGATTAATGGTGGGGGAGTTGGGGCATATGGTGGGAAAGGAGCAATATAGGGAGGAGGAGAAGGGAGAAAAGGTGGAATAGTAGGGGGTGAATTAGGGTAAGGGTTAACTGATGGTGGTCTAGGTTTAGGTCTAGGCCTTGTTGGTAAAAAAGGGTTGTTTGGGGAAGGAGAATTTGAGAAAGGCCATGTACCACAAGTATCAAATAAGTATTGGAACAAAGGGTCACAATTTGTTCTTGCTCTTCTTCCAACACCACCTCTTCTTCTACCACTTTTAGGGCTACTTCTACCTTTGCCTCTGCCTCTTGATCTTGGGGTTCTTCTCTTTTCTTCTTCTACTTCTTTAGTTTGATCTTTGTGTTGAGGATCTTGTATTGCTTCTACTAGGGACTGAGTGACCAAAAGCATTGGTAAGAGAATGGCAATCACTATGTATGCTCTCATTTCTACTTCATGTTTTTGCCTTGTTTGTCTTTCTTGTTCATATATAGATAGATTGAGTTACTAAGTCAACCATAATTAGACATTGCTCTTCTTATTTTTCTAAACCCGAGAATTGATATGAGATAGAAACAACATGTTGACAAATAAACCATAACGTAAATAAATACCTATTACCTAATGAAAGGTTTATAGATTTTAATCATCATTAAATCTTTGAATTATTTTTTAAAAAAATAATAATAAAGGATTAAATTGTAACGTGATATTAATTTCTAAGTATTTTTTTATTTAAGTAGCACTAGATCTAGCCAGTACATACTCCTAATAATATGATTACATCATTCCTCCTCTATTTTAATTAATAAAAAAATATAAAGTAATAATATTATTATAATAATTTTTATTTTTATCACAATAAAATAATTATAATGTTCATTTATTTTTAGTGTTATTATTATTATATAAAATTGTTATTAACACCAAACATATTTCTATATTTCTTTCATCACAGGAATCATTTTCATTGATATTATGTAAATAATGAAGAGATAAGAATCTAACAAAAGATAATTAATGGTTACGAATTTCAATAAAACAGATTATTATTATATATTATGATATTATTATAAATAATATATCAATTAAATATAAATTTTATTATTATGACATAAAGAAATTATCTTTATCGGATTTGTATGAGTATGACAAATTAAGGAGGGCGGCTTGGGAGGTCAAATTGAATGAAGGGAAAGAGATGGCCTAGTTTGAAGTGCCATTGCCCAAATTAATGAAAAGCTAATGGTTGAAGCAGCTATTCATTTATGAGGAGTTACTCTTCTGAACACCTGCACACCGTTGGAAACTTTCTTATAAAAAACAGGGCAGGTCAAGTCTCTCGCTTCACAGTCACACTGACATCTTTCTTTCTCAATGTAAAAGTTAATTTTGTTTCAATTTACCATTTTCTTTTAAATAACTATTACACAAATCTTACATTTATTTACATTGAACATTCCTCGAATTCATTAACGGTAATAAAAAATTATTAATTATTATTGAAATAGGTGATGATATTTCATACTAATAAAATATAAAATCATTATTATTTTATCTTTGAAAAAAATAATAAAATAATTTAATTATTGATGATATATTCTAAAAATAATAAATAATACATTTAAGTGCAAATTGAGCTGATTTAGATTTACTATTAAAAAGCACTTCTAAGATATGTTTTTTTACGTGTGAGCGAAATAAAAAAAAGAACTTTTAATTTGTGCCACCTCTATCTAAAGCGCTTCTCATTTGTTTTCTAAACTTATGTTCCTAAACGCAAAATTCTAAACCAAACCCCAAACCCTAATCATTATTTTTATTAGATTCAATGGGCATATAGAGCGTAGACTTAAAATTCAAGTCCACGGAGTCGCTTTTCTCAATGTGTGCCTTGAGGACATTAATTCTAATTAGCATCAAATATTTGATATCTTATTGCATGTCACATCGGTGAAAAGTAGAGTTTCCCATTCCTTGTTGCTTTGTTCTATAGAAAATTAGGACATCCTTATCCTTAACCCTCTGAATAGGGTACGAGAGATATCGGAGTGAAAAAAAAAAAGGGATAAAAATGGAGGAGGTTAAAAGTGACTCCAATGTATAAATTTACCAATTGAACTCACCTTGGTATTATATATCCTCCTTCAATAACCTCGTCATCAAAAGCCCTTGACTCATGAATAACCTCAAAGCATGATTCTTCCTGGCTTACCACTAATACCTTTTGAGTTATAGTGGGAATGACACACCACACGATAACATGACACAAACAAGACAATACACGGCTGAAAAATTTAGTCAAAATTGATCAATAATTTTTTCATGTAATAAAATATCCTGCTATTTCTTATTATTATAAATAGACAAAAAAAAATTAAGTAAATTTTTTTATTTATTAACTAATACATGAACACAATACGATCAACATAACTTGAAAATTCTTCATATCTATTCTAATCATACAAAAGATATTGTGGACTCTCAAGCTCATTTCAATAAAATAGAAAGTCTCAGCCCAAAAAGAATGAAAATAAAAATGAAAACTAGAGTCGGGTGTCTGAAAAACTTTTATGAGGCAGATGCATTGATAGATGATGCACTTCATATTTTCAAGACAATAAATTGTCCTTCAATGAAATAGGCCCTTACATGCAAATATGTCAAATAGTGAATGAACGGATTATCCATATCATTCATGAACCGGGTGTCTAGTGCTTGTAATTTGGGTTGTCTCTGAGACCAAGTTTGGACAATGTTAAACAGTATGAATCCCAGTCAGTTCTTCGAAGATACTTCAATAACTTCTTCCTTCTCTCCACCATTGCTATGAGACCCTTCCGAGAGTGCTTATCCTGTTAATATATTCACAATCAACAGGCAATCTACATTGAACGAACTCGAAACTGACAGAATATGTACGATATGAAACTCAACATGTGTCCTAAATCATTACTTTGAAAAAGCTTCTTTCTTTTTCTTTTTTTCTTTTTTCGGGGTTGAAAGTACTTTGAAATGACAAAAATACTTCTAATGGTGTTTGGCAATTTTAAATATAGTGCTTTCAAAATTTTGAAAAACAATGCTAACTTTTGAGAGTAATAGTTTAAGATGGCATGTTCTCTGCCTAATATAATTAAGAATTCCAATAGAAACCACTTTTAAGAATTTGATACCAAACACTTGAGTGCTGCTTTCGTAATCACTTTTGATTCAAAACTACTATTAAGAAAAGTACATCTAGATGAACCCTAAATATTCAATACGGTGCCAGCCTCTTCTATGCATAAGTTGAAATTATCAATTTTTTGGTTTAATCATTAACGCCCTTTGTGTGCAGGAAAGGGGTTCAGATTCGAGCCTAAACAACTTTGGCATAAGTCACCACACTTTTACCACTTCAGCTAGAGAGCAATGGGCTAAGAAGTTAATTAAATTCTTTACTTCTCTAAAATTACTTTCAGATTTAAATATGCAGCCTACAAGATCAACAAAGTAAACAATCTGCAATAACAAAAAATTTAATCCCATTATTAGAACACAAGTAATGAAGGGTATGGGTTGATACTTGCATGCAAATTTACCTATTTATAACTTACTTTTTGATTAATGCCAAATTTTATGTCTTCTCTAGTTGTCTATCACTATAAACAGTACAAAATCATTAGAACTATTTGTTGACGCTACGAGTCAAATCTCATGCAAATTGAAGCGCGAGATAGCACACAAAATTATATATAATGACAGATTACCTTTTCTAAACAAAAAGATAAAACTACGAAACATAAAGAGAGAATACTTTTGTAGCCACCTTTTTGTGTAGAGCCCCTGATAGGTGTTTGATCTTCACTGTAAGCTGTGCTACTGCAAATAAGAAATAGAAAACAAATAGCTGTTCACCAAAATTTAAGCATACTATATATGCAAAGTTTTTATTAATAACTCAACTCCAACCAACACCCACAATCAAAACTACTCACCGAACTACAAAACAATGGAAACAACGGCCAGAGGAAAGAAAACAAATTAAATTAACAAATTCATGTTGTTCAATTCCATAATTACAACTAAAACCAAACGATCTTGTCTCTAAAAATGAAAGTTTAGAAAAACCTGACTCTTATAGTTCTTCCGGCTAAGATCACCCAAAAAAATAGGAGAAAAATACCTCAAGAGTCCTTTATTTATTGCCAAAATGACGTAATTGTTTTTTATAACAATTTAGTCCTATTATTATGAAAAAGTGATCACACAAAGACAAAAGTAATTTTTATTTATTTTATTGTTTAAATTTTTTCAATTACATTAGATAAAAACTGATATAATTTAAATAAACTAAAACAGAAAGAATTGAAGAAAAAAATAAATAAATAAAAACATAAAAAAATAGTTTTTTTTTTGTTAATGTGCAGTAACTTTTTAATAACAATTGGACTAAACTGTTGCAAAAAATAAGTACAAAACCTAAGTATCACTTTTAGAATAAGTATAGGAACTTTACGGTCATCTTCCTAAAAAAATTCCTAATGAGTTGAGTTGACTAAGTGTCTTCTTCATTTGAAAAACTAAACACTATAATTTATGTAGTTCATCCTAGGTTATCGTTCTTTCCTACCATGGTAGAATAAAAAAATATAATGCATAGAGTAAAATGCTTCATATGATCACAGCAAAGAATTTCTAAGAAAAACCTTCTTAAGTATTACGGGTCCATTAACAATGAACTCAGCTACGTAACAAAAAATTTAATATTCACCAGCACTTCAAAATGCATTACACAAGTACAATAAAAGATATCTTAAATGTGAAGTCCCTTACCAAATAAATAAAAAATTTAAAAATCAAGATCAGAACCCCATACCTTGTACACGAGAAGATCCACAATCTGATTCTGACATTTTAAACTCTTCTCTTACTTTTGCGAGCTCCATTTTCATTTTTTCGGCAGATGACATGTTATCAAGATGGAAGTACTGCATTGATATTACGCAATAGGGAATGTAAAAATTATAAGCCAGCTATTACACAGGTGAAGTTGCTTCACTGAGAAATAGAAACACTTCAAGCACATATAGATTCAAACGTCCAACAACACTCGTGTTACAGAATGGGCCTGGCCCGGTCGCCCTACGCGACTGGCTCTTTAGCATATTAATGTGAAAACCTCACGCAATAAACGGCCCATTCATTTAGATATCCTGATTTAATATAAAAGAAAAGGACATATTTCGCTCCAAAATCACATCGGAAAAAAATAAAGGAATTGAACTTTTTTTTAAGGTCAAACAATATTGGTGAGATTTGAATGTACACCATAAGTACATAACACAAGATGAATCACAAATAAAGGTATTGACAATTTGACATAACAAATTAGTCTCCAATTCTAATTTCTAACAAAATAAGTTAGGCATCACAATATATGAATTATTCAGAATCCCAGACCATATAAATAAATAAAATCAAAAGCTAACTAATAAGAATATTTAAAATGTAAGCTTTTGATGATACAGCCAAAACTCATTGTTGCAGCAAATAGCTGGGAGCAGCAGCAGGAGGAGGAGGGGGAATTCAACTCAAAGATAAACATTTACTTGCCTTTTCAACAAGGTGTTCCTTTGGAGGTTGCAACATAAAGCTAGGTGTTCGACCTAATTGACCCAATATATCCAGTTTGTGCACTGAAAGTGTAAATCAAAATGTGTAAATAACAAAAGAAAATAAGCAAATGTAACACAAAAAAATCTAACTCTAGTTCAATATTCAAATTTATATAAACCAATGAAACAGTGGAAAAGAAAAGCACTTTAACATTGATTAAACAAACAACAAAGAACCAGTCACTTACTTGAAACTTTTCTAGCCTTCTCATCATCAGATGACTTTAACATTACCAAGCTTTCCTTCAAATCTTTAAAAGTAACACCTCCACTCTTAGACTCAGTCTCTTTCTTTTCTATTTCTTTCAATTTTGTCAATCTACCCTTCAATTCTCCCAAAGAAAACCAACCATCCCCTTTAGCTTCTGGCCTCAAATTCTTCAACCTACCTCCCAATTCTTCATAAGTATATAACTCCCAAAACTCGGTGCTTTTTAAACTTGAGCTTCCCCGCTCTTTCCTCTCATTCGCGAACAAGGAAGACGAAAATGCACCGGCTCTTCCAGTCCCCCGAGTAGACAAAGAAGATGAATCCGAACCCACCTGAGGATTCAACTTCAAAGTATTCTTAAACGCAGACAAAGACATTGGGTCTGAATTCTTTCCCTCGTTTTCGGTATTACCAGAGTGCCTCAATTGCTTCAGACTCTCACGAATCAAATCAAACGATACACTTCCACCGCCACCGAGGCTGCTTTTGGCATTGGAATCCTCTGGTTTAGCAGTCACATTTCGCTTATAGAGGTCCTGAAGCGAGACGTTCTGAGACGAGCTTGTCTGCGTGGACCTTGGTTCAGTAGGACTCTCAGAAGCTCGGTGGCGAAACTCAGAGAGGTTCTTGCGAATTTCTTCAAGGGAAGCGATTGACGAAGGCTTTGAAAAAGAAGGATTTGTGGGTGTTGGTCCTCTGGGTTGTTGTTGCTGGTGTTGCTGCTGCTGTTGTCTGAGACTGGCTTTCACATCGCTGAAATAGGAGGAAAACCTGGATTGAGAGGTGGAAGATTTGGATTCATCATTTGGGTCATTTGGATCACTTGGGTCCAATATGTTTGATGAGGAAGACGTGGAGAAGAGATGAATAAGAGATGGGTTAGTGAGAATTCGAGCTTTCGGTCTGAGCTGGAGCGCCATTGAGGGACGAAGAACAGGTACTGAGTCCGGAACTTAAATGGGAAACCCTAGGTTTCAATGTTAATAACGATCGACGACGAAGAAGGTGTGGGTTTAGAATTTAGATCGGGGGTTTATCGTTGTGTCCTTCATTAGGATCCATGGATATTTGGACTGAATTTAAAAGACAAACTTTGCTGGGTTTTTTACTTGTGGCTTTAAGCCCATTTGGAAATCAAGAACTGTATTTAGAAATGTGTGATTAAGAAAAGGTAAGTTTAAGCTATATAATATTACAATAATTTATTATAAAAATGTTCTTTGAAAATGCTTAAAAATATAAGGAAAAATATATTTATCACTTAAAAATACTATGAAAAGTTAATTTAGTTCTTTTATTTATATAAAATGTATGACTTAATCTCTTAACTTTAATAATATAATATTTAGTACCTTTTATTTATAAAAATGATGAAAACAAGAATTCTTTAATAATTTAAAATTATTTTTAAAAAATTATCATAAATATCTTAATCATTTCACTGTTTAACATATAAAATTATCAAAATATTGTTAGTTAAATTCTGTTTGTAATTCTTTTTTAATTTTATAGTATGGAAATAAATAGCAAAAATAACCTTATCAATATTTTTATGAATTTTTTATCAATAAATTTATTTTTATAACTTCATTTTATAAATAAAATGATTAATAAGTATATTTTTATAAATAAAATTACTAATAATCATATTTTTATAAATAAAATGATTAATTAGTAAATTTTTATACTATTTATAATTAGAGGATTAAATAATATTTTTATTCAAAGAAAAGAAATATTATAACATTTTTTTCTTAAAAAATATATATACATATTTATAAATATATATTTTTTGAGGTTTTTTTTAAATCATAATTTTTTTGTTTTTTTTTTATATTTTATTAGGATAATAAAAATAAAATTAATTAAAAAAGAGAAGGAGTTCCACTTTAAAAAAAATCATGTAAATTTTTTTAAAAAATAATAATTGAATGCTATAATTAATATACACATATTTTATTTATAAATATATATTTCAAAATTATTTTAGAAATAAGTACCAATAGTAAGTGAATTCCAGGATCACAAAAGTATTGCTAATTTGCTATGTATGTAGATTAAGAATGGTGTATTTAATAGTAAGTTTTAAAATCTAGGTGTATTAACTTAGGAATTTAGACAAGTGTTTAAAAATTTATAAAAATTTAGGTATATTCAGTTAAGATTTTATAAAAATCTTTAAAAATTTTGAGGTATTAAAAAAAACTTAATTTTTAAAGTGTTTTGTTTCAGAAATTAATATTTTTATGAATTTTAAGGAAAATTTTAATTAAAATTACGAGCAAGAAAATTTATACTCATTCTTTCCACCCCTTCAAATATTACTAAAAAAAAATTTTATATTTTCTCTCGTACATTATCCTTATCTTTTTATTATTTGTTAAACTATTATCGATATAAAATTTATTAAATAAAATTTACTACCTCCTACAAGACTATTCAAATCTACCGAATGTTCTTAAAAAAAATTACAAATCTATTAAAATTATAATTGTATACACCCTTTTATAAACTAAAATATGAAATAAATATAACAACTTATAAATATGTGATATAGATTAGACTTTTTCAAAAAGTTTAATGAAGTTAGTTTAAAATACAAGTATGTACTATCCATCTCTCTAACAAAATTACAGTGTCAATTATATTTGAATTAATTATGTTTTATGTTTATGAATAATTTATAAAAATATTTAAATATTTATTTTATTGTAATTATACCTAAAACATATAAGTAACGAGAAGAACGTTTAATTTTGAATATAATTATATAATTATTTATACATTATAGATATAATTATAACTTAAAAAATATATGTATTTAGATTTTATCGTTATATAAACATTATAGATATAATTATAATAAAATAAACGTTTTTGATATTTTTATAAATTATCGTATATGTTTTGGGTATAAGACATAATTAACTCTTTATATTTTTTAAAAGAATAATATTCATTATCCTTTTTTTTTTAATTGTTTCATGTATTTTAAATCTTGTAATTATGTAATTTTATATTTTAATTTTGTAATTTTTTAAGTAAATTTTATTAGTATCGTAATTTAAAAATATGATTAATTAAATTAAAAAAATTTAAAAATGAGATTTTTTTAAAATAAAATCAAAATTATATATTTTATTAATAAAAAATATTAAAAAAACAACCGTCCGCTTCTTGTCTTCTTCTCTCCCTACTATTTCTCTCTCTACTTCTCCCTTTCCTGTTCACACATTTTCTCTCTCTTGCTTACTCTTTCTTTTTTTTAATTTAATTTTTTTTATTAATAAAATAAAAGGAGAGAGAAAGATTAAAGAGAGAGGAGAAAGGGAGAAAGAGAGAAAGGAAGAGGAAGAAAAAGAGATATAAAAAAATGAGTTTTTTTTTACCTTTAATAACGTTTTTTATTAATAAAATATATAAATCCTATTTTATCTTTAAAAAAATCTTATCATGTTTTTAAATTATAAAACTAAGAAAATTTACCTAAATAATACAAAATGAAAATATATAAGTGATCACTTGCTAAAGGATTAATATTTATTACCAATCTTTATTTTTAAGAAAGATATAATATATGAAACAATTGACTTATTTTTGCAAATCTTGTTTGTTTTCATGCTAACGAGCTTTTTAGAAGTCTTTGTACCAAGTAACAAATAACCCATATTCTCAAATTTAACATGTGAACCTTAGTTGCATAAATTGAAGTTCACAATTGCTAATTTGCTATATCTTGCAAGAAATAAAATTTATAAATCTAGAAATCTATACTGGAAGGACATCGAGTAAAATACAAATAGTACACGTACCATCATTCATCAACAGTAAACTCATTTCAGAAACTCTGTTAACAATAAGAACAAGGCTTGCAAACAAAAGCAATGATAAGACTTTACACAAAAAAAAACTGAATCCATGAGACCATGACCTATATTAAAGGATCTTTCATTTTCCTAAGTAGTCGTATGTAATGAAGACGACATTACTATGAGTGTGGATCTTTCACACTCCAAATTGGTATAAATTTACCCAAAAAAAGAAAAAAAATCGAAGAAAATATTGTGTCAAAAGGGAGTCCAATCGAAGAAAATCGTATACATATTTATGACATCCAGAGTCCCAAAAGGGAGTCCAATCACTGCACAAACCAGACAGATCATAAGATAGGAACAGTTTCAAGTTTCAACACATCCAAGACAAGTCTTGCCTGAAAGAGACTGATTTTGCAGCTCCTAACACACCCCTCTGAGAAATTTGAGGACAATCTTCGACTGCCAAGAATTCCAATTTGAACGAACCCACTAACGGCTTTAACCCATAATCCGTAACACCCAAACACTTGCTTAGTCGCAAAATGCGCAGTTTCGAGAACTGACTCACAAGCTGCAACCCCTCATCACTTATTTCTTGGCACCGCACAAGCTCCAAAGTTTGGAGATGTTGAGCCAAGCAAAGAGCTTCCATCCCAACATCATTGAAGGAATACACTTGATCAAAAGCAAGTTCTCGAATTGGACACCTTTTAATCAAACTAAGAATTCCATCTAAAGTAAATGATGAAAATGAAGGAAACTCCCCGTCAGAGTATGATATTCTAACAGACTCAAGCATAGAGCAGTTGTGAGACAAGGCTTTTAAACATGCATCAGTTAATCTCAATGGGTTGTTGAGTAATAGTGGAAGGGAGAAATCTGAAGGAACTCTAAGCGAAACGGATCGAAGACTTTTCGACTGTTGGGATAAACCTATGATATCACAGTCTCTTAAACCAACACAAGTATCCAAGTGAATCTTCTCCAAATTCCGACACTTGCCTAAAACACAAGCAAGCCCCCTACCTGGGCTAATAATGCAGTTTACCAAGCTTACCTCCAGCAGATTTTCACATGGGAACCGTTGCTTTTGCCAACGTTCTACAGCTAAGCGGTCATAGACTTTCATATATCTGTAATTTGCATCCACCTCAAATTGCAGTTGTTTTAGCTTTTGCCAAGTTGAACCTAGCTTAATCAAATCTCCTTCTCCAATCACTCTGCAATTCTTAATCGATAGATCTTCAAGTGTTTCGAGCTTACCCAGATATTCAAGCCATCCAGCACTTCTGACATTTAGACATCTGATAAGGTGAAGAATAATTAGATTATTGCAGCCAACAACAACAGATAATATCCCACAGCCAGTTATTCTTGGAGTGAAATTCAACTTCAAAGCTGAGAGCTTAGAACAGGACGATAAGTAACGAAGGCCAACATCGGTGATAAATGTGCAAAAGCTTAAATTAAGATCAGTGAGAAATGGACAACAATTGGAAATAATGAGAAGCCCTTGGTCATCTAACTGTTTTCCCAGTTTCAACATCCAACCAGAATAGGTTATCTCAACTTTTGTCAAGTTTGGAAACCTATTGCATAAAGAGGTCAATGCATCGTTTGCAGGGTCCAACCCGCAACCAACTCGAAGAGATTGTCTCTGTTCTTTATCAAAATTGTGAAACCGTTTACATGACAAAGAAATAGAGTTCCTATCAGTGGTTTTCTTAATCCTGCTCAAGATCTCCCATACTAATTGGTCAGGCAAAAAGTCCATCAATGGCACAATCACTTCTCTCTTTGACGTAAGCGTTTAGTAGCTACCTGAAAATACAGCCCCCAAAAAGAAAAGGTTATCTTAGAAATCAGAATAAAGGATATTGCTAACTGGATACATTTCTTTAAGAGTCCTAAAAGATGCTTGAATAATATTCTTATTCAAGCCCGTGAAAACAAGCAATCACAGCAGTATTGAATATTTTGTGAAATCCTACTAGAAAGCTTTTCCGCCATAAGTTTCCCATTTTCTACACTATTGAAACACAAAATGCAGAGCTTTAATAGAAAGTTAATTAACTAAATTTAAGGGTCCGTTGGAAACTGCTTGTCCTTGAGCTGTGAAGTGATTTCGAATGAACCAAGACACTTCTAATGACAAAATTACAGAATCATAATTAGTGGTATTATCCAGATAACGCCAACATCATTAAGCACACAGTGTGTAATCACACCTTCCTCCACCTTTTTATCAATCAGATCAAAGGTCAATACCTCAAATCCTTTACTTTAATAAGAATTATAAAATAAAAATAAAAAAAATCCCTCTAATCTCTTATGTCTCACACACGCGCAATAAATCTAAGTTTCTCAAATATGAAATCGGATTCCTCAACTTCCGTTGAATTTAAATAGGGTCGCAACTTTGATTTTAACAATTCAAAAATATAAACCAAAAATATATAAAGCAGTGTATCGGTACGCCTCAATTCTCAAAGGTCAATCATAACAAGGCAATAATCAAGAAGTCGAATTAAAAAGAGACGAATTGAATCCCAACAAATCCACATAATTTTTTTTTATTTTTTTATTTTTTTATTTTTTTATTTTTTTATTTTTTTATTTTTTTGAGGAAAGCCATCAAAGAACATGAAAGATGAAACGTCCAAACCCAACAGATACCAAGAAAACCTAATTTCAAATAACCCAGGTAGAAAACAGAAAAAGAGAAATGGGAATTTAACAAATACGCATATGTCATTTCAATTTCTGCGAAAAGCAAGCTTCATAAGACAGGGACGACGAAAACGATAATACCCAGACAAAGATTCATCCAATTCGAAGGGAATTAACGAAATGAATAGAGGAATAGAGAACCAACCAAATAAAATGCAATCCAAATACGATAGGAACAAATTAACAAGAGATAATAAATAAGACAAACAAATCAGATATCTACCTGCGATTAGAACATGGTCGTCAGAAGATAACTGAAGACTAAAAGGGAAAGGAAGAAATACGATATTATTCACGGTAGCTTGAGAGTCCGATCTGATGGTCGCTGTTTATATATATATATATATATATTATCATTGTTATTATTATTATAATTATTTTACCCACATTTTTATCATCAAATGTGTTAATTATGTATCAAATAAATTATAGAAATATACAAGTAGTTATAAATATACTTATAAAGTTACTTGTAATACTTAAAAAAACTCAATAGATAATTATAGTTTTTAATAAAATTATATAAGTAAATTTCATATATATATTTTTTAACATAATTGTAAAGTATAATTTTTTACAACTCATTACTTAGTGATCTAGTTAACTTATACAAGATTTTATCAACATATCATAAAAAAAAAAAAGCAAGTGAAATATATGTAATATAATTTTATTAAATGATTAAATGATATTATTAATGTGATGTATTTTTATCTATACATAAAATATTATAAATATAATTATAATTATTTAAAAAAATTAGTATATTTTAACTTATTGTGCTAATAAATATATGGATTAATTGTGTAATTGATAAGTCCATAGTGTCCTTCATCAAATGTCCGAAATTCAACTTCCAATCCTCCTTCGTGTAATAAAATGAATGTTTATTATTTGAAATAAAATAAATTGGTAAAATTGTGATGTTATTGTTGGAAGGTGTAAATTCAAATTCCAATCCAATATTTCATACCCAAATGATTGGTTATAGTTTAAACTAGAAATATTGTTATTATTATTTTAATTCATTAAATGTAATTACGTGTCTAACACTATTATGTGTCAATGATTTCTCCAAAAACAAAAAGAAAAAAATAAATAAACAAATATAAGTTGACAACTTATCATATATGGGTTTCAAATGTATTAAGTAGCTATTATTTGGAGTAGATATATCACAAAAATGTGTAATTATTACAACATAATAACAAATATTGTATACAATACTAAGTTATTAATAATATATCATGTCATTTGTTTCAATATATATATATATATAATTTATGTATAAATTTATCACAAAATTTATACTTTAAATAGTTACTAAATTTATACATTTAAATAGTTACTTTAATATAAATTATATATCTTAAATTTTTTACTTATAGATATATATTTTTATAATTATATTGAAATTTATGTATCAAATTTTAAAAATTTATATACAAATGTACATTTTAAAATTATAATTATTAAATAATATATATTTAAAATTTTAAAAATATATGTATAAATTTAATTAAAAAAATTCAACATAAACCACACAATTTATTCAATATTTTTATAAATTTAATAAAAAGTTAAATTTAAACAAATTTTAGGATTATAGTTATTCTCGTTACCTTTTTATACTCTCTTGTTTGATCAAATAAGTATCGGAATAGTAAATGGGTGTAGAGTGTTATTTGAACTCATCTTTCCAAAAAGTTTAAAATATGGATTAAAATATTAAGATATAATTTTTATAAAAATATCAAATATATTATCATTATCGATGAAAATTTTAAAAAATAAAATTACAAAAATTATAAAAAATTTATCAAAAATATAGAATTTTTTTATAAAACTTTATAAAATATTAAATAAAATATTAAACAATCAATTACTTATATTTAAAACTAATTTTTTATTTAATACATGTATTTTAAAATATTTATATTAAGTAATAAGCTAACCAATTAATTAAAATATTATATAATAAAATATATTTTTTTATTAAATTGTAAAATAAGTAATTAAAAGGTTTAAAATAATTAAATAAATTATCTAATTGTATTAACTATCATAAATATACAAATATCGATAGTATAAAAATAATTTTTATTAATTATTTATTTGTAAAAATACTCATAATGAAAAAATATATATATTATCTTGTATAAAAATAAAAAAAAATTAAATTAAAATAATTTATTCATAAATATTTACTCCACCTATATTAGAGTCGTTGAACATTCTATGAATTATTTTATAATCAGTGACATAATTTCCTAAATCTCACAAATCTAATTTACAATCATCTATAATAACTTAAATTTTTCCTATTTATTTCATATGTATAACAAATAGACTACAAATAAGAAAAAAAAAACTTTTCTTCTATAAAAAAATGAGGGAAAATATTAAATTAAAATGATTGTTCAAAAAGAATAAAGAATCAAGAATTAATATTTTTGATATTTTAACAATATACATAATATCTAGAATATTTTAATCAAAAATAAGCATTTAAGTGACTGATATTTAATCAACATTATTGATAAATTTACAATAATCTAACCAAAAGATATAAATATTATATTTTGATATCAAAATGTAAAATAGAGACTATCGTCAATATAGTAGACATTTTCATTTCTCAAAAGTACCCAATATTACATTAATACTGTGGGTTGTACAAGTCAATAAACATAAAGTACAACCCATAGTTGAACAAAAAGTTTCCAATAAGCCGGCATGGCAATCAACACAAAATATGTAACATGACAACATTGAACTTGAAGAACCTAATGGTTTCTAGCCAACAAAGCTTCTCAGATTAGCTTAAAAGTCTCTTAAAGGAAATCATTTTTCGATGTCTAGCTATATGCGCTGCTCTTCCTTCATCAATCACTAAAGCCAACTGGGTCACTTTCAGCTGCAAAGAGAAAAAAAGTTGCAGTCATATTTGATGGACAAAAGGAAATGAAAATTAGGAACAATCCAGATAAGTGTAAATGGGATTACAAGTTTATATATCTGTAAGTTGTCAACAAGAAATCAACAGTCGTTTCGTTTGATACTATGGCAATCCATCTGCAACCTTCAACCTTAACTTCTTCTGTTACTACCCTTTGAGCCTCCCTTGGAGCCATTCCTAGAAGAAGATTCCATTGGTATTGACAATACAGTGCCGTCTTTTATTTCATTGGACATGGATAACTGCTCCATGGACTTTTCAGATTCCAGGTATACCATCAGATCTCTAAGCTGTTAAAAGTGAAGCAATTGAAGATGTGTTAGCTTATAAGCTAAAGCTACAACGCATCTCGTTTAATAGCATTGTTTACTTGAGATATGAGCTCCTGGAATTTTTGTTGTACCTGTTCTTCCATATCTCTTATTTTATCATCCTTCAGTTTCAGAACCTTTTTCTCCCTGAAACGATCAAAACACTTTACATTATTACATACTGATGATAGAACATCATACATTATGGAATTTTAGGTGCAATACAAATTCAGCAATCCACTTTCAGCCACTAATAACGATAAATAGATAAATAAAATGTTTAATTTATTCCCTTTACAGATGGGGAACAAAATTAGATTCAACCTACATTTCATCAAATTCAAAGGCAGAGCATGTGGGTCAATGGATAGCCTTTGACATACTGGTCATCTAAAGATGGTTTTCATCACACAAAGTAGCAAATTTGTGAAAATTGCAGTGCTGATCTTACAATGATCAATATGTGACAGGAAGGTATCAGATAAATCTTATCAAGGGTTTAGAAAGGTTTTTAATCCAAAATTGAACAAAATGAGATCGACTTCAAATCTTATGAAACGTTTAAATTGCAGGCAATAATATCATTTGTACTGGTTACTAAAGAAGCCACCTTAAAAGTGAAATTGGAAAAATCACTTCGGGTTCAGACCAGAGTCAATAAGGACAAGCCAAAGCTAGAGTCCTTAATATCAAATCAATCGACACTTTTAATGGTGTGATATTAACAATAAACAAGAAAAGTAACTAAAAGTCTGGAAAAAGGAAAAAGGAAAAAGGAACTAAAAATGTTTTCTAAAATGAGAAACCATCACCTCTCTTCAATTCCAAGTATCTTTTCTTTCCAGATCTCCTGATTTTTCATAAGATTCTCGTTAAGCTGCAGGGGAAAAATAAAAAATGAATAAGGCCCTTTAAAAGGAAAAGGTTCAGTTTGGGATTATTAACTTTCAGATACAATTCATGCACGATTTCCAGCAACATAATTATCCAAAACATACATCATCGAGAAACTTCTTTTCTTCGAGACATCTATCCAGCTTAGCCTGCATCTTTTGTAGTTTCAGTGTCACAGCTTTGTCAACAGCCCTAGAAATTTCCTTTTCATTTTCTTCTTTGACTTCTTGAAGTAAAGAGTCAAAATACTGCAATGAAAACAGAGTAATTTGATGCAATGGGAAGGAAAAAGATTTTTATGTTAATCTCTCAACCATCCAGATTCCAGGGCTCATAAAGGTAGAAATTTCATGTAATTCAAATCTAGACATAAAGTAGATATCTCATGTACTTAAAATCTAAACATAAAGTACAAGTGAATTTAAGTTGCAATAAAAAGTTATTAGCAATTTAAACAGAAGATTACTAATTTTTGGTTCTCGAGCTGAGTGGTAAGCAATTCATTGTACTCACTAATCATCTGCAAGACATCAAAACATGAATGCAGGTTAGACATAACAAAGTAGCACAGGAGCTTTACAAGTATAAATTAAAGTTCATTACTGCATCCACTTTGCTGTCCAAAAGAGCCTCACTAAAAACAGGATCTACACAGTCACAACTTCCACACCCCTCGTTAGCATGCACGCAATGTGAATTAAGCTCAACCAGCTTTCCATCAGTTTTAGATTGAATAAGACGATGTACATAATTGTCTCCTGCATAATCCCATACACGTCGTGTTTCCAATTCAAGAGAATAGCAGTGTTGTGTTTCTTTCCAATGTCTAGTCGCATGTCCTTCTTTGTACCTATGCCAAAAAAAATTAAGGTAAGCACTACAGGAGAAAGAGATTTATTTTAACACTAGCAAAAATAGGCATTACTTATGTTAAAAAAGAAAGGAAATAAAGGAAGAGAGGGCTAAACTTGCCCCCTAAAGAGGAGGGCATGCAAAAAGGAAAATGTATATGTGAAATAGAATTCCTTACCTCCCACATCCAACATAACCACAGATAACACACATCCATAGATTGTCAGACGTTTGGCAAATAAAACATATTGACTTTTCAGGCTGCTGCTGACAATACCGACATACCTGAAAGACCAATCAATAATAATTTACAAACTCAATGTATCTTAATATAAGGAGAGGTGGAATCAATTTGTATAGATTGGGAAAATCATAAATAGCAGCAAAAGCATGTTCATTGACCAGCCCACCACCACACACCATAAGCAAAGGACAAGTTATCACAACAATATAAACACTTACAGGACAAGAAGAATCAGTCCAATTCGAAATACAAGAACAATGGAAAGAATGGTTGCAGATAGTTGTGAGAATTCCACCACTCGTGTCTTGGTCCAGCCTCTCTGTAAGACAGGCATATGGTAATATGAACAAATAATCTACAGAAAGTAGAAAACAACAAATACTATATGAATATTAGTTCTCTGGCCACAGCACATTGGAGAATGAGTTATAGACATCTTGTCAGCAAATTCCTTTGTCTGAAGATTTTGAAGATTATACCTTAGTTCATTTTGCCATTAAGACTTGTCTAAAACATTTTCTTTTACTGATAAGTACCCATTCATTCAATGATATCCCTCCTACCAGGCTACCATTATCTTTTCCATTTGAGACTCTCGTTAGTCTTTGGTTAGACATTAAAAACAGAATTAAAATCTTACATGCCTTTATTTGTTTTACATCAATTTCATAAGGAGATATTATTCCATTAGTAGCTTTAGATATCTGCTATTACGCAATCCCCAAAAGAAACTAACAAGCATACCAAGACAAACAGGACAACTGGGTTGCTCAGTTGAGCTTGCAGGAGATGTTTGTGCATGTTCAATTGAACCAGTGTACTGTACATCCACTGCAAAAAGCACATGACAGACCTCCACCTGTAATTATACACAAGGTAGATCCCAAAAAAATATCATTAGTTAATTTTTTTTCTGAAAAGCATTTCAATCGTTTGCCAAAAATATATGTAATTTCCATTCAGTGCAGCAATTTAATATACTCAAGAATGTGTAGAAAAAGTGAACCAACCTCTAAGGATGAGAATCGTCTTCCACTGAAGTGCTTGTAGAAGCTATCTGTAGAATCCTGACTATCTAACCTAATCAAGATGCTATAACGATCTTCCATCCCATCATTTCTAAAAACCAAGAAATGAAAAGAAGAAGAAAAAAAAGTCATAATGGAAGGCAACACAACACGATGGACGACTAGAAATACAACACAAATAGTGGAAAAAAAATTACCTTACAGTTCGCATTTCCAGAATGTACTGAATAAAAGAACCACAAAATTGGCAGAAGTCTGCATATGTCATGTGATTAGGTACTCCAAGCACACAAACAAGAGGCTTCCTTTCCACCTGTATGAAAAAATACATTCTTCAAATTTATATTGCAGCTACCACAGTTGTATTAAGTAAGAATCAAAGATAAAACCTTCTAAAATAAGGGTTTGCTTTTTTTTTTTGTTAAAATTTTGCTCGTGTTTAACTTATAAGTGATTTAAAAAGAAAGCGCTTTTCAGAAGAGTCGCATAATTTGTGCTCCTCTCACAAAATTGACGTTTTTTTTCATCTGTTTAGTTCATAAGCAATTTGAAATTAAAAAAATAAAAAATATCTTGAAATGAAATTGTTTTCATCCCTATTGAAGCAAATACATAGGGTTTAATTTGTTTTCTAATGTTAAGCAAAGACATATTTATTACCCCAATGTCCTTTTTTTCTCTCTTTTCCCTTTTTGTTTCATTCTCCCTCGTTAATCCAACAGCCAAACAAATTTATGATTTTAATCAATTAGCATAACAATTCATAATGAAATTGACGTAGTGATTTACTTTACTAAGTTCTCGGGTCTTCAGTTTCACGAATAAGGTCGAAGAAGAGCTTCAACTCACAAACACAGAGAGAAATTTGCATGAACAGGAAGCAGAAAAGATAACTCTTACAGGTAGATCAGAGGGAGACATCGAAATCACATCATCACGGTAGAGAAGCATAACGCCTCTGGTTTCTTCGATTCTAGGGTTTCCGGAAGAGAAAGGAAATGACTGTGTGATGTTAGAGATAGAGGAAGATGATGAAGGGGAAGACTCCCTGGGATCTCCGGAGAACATTGCCAGTGGTTGACGGAAAACTTCTCCCGGGGAGACTCCGGCGGGTTGTGTGCTAAAACTCGTTGACATGGTTGTCAGAGAGTTGCAGTAGTAAATGGGCTCAGTTAGAGTTTAGCGGGAGATGGGCTTTGTTGAGGAAAAGTATTCTGGCGGCGGTTATGATTCGGTACAATGCACAATGTATATAAAATTGAGGCACCAATTAAAAACTAACAAGTAAATTTTTTATTTTGAGCATTGGGATGTTCACAATTCACGTAATATAACTCATGAATTTTATAAGAATATTCTATTTATCTCATTTTTTTATATAAATTTAAAAAATAATAAAATAAGATGCAATGAGAAATAAAATATAACAAACTATTTGATATCTATGAAATTAATATAATATTAATAAAAACATAGAATTAATATAAATTTAAATTTGAATTTACTTTTATAATGTTAAAGTCCTACATCAACTGGGGATCGCGCACACGCTGTGCTTATAAACAAGTGTAGTCCTCTATCTCAAAACCCAAGTTTTTAGATGGAATTAGACCCAAATTTAACATGGTATCAAAGTAAGGTTACCCAATCGGTGCAGTTATTTCGCCACTGGTGAGTAATGTATTCTACCACTTGGGTTCCATAAACTCAACATCTTCGTCGGTCTCAAGGGGACAGACCCTTGTCGATGTGAGTAGGAGTGTTAAAGTTCCACATCGACTGGAAATCGCGACGACGTTGCGCATATAAACAAGGTTTTGAGATGAAATTAGGCACAAATTTAACATATAATCGTATTATTTTTTAACAACTTTTGAAACTAAATTAGAAGCATAAATTTGAGCTATCAAATTTGAATTTACTTTTAAGAATTAGTTAATTGAGAAAAAATTGTTAAATATAATAATGTGATGAATTAATCTCATTTTATTTTCTCAATTAGTTTATAATATCACTTTTCTTACGACCAATTTAATAAACAACGAAGAATTATTTGATACATTATTTTCACGTAACACGTGTATTGTGAATTCAAAAAATAATAAATTATATAATTATTATTCTAAACAAAAATGACAATACGTGCATGTATGTTCGGCATAAAATCACTTGATAATTATAATTATTTATAATAATTCGATGATTTTTTTTAAATAATTATAATCGAGAATGATAGTTATTAAAAAATTAATTAATTTATTAGTTTTTTAATATATATTAAAAAATACATTTTTAATAATAAAACGCATCATATTTGAAATAATTATAATGAATTGTATTTATTTTTACTTTTATATTTTTTTACTTTATTTAAAAATATGTACTAAAAAGTTAAATATAAAAATTAATGTAAATATTTTAAATAATATAATAGAGTAAAAAATATATTAATATTTATTTTTTAAAAAAATTAAATATATTTTTAAATAAATATTAAAGATAATAATTGTATTTCAACTGTTAAAAAATTAATACCAACTTATAATCAAAGATTATTACCAAAGTAAAAATTAATACAATTTGTTTTTATAGCATATCAAGTTAATGCCCATCCACGCACCTAGGATCCAGTGGATGAAAGGGATGAGGCATCAAAAGTTTGGTAGCAAAAGCTTCAATAACAATCCTAAAAGTGAGCAGCTTCCTAAGATTATAATTTACAATCTGCAACGTATATTGCTTTCTGAATTTTTAATTGAGATAAAGGTATAATATATCCTGTAACTTTAAGAAAAAAGAATGCATTAATCTATGTGATTATTCTATGTGAGACTGGGAGAGGACGAGTAGACGATAACTAAAAACAAAACCCAAAAGGGACAGTGCAAATAACTTTTCAAAAAAAATTTATACATTAATCTTTTATCTTTTAAATTATATTTAGAGTTTTATAATTAAATAAAATATATATTTTATTACTCTATATTTTAAAATATATATATCTAAAATCTTTTAATTCTTTCAAAATTTCAATCAATTTTAAATAGTCTTTTTTCAAAAAGTAAATTTAAAATTTTAAAAAATAATTGTATATAAAAAATTTGATTTCTGAAATAGAAAAAAATTATAAAAGAAAAATTAAAAATTAAGAAAAACAAAAAAGAATTAACTTTTTTTTAACATTTGGGATATTATTTTTCAAAATTCTAAATTTATCCTTTAAAAAAAATACCATTTTGACTTGATTGAAACTTTTAAAAATTAGAGAATCATAGATATATATATATATATATCTTAAAATATAGAAGATTAAAGTAGTACAAAACCTTAAATGTATAGTTAAAAGATAGAAGAATATGGCGTATACTTTAAAGAAGTAAAGAATTTGTAGACCTTGATCCAAGACTAAAACTGTCCTAACAGGGATCCTCAAATTTCATCAGAAAAAAGAACAAACAATGTGGGTACCATTTTCAACCAAACCAAAAACACTTTTAGAAGTTACATAAACTATGAAAACATTGGACTACCCTTATTCTTGAGGGAAGTGTCTTCCCTTTGATGGTCAAGGCTCTCTCATATGGATTGTATACATAGCAAACCGCAATGATACGGCCTTCATGCTACTCTAGACTGTCAGCTTATGCTGGGACAGGAACTGGGGAATGCACCGACTTCAATACCTCTTTGCCCATTTCTTTGCATCCTACCAGCTTCTGTATGAGCAGATTGTAATCTTCATTAATGAATGAAACCCAAAACAAAAAGGTTCGGAAGAAGCAAGAAGTAAAAATGTACACGGTTTCAGATTAATATATGTCACCCGTTCAGAAACCCCGATATAGAGCATACAGAACAGCAGCCTCAATTCTCTTGGCAGCATTTTCTTCCCCTAGGCCATACCTTAGTAGCAAAGCGGCTCTAAGAACTGTAGCTAGTGGGTTTGCTTTGTCCTGCACATTAAATTACTACATTGCAGATCAAAAACCATATAACTTGACAGAAAGGGTACCCTTTTTTGTAACTCGGAAGGAAGCTTGAGAAAAAAAGAAACAACCTGTCCCGCAATATCAGAAGCCGAACCATGTATTGGTTCAAAAAGTCCAGGTCCCGGTAAATAAGCAAAATAGTTTAAAAGTCGTGTCCTGTTTTGCCACCGCTAAGAAAAACTCCTTAGTAAAAGCTGAATAAGAGTCAAATGATTTTCCATACTGATGCTCTGAGACTAGCAGATGGAAGCATTCCAATACTTCCAGTAATCATTGATGCCTCATCAGATAAAATATCACCAAATATGTTGTTTGTTACAATTGTATCAAACGGAAAATTACAGAGTAAGAGATTGTAATGGATATTTTGCTAGCTGAGCAGTGGATAAAAAGGTCACCAGAAAGTTAACAGCCACCTGTTTTGGACCACGGACAAGCTGCATTGCAGCATTATCAACATACGTGTGAGAGAGTTCGATATCAGGATATTCTGAGGCAATTGTCATAACTCTTTTTCTCCATAGCATCGATGCCTGGATGGTCAATAAAATCAAATAGATGTCATCCTCGAAGTTTAATTTGTTAAAAGCCAACCTCAAAAATTTTCAATCTCATTTCCACCATAAATTCAAAGAAGAACAAAGTTGGAGATATTCCAAGCAAATTATAGGTTCAGTTTCAGTATCATAAAAGGGTGACAAGGAGAAAAAAAAATTAACCCATCAAAAAGACGAAAAACACTGGGAAAACAACAACCTCTGACACATTTGCTTTGTCAACAGAGCAATGCTTTCCCCTCCGCTTCCGAGAGCAGTCTCAAATGCAACACAAGCAATGCGATCAATCTGAGAGCACCAAATACACACGAACAACTGTTTCTCAATGAAGGCAAGCCCAGATCCTAATAAATTTCTTCTCGAGAGTGTATAAGAAGACACTAGACGACAAGGAATGATGCACGTTACATACATTAATTTCAATCCAAAGATGCGTTAAAATCTGAAGAAATAGCCTATAAGAGCCAAAGCAGCTATATTGAGTTTTAGAGACACCAGAGAATCGTGAAGTCAGCAACAAACATGATACTGAAAACAACAATACAAAGCATCCAAAAAGTTGTTATATTTCCTCTTTCACAGGTAGCTAACCTGCCTGCATCAGTCTAGACACTCATCAGCAGGGAGGGATTTTAATTTTTTTTTTTTTTATAATCCATTTTCTGTAATTTTCTTTACAGAGATGAAAAAATTGAAAATTTTGGTCGATCGAAACAGAAAGTGCAGGCAAATTGGTTTTTGTCCACATATCAGTGAATACTGGGCTTATATAAACAAAAGGCTCCTGCTTTGGAGCTCTTCTAAAAACTCAACTACTTCACATATAAAGTATAGCGCAATTACTTCATAGTAAACAACAAATTTACTTTTAAAGGAAAAAACAACAAGAAATTTATTTCCTAATGTTTACTGTTTAATCTATTCTCGTGCATTCCTTCTAGGTAAAATTTCAAATTGTTTGAATTGCAACAATAAAATGGAAAAAATGAAAAATAACAAAAAGCGTGGCATATTGCTTGTTGTGCAACTGTTATTTGGAGAAGAATATAGCATTTACTGTACTCTAATACATAAATCAAAATAAAATACCTCATAGCTGGCATACACCTCGGTATTATATCCAATCTCATCACCATTTTAAGTGTTACCGAAACCCCTTGGCTTCCCAAAATATATACCTAGCTTTGTAAGATATCAGAATGGGAAGAACAATTTGAAATTGAGAAAATTAACAAAAGGGAAACCAATTTATGATCATATTTGAAATCATGTGTACAAAACCTCCTGTAAGTTCCCTTACAACCATTAGATCAACACCTTCAGCAACCTCTTTCTTTAATGTCGAAGAGTCCACCAACTGAAACAGTAAAATACAGAAGAAGGCAAACTCTTGTCGGAGAAACTAAAAATTGATAACAAATGCATAATAAACTAGATGTCTAGATCAAAGTACACACGGAAATTCAATATACCTTGTAAGAAAATGCAATATGATTTTTGAGGTTAGACATCCCTGTCAATTCCATGTTCTACACAACCCAGTAAAAATCATTTTTCTCATATGTTGTTTAAAAAATCAAAACGACTAATTAATTTTGAGAACGAAAAACAATAAAAACAGAAAAGAGAAAGAAGCAAAATGGAGTAAGACAAATTTTTTTATTAAGTTTCCATGAGATAATGCATTACCAGAGGTAAAACAGTAGCTGGCCTCAAATTTGCAAAAACCGCAAGACCTTCTCTGAGCTCAAGTAAGTCAGTTTCTGGTTTCAAATGTTTTTCATTTTTATCCCATTTATACCTTAAAGAAACAATAAATTAATGAATAAATCCTATCACATACTCAAAAAGGAATGAGTTGAAAAAGAAGGGGAAAAAATAAAGATCTCCACATACATAGGAATTAAGAATGCCAAAAAATTACCCTCCAATTGCTCCAAGCAAAATTGCATCTGATTGTTTTGCTGCAGAGAGGTGGAACACCAGTCAGGTCCAACGCAGCTCCACCAAATGGCATCTCTTCAAACCTAAATTCAATTCCTAATCAATGTAAAATCATAAAATGGGGCTTAGATTATTAAATTTTATTGTTTCGAAAACAACAAAAATAAATTATTTAAAATTTATAAATATAAAAATATCATCCTCTCTATGTCCCGTACAATCTTACTGTATACTAGTTTTATTATTATAAATTTTAAATATTTTTTTTAAATAACACACTTATACCATCTATAATTAACAAATTTGAAGTTAGAACCCACGCCAAAGTAATTACAATTTTGAAGATAAGTTAACACATAAAAATATTTAATATTTAATCATAAATCTTAAATATTATGATATTTATTAGTATCCATAAATAAAAGAAAAAAATTATAGATGTTAAAAGTATTATACATTCCATGCCAAAAAAAACACCATGATGCGCATGCGATTGCGCGCGGAATTGTGGCATGAATGAGCACGATTGCGCGAGAACTTGTGACGTGAATGGATGCGACTACATGTGTTCTTTCGTATAATTGGGTACGGATGGGCGTGTTCATGGTGTGATGAGTGTGGAGTTGCGCCGTGCGACTGGCCAATTTTGTCTATTTTTTTTTTACTTTTTCTTATTTTTTATCATCATATTTGTGATGTATTGTTTACAATATTATTCTTCGAGTCTTTAAATTATTTTTGAAATAAAAATACTTGAAAAACAATAAAAATATTTATGATTTCAAAAAAAATTATATAAAAATATGATAAAATCATGAAAATATAAATTCTTTTAATCAATTAAAATACATTAAATTATAATAATTTTATTATTTTTTAAGCACTCATCAACTAGTGAGGGCGTGGTTTGGTAAGGGAATAGAAACATGAGAATGAGTTTGGATGGTTCGAATTTGTAGGAGGCTAGGGATATTTAGAATTTTATACACACTTAGACGTTAAATCTTGTTAAAGTTAACCATAAATGATATATTTATAAAAAATTAAAAGTTCAATAGTATAAAAATAATAAATAAAAACATGTGATATATTTATAAAAACATTATAGTTCAATGATATAAAAATTTGTTTATATAAAGTGATACTTAATTTCAAAAAATTAACTATTTAATGGTAAAACTCTAAAATTTAATTTGGTTTGAATTTAATTATAAAAAATAAATTTTATTTGGGTTATTTAAAAACAAAAAATTCAATAGTATAATTATATATACTTTTTTATATATAAATTTTATATTTATTAAACTTATTTAAAATTCTATAATTTTTCACTAAAAATCTATTAGTTAGATCATATGAAACATAACTAAATTTATAACTCGAAAAATCTCTAAATTTTTACTCATATTTAAACTTTGGAGAAAGAATTCTAACTACTTCTAATTACACTTATAATAACATTCAAATGAGTTTAATTAAATTATATTTAATATTAAATAAATTTAAATGATTATAGTTCAATTTAAAATAAATTAAATTAAACAACGCTTAACATTGAACTATTCTAAATTATAATAGTTTAATTTAAATAACGTTTAAAATAAAATAAGAAAAATAATCGCTCAAATATGTTACCTTTAATAAAAATATATTTTAAATCTGTACATATTAAATAAGATAATACAAATCTATTAACTTTATAACATGAATTTATGATATTCTTTTTCTAAAGGTAACAGACTTATGTTGTATTACGTCGTACGTACAAATTTAAAGTATACATTCATTAAAAGTAATAAGTTATACTTTTTTTAGTAATAAAAATATATAAGATGAATGTAAGAGATATTATTTTTATTATTTATCTTAAAATTTAGTTATATAATATGATCTCTTAACAATCTTATGCATGTTTATAATTTTAAATTATAAAAAATTATATATATTATAAGTTTAAAATGAATTCAATAATAAAAATTATTATATTAATTATTATTAATATATATTTGTAATATCAAAAATATTTTTAAATTATAAATTAATTAATAAAAATATCTTTAAAAAATTATTTATTATAACTTATATTATTATAGTCAATAAATATATATATGGTACGTATAAAATGAACTTCTTTTCTCAAAATTATGCTAGCTAGTACTTTGTTATTATTATTTTTTTGGTCAAACCTAGTAATTTCTTATAATTATTAAAATTAAACTTCCGTTGAGTTTCTCAAAAATAAAAGACAAAGTGCATCCGCAGCACGTGGGTGATTGATGAAAAGAATCCATCAACTACCTTTTTCAGATAACAAAAAGAAAAGAAAAAACCTTGTTAATTGTCAAACAGTAGACACACAACAAGAAAAATTAGAAAAATAAAAACACACAACAAGAAGTCCGTGGAAGACAAATTCAACAAAGGCGCGTTAGCAACTAATCCATTTTCCGCCAAAAATGCAACTAATACATTACATAGCAACTGTCAAAGAATCGAAATATATTAGCACGGGGGCTTTGTTTCTACCTTACAAAGACATGGCAGGAATTAGTATTTTACTTTCTTCCTTGATTGTGGCAGGAAAGGAAGGTTGGTTGGTCATTTTGCAAACCCTTCTTATTTTTTGATTGAAAAACAACATCGATGAAATCATATATGTGCATTATTACATCACAGAGATTATAACGTGTCTCTTTGGGTTTGGCCAAATACGTAATCAAATAAAACTTTTATTTAAATTAAATAAAAAATAACAATCAAATCAAACATAAACGATAATGACTTATCATAATTTAGAGAAATCGTATTCTCATACCTACCAACTCTCTGATTTGCCATCAATGCATAATTAGACTTTTCGTCTCACAATAAATAGAATGTAACATTTAAAATTTATTCTTCTTATTTTTCATGATACATATTTATATACAAAATTATAGATACTATTAGTTATAGATATCTAATACATAATTAATATATTCAACTAGTAATAGATACCTAATGCATAACTAATATGTTTAACACTTTCTTTCAAGTTGAAGCATAGATATTAATCATACCCAACTTGTTATAAAGATAATCAATCCGAACCTCACTTAAAACTTTTTAAAGATATATCCTAATTGTTCTCTAGTCTTCACATATCCTTTAGAAATTAAATCTTTTTGAATTTTCTCGTGAATAAAATGATAATTAATTTTAATGTGTTTAGTTCGCTCATGAAACACAGGATTATAAACAATATGAATAACAACTTTGTTATCACACCACACTTTTGCTGGTATTGAATTTTTAAGACCTATTTCATCCAAGAGCGGATATATCCACATTATCTCAGACGTAGATTGTGTCATAACCATATATTCTGACTCTACACTCGATCGTGACACAACATCCTGTTTTTTGTTTTTTCATGAGACCAAATTTCTTCCAATGAAAATACAATAGCCTAGTGTAGATCTTCTATCCACTTTGGAACCTACCCAATCTGCATCTAAAAAACATTCAATATAAGTGTGTCCATGATTTGTATACAAGATACCACGTCTAGATGCTCTTTTTAAGTAACACAAAATTTTCTCTAATGCTGCCCAATGATGAACTGTTGGGGATGACATAAATTGACTAACAACACTAACTGAATATGCAATATCTGGACAAGTCACGGTAAGGTAATTTAGCTTTTCAACCATCCTTCGATATCTCTCAGAATCTTTAAAGAGCTCCCCATCTTCTGTAAGGTGGATATTCGAAGTCATTGGAGCACTACAAGACTTTGCTCCTAATTTTCCTGTCCTAGTTAATAAGTTTAGGACATATTTTCTCTGAGATAGAAAGATACATTTTTTACTCCTTGCGACTTCAACACCCAAGAAATACTTTAGCATCCCCAAATCCTTCGTGTGAAACTGAGTATGTAAGAAAAACTTAAGAGATAAAATTTTCGTAGTATCACTTCCAGTAGTAACAATGTCATCTATATGCACAACTAAAAGAATGATATCAGCTTCTGATTATTTGTAGAACACATAATGGTCAGACTTGCTTTTCATCATTTCAAACGTTTCTATAGCTTGACTAAATTTTCCAAACCAAGCATGAGGACTCTGTTTCAAACCATACAAAGATTTGTAGAGACGACAAACTTACCTAGACTTTCCCTAAGCAACAAAACCAGAAGGTTGCTCCATAAACACCTCCTATTGAAGATCACCATGAAGAAAAGCATTCTTGATATCTAGTTGATGCAAAGGCCAATGGTGAGTAGCTATCATAGAAATAAACAATCGAACATAGGTCAATTTAGCAATAGGAGAGAAAGTGTCAGAATAGTCCACTCTATAGGCTTGAGCATATCCCTTAGCAACAAGACGAACCTTTAATCGAGCAACTGACCCATCAGGATTAACCTTAACTATGAACACCCATTTGCATCTGATTGCCCGTTTCCCCGAAGGTAAATCAACCAAGTCCCAAATACTATTGTCATCTAAAGCAATCATTTCCTCTATCATTGCATGATGCTAACCAGGATGAGATATGGCTTCATGAATAGTTTTAGGGATAAAAATAGAATCAAGAGAGGCAATAAAAGAACAAGATAAAGATGACAAGCAGTTATAAGAAACAAAAGAAGAAATAAGAAAAGTACATTGACATTTACCTTTGCATAATGCAATAAGAAGATCATCGTTCAGGACTGGATCTGATGACGAAGGAGTAGGTGCAGGACATAAATCAGAAGGTTTATGTTTGGAGTAGACTTGAGTAATAAGAGGCTTGATAGGAATTGAATCATAAATAGGTTCAAATGATGTGATATAATAGACTAACAAATCATCATCCTCCCTCTGACGTGCAGGAGGAGGAGAAGACAAAAAATAGGATGTGTCTTCCATGAAGATAACATCAATTGAGACAAGGAAGATACACTTCAAAGACTTGGGATCCAATTTAGTAACATGCGGACGAACATCCCGAACAAAACAAGTGCTACCAAATATCATAGTATCAATTGGAAATAGTGACTTATTAGGAAATAAGATTTTGTAAGGAATCTCACCATGAAGAACAGATGAGAGCATGCGATTAATAAGAAAACATGTTGTTGAAATTACTTCGGCCCAAAAAAGTTTAGAAACATTCATTTGAAATAACAAGATACGTGCAGTTTCGAGAGGATATATGTTCTTACGTTCTGTCACTCCATTTTGAGATGGAGTATCAACACACGAAGTTTCATGAAGCATGCCATTTTGAATCATATAAGATTGAAACAAAGTTGATGTATATTCTTTGGCATTATCACTTCGCAAAGTACGAATTGAAACATTAAATTGATCTCAACACAAAATGCGCAAAAAATAGAAAATAATTTAGAATGACTCTTCATTAAATATAACAAAGTTACACGAGAATAATCATCCACAAAAGTAACAAAATACTTAAATCCAGGTTTAGACAAAATAGGACAAGGACCCCAAACATAAGAATAAACTAATTCAAAAGGAACACTAGCATGTTTATTAACTCTTGGATTTGAACTAAGACGATGATATTTTGCAAATTAACAAAACTCATAATGTAATGAAGACACCTTACTAAATTGAGGACAAAGTTTTTGAAGTAAAGGAAGAAATGGATGACCCAATCTACAATGTGCCTCGAATGGAAAGATTACACCAGAGCAAGCAACATATTTCAGTATTGGTGTGTCAAGAATATAGAGGCCTCCAAACTCATGTTCTTTACCAATAGTTTTCTTCGTCATAAGATCCTAAAATAAGCAACGATCAGGAAAAAATGAGATGCAATAGTTAAGATTGCGAGTAAGCTGACTTACATAGATCAAATTAAAGGATAAGCTGGGTAAATATAAGACAGACGACAAAGGAAGCAAAGGAGTGGGAGTAATTGTGCGAGACCCAAGAACACGAGATGGTGACCCATCAACTAAGGTAATAGTAGAGATGGAAGTGTGTGACTGAAAAATAGAAAAGAGACTAGAATTACCTATCATATGATATGTGGTACCAGAATCAACAACCCATTTGGAAGATGAGGAAAGAAGACACTCATTTGGTTTACCTGAATCAGCAATAGCAGTGACAAAAGGTGATGAAGACCTTAGTGATTCTTGATATTGTGAGAACTTGGTAAATTCATCTGTAGAGATAAGAATCGATTTTTCAAAAGTATCATAAGTGGATGCAATATGGGCCGAGTGACCTTTCTAATGCTTGTATTGATGCTTGTACTGAAGCTTTATACAGTCATGTTTCGTATGTCTTGGTTTGTGAAAATAGTGACACATAATACCTCCTAGGTCTTGTGGTCGAGTTTCAAACCCTTACGAGCCGCCTCCTTTGTTTCTATTCATATAAGTTGACCGTCCAGGCTCATAATTATTATTTCGGCTGACCAAAGTACCATTTAATTGAGCAAGTGGAGGTGGAGTGCCTTATGTACTCGACTAAATATCTCTTGTAAAGAGGAGATCTCAGAACCAGAAAGAACTTGGGACTTAGCAGTCTCAAAAGCATAAGGAGGACCGGCAAGAAAATTCATGACTGCCATTTGCTCCCGTTGGCTTTGCTGAACCTTCACATCAGGGCTAAAATGCATCAAACTATTGAGCTCCTCATAAGTATTTTTAAATTTCATAAAATAATTCGTGAGAGATTGATCTTGTTTGTCTGCACAGTAAAGTTCTTTGCATACCTCATACATGCGAGAAATATTTCCTTTGCAAGAATATAAGAAATTCAAACAAATAATTCATCAATTCCTTAACGAATTCACAATGATTGACCAAGTCAATTACATTGCTCTCAATAGAATTCCGAATATGCAAAAATAAGTGAGCATCTTCTATAAGTCATGTCTTCTTTGAATCATCTTTAGGAGGATTATTAGTCAAATGAGTATCTTTGTCGATACTTCTCAAATAAATTCGAATGGTCTTACTCCAAGCCAAATAATTCGAGCCATTGAGCTTATGGCCTGTGATTTTAGAAATTACAGGCACCATATCCGTCACAACATTAGATTTCTTTTCAACCATAACTCCTATAAACTTCAAAGCATCGAACAAACGAACAAACAAAATCTAACAAGGGTAACGACCAAACACGCAGCGAACAAGAACACAAAATTGGAAGAACCCAAACCTGAACAATCACAAACAATCACAAGCGATAAGTGTCAAACCACCACAGATGACACAGGGGAATGCTGGAGAGCAACACGAGGACGACCAAAGAAGATTACTACAGGGAGGTGTTGTCATGCGCCGGTGCGTGGGAAGATGATAAAAAGTCGCGGTGATGTGTGGGGCCTACTCATAGCTCGTCTGGTGACTGGACTTCAGGGTTTGGTCGGTCGATGGCTGGGCTTCCTCCCTATACCGGCGGTGAGAATAAATTTGTACTCTAAAAGGGTGTTCCGAGTTGGAACCCAAAAATGCACTAAACCCTAATTTGAACGGGGAAAAATTCTCAATTTTATAACCCAAATGCTCTGATACCATGTAATACTCAGATTTCACTCTTCTTATTTTCCATTCAAAGATGCTACATAATTATATACAAAGATAGGGATACTATTAGGTGATAGACACCTAATATACAACTAATATATTCAACTAGTGATAGACACCTAATACACAATTAATATATCTAATAGAGAGCAACAACTTTGTATCAAAAAATAGTACCAAGCATATGTGTTCATAGACAAGACACCCAAGCTCCTTTATTTGTTTGATGCATAAGATTTCTTCACGAAGAAACCGTAGAGATTATAGAACAACGTCAAATCATTTGAGTAATAATAGAATGTGTTATAGGAAATCGACAATGATGAACTCGTTGGTGAGAATCGGAGTAGAAAGAAACATAGCGAAAAGAGCATTGTCAATGATGATTAAGACATATATGCATAGTGTTGGAAAAAACGAGTATATTTTTCCTATTATAAGTAGTTAATATTTACTTATGATTTAAATGAATATAACTCAAACTAATCCAATAAATTAGTTATTGAAACAGAAATATTAAAGCAGAAAAATAATAACACTAGAAATTTAACGAGATTCGGTATAAATGTTACCTAGGTCATCGGGCGTCGTTGACCACTTCCACTATCTCCAAATAGATGAAATTCAAATTACAATTAATTTGACAAAATTGAGCTAATCAATTACCCTTATAAAAGAAATGAAGATTTACAATTTTTTAGAAGTTTTATAAATAGTGAATGAAGACTTTATTTATAAACTTAAGTTCAATACTCATCTTCGTTCCTAACCAATGTAAGACTTTTCTAATTTACTCACTAAGTAACTATATAACGCATAATAATCATCGTAAAATAATTTTGCAATGATGTTTTAACCAATTATTCATAATGTTAAAAGCTTAGGGTTTAAGTTTTTGAATTTTATTGAGTATCATTTCTTTGTTATGAATTTTGATACTAGATAAAGCGTTACATAAAAGATTTATTGTTAATTTTTTAATTTTATTCATTTACATAATTAATTGGATAATATATATTTTCTCTGTTATTTTTTGGGATTAATTTTGTATTATAAGTAAGTTTAATAGTTTGATTTTATATTACGTGTATTTTAATTTGCGTCTAGATTGTTACTATCTTTGAGATGTATATACCAATTATAAATTGTTTGAAGTATTCATTAATTTCTTGTTATTCATTTTATTTTCTGATAATCTGGTATTTTAAACATTATATAATCGTGAGTTCATGGCAAACCTTTTGATTCTCTTAGTAGTAGTACATTTATTTTAATTTTTAAAAAATCCAATTTATTATTATTTGAAACACTTACCAATAACGAACATTTTATCTTGAAAAAAAATATTTATTATATAAATTAATAATATTATTTTTATTAATAATTATCTATAACATCAAGTATATTTATACCATATTGTATCACATAAAAATAATAATAAGAATTATATTAGTTGCAAAATTCTCATTTAAACAAAATGCATCTAAAATAAAACAAAATAAAAAAATAAAAAAACGCAACACATTAAATATAAAAAAATTCTGGTTTATACGAATGGACATTTTCAAAAAAAAAAAAAAAGGTTCTAACTTTTAACTACCATCACAAGTTCACACCACTACTATTATTGTTATCTTATCTTTATATTCTTGGTGTCTACTTTTTTTAGAGAGAAAGTTTGTTTGGGTAGACAAGGGACTGCCACGAACACCAAGTATGCATTTGCTCAGCTTATCTAAGTATTCGTTACTTTTTCAATAAAAGTTAGAATTTGTTTGAAATGTAATGATATCAAAGACAAGCCAAGCCATGTATTATTATTATTATTATTCAATTAGGTAGGTAGGTATAGTTTAATTATAGTTTTTCAATCTTCGAGCAATATTTTGGATACAGTTGCTGTCTTATGTTATTATCATTTATTTAGCACACTTGACAAACTGTAACCGTACACGTGTTAACTGTTGCGCACTTGTGCCTAAAGTAATGCATAAACCTCTGCCGACTATTACACCTTTCATGTGGACTAATAAAAATTTTAATTTTATAATTTTTATTACTACCATATATTTGATTATAAAGTAATCTAAAATATAAAAACTTTATTTAATCTATATAATTTTTAATTTTAAAAACAATTTTTTTAAATGTAAAAAAAATATAAAAATAAATTTAAATATAGATTTTGAAAAATCATAATAATTTTTTTGATAAGTAAAAGAAAATGTAAAATAAATTAAATACTATTTTAAATAGAAATTATTTTATCATCAATTTTATCTTATTATTTTTGATTTTATAAGAGATACATAAGTCATTTTTTTAATAAAAATAGACAATTTTTTTTAATAAAAATAGACAAATTTTTTTACTTTTTAAACATTATAACATTAATTATTAATAAAAATTTATAATATAATAATAAAATATATTTAATAAAATTAAAACTATCATTTTAAACTTATCTCTTTTATATATTTCACACATTTTTTAATTATATAACTTAAAATATCAATACATTTTAGTTATATTCTCTTCTTCTTTTTCTTTAATGTTTTTTTAATCGATCCTCTTTCTTCTCTAAAGTTTGGAGTAATAAGTGGTATGATGTACATTAAATTATAGTATATTTTATTTTTTAGTTATATAGATGATAAAGATGATTGATAAAAATATTTATAAAAAGATATATAGAATATAATTAAATAATGTTGATATTTTTAATTTTTACGTAAAAATATACTAAAAATTAATAAAATAATATAGATAAATGAAAATTTTAAAATTATAATTTTATCCCTTTAAAATACTTTATTATTCTCTTGTAAAATTTAATTATTAAAAAATAATTAATATATCATATTTTAAATTAAACTCATGTTAACTTTTTATTGCTTTAAAAATATCTAAGTCATTTTTTAAAAACTTACATTTATAATATAAAATAAATAAATAAACAAAATGTATTAATAACCCATTTTTAATAAATAATTTTTTTCTTAATTAACTCCCAACGGTCATTATAGTGACCCTATGTATTGCCAGCTGACCTTTGATTCTGAGAATTTCATTAAATTCCAACGTAATAGAATCATAAAAGCTATATATATTTTAGGAGGGTGGGTTATTATTACATTTTTATAATATATTTAATATTAATTTCATAAATTATTAAAATTATGTTTAATTAATTTTAATTTATATAGAATAAATATATTAAAAATAAAAAAATATTTTTAATAGTTATTAATTTAATAATAAATATATTATAAAAATAACCAGATGTGACATGACAATAACCGAACTCTTATTTTAATGGATGGGTTACTATCGTAACTTTTTTTTCTTGTATTTAATTTAATTATAAATTAATAAAAATATATATTTTTTAATAATCCTATGCAATAATAACTTCGTTCATTATAGCTTTATTCAACGTACAACTTTAATAACTTCGTTCGTTATAATTTATTATTTTTTTAATAATCTATGTAATAATTATTTATCGACACAAAAATGGAACAATATTAACGTAAATAAAACTTAATGTACACTTTATTCAACGTACAACTTTATTAACACTTTATTCATCGAACTTACGTGTCCCTCACATAATTATATTTAGATATATTATTTATTATTTTTAAATATTTATTTTTAAAAAAATACATTAATTTTACACTATATTAACTTAAAATATTACATAATTATATATTTTAAAAATAATTAATAAATTTGTCTAAATTCATTATCATATCATTTAAGTTTAAATTTCGATTCGATAAATGGAGTTTAAATCAATTTAAAATTTATATATTTTATAATTAATTATATGATTAAATTATTATTAAATATATGTTTTATTTTATAATATATTATATTTAAATATTATATATATAATAATTATATTTTATTTTAAAAAATAAATATAAATATTTATAATATTTTAATAATTTTATAGATATATTTTTTATTCTTTTAATTCTTTTAATTATTATAATAAATAATAATATTTATTAGAAAAATATTAATTTAAAATTTAAATTTATATACCTCATATTTTATATATAATAATAATTTATAAATAAATTAAAATCTAAATCTAAATTTATTTAATATTAAAAAATTTAACTTATTTAAATTTAAATTAAATATATTTAAATAAGATAAGATAAAATCAAATTCAAATTTATTGTTAATGGATAATTTTAAACTACTAATATGGTCTTATCTCAATTGTAACTCGTTAAGTTCACTGAACGCATCATTAGGCACTGGAAATTCTACCCCTACTTTTTGACTTCAAAATGAGTGTTCCCTTCATCCAAAACATACCGACAAAGAAATTGATATTTATTTTTTAGAATATATTCTTTATTCTTTATTAATTATATTTTATTTATTTTATTAAAAAACTATTTATTATTTTTAAAATATATAATAACATAATATCTAATACTTAATAATTATATTTAAATAACACATCCTCCATTAAGTATTGGTTTTTTTTTAAATCTCTACCGACATGAAATTATTTATTGTTAGATTACGATGGTGTCGCTTCTGTGATGATATGATAATTAACAAAATATAATATTAATAAATTGTTATTTTATAATAATGAATAATGTATTTATAAATTAATATACTTTTATTATAATAAATAACAATTTTTATCGAATAATATGTTATTATTAATTGAATAAAAGTTATAAAAATAAATTAATTAATTGTGACCGTGAGACCACTTAATTTGTGATATATCGATAAAAAATATTTTTCTTACGACACACCCTATTCATTGGTTGATTGTTTCATGTAAAAAAATACCCTAAAATACGTTAAAAGAGAAATAACATTTAAAAAAAAAAGAGAACACTTTTTTCTCACCAAAAATATCTTAAAAATCAAGTATCTTTTAATTTTTTTAATTATATTAATTATATTAATTATTTAAAATAATAAATTAAAATTAAATAACAAACTTTTAATTAACTCTTATATTGCTCAAATTAATATAATAATTGAATAGATACAGATTTTTTTTATCTTAATTAAAAGATTATAAAAAAGCTAATTAAACAATATATAAAAATATTTTTTATTATAATTCTTAATACACCAAATCATATAATAATTTATTTTCTAATAATTTATTTTCTCTTAATATACAAAAAGAAACTATTATCCTATTGAAGAATTAAGGTAATTTGCTTAAAGAAGATCACAAACCATCACTTTGTTCGTATTCATCCTTTTGTAAACGATTGTTGTAGTATTTCTATATCAATAAGCGATTATTCTCAATGAATCTAAGTATCTTACTCAAATACATAATTTTTTAAGAATCTAACATGACGTAGATCTTAGATTTTTTGGTATTCTAATATAGAATGTTTATATCTAAAATCTTTTTATGGCTTTCAGTATAATTTAATTCCAACAAATGGTATCAAAATGATTATTATTATTAGATTATTATGATTTGTGAATATTATATTCGTATAGTATTTGAATAGAAAATTTATATTTTATATGAAATTACTTGAATTTTAAGATTTTATTTTTGTAATTTGGAATAATGTATATTCCTTGGATTTTCATATTACGTCCATCAATTTATTATTTATTTTTTAAGATAAAATTGTATGAAATCTAGATTGATCATCATTATTGTTTGATACATCATGGCTTTAATATTATTAATTTTTTTAAGTGATTTGGTTATCTACGAGATAAAATATTTGATTATTTGTTCATATATAAATATAACCTTTCTATGTGGTTGTTATATTATTTTACTCAATTGGTCTAATATTTTTAATTATATTGATTAAAACATGTTGTTAAGGTAATATTTGTGGTGAAGATTAATGTAACTAAAAATATATAGATGTTTTGTGCATAATTATTTATGCGAACTATGTTCGACCTAAAGAAATACACAATTTGTCCAAATAATAATACACCTGAGATTATAAATGTGTGATGATTATAAATATATTTATTTATTTTCATATGAACAACAATCGGTTCAAAGAACGGTTGTTGTTTGACAAAATTAATTATGAGTATTTGATCAATGCATTGAAAGTACCACTTATAGTTCATTTCTCTATCCAAAGACCACGAATTAATATTGTGTTAGGTATATTGAGATAGATCCCATTATGTGTTCATATTTTGATTTATTTCTATGAGTACACATGTTTATTTTGTTCTCTATATAATTTATATTAATATTGTTATGAATGTTTATACTTAAGTCAATAACGTCCTAATACTGAGCGGAATGAACTTCAAAATTTGGAAAGAAACCATAGAGATTATCCTCGATTGTATGAATTTTGATCTTGCAATTTGATTGGATCGACCCACTATTACTCCAAAAACCCCCGATGAAGTTAAAATTGAAAAATGGGTCAATCTAACCGAATGTGCATAATGATCATGAAATGCTCCTTTCCAAAAGCGTTTCGAGGCTCTATTATTGAAAGAAAGAGTGCCAAGAAGTTATTGGAAGAAATTGAGCAATATTTTTCCAATAACAAAAAGTTAAAGGTGAGTAACCTTTTGGTTAAATTTGACGCAATGAAGTATAAAGGCAAAGGGAACAAAAGAGAATACATCATGAAGATATCTCATCTCGCATCAAGACTTAAGTCGCTTAAGTTGGAGTTATCTGAGGACTTATTCGTGTACTTCGTTTTGATCTCTCTACCTATACACTTTGAGCAAATCAAAGGGAGTTATAACACTTAGAAGGATAAATGATCCCTCAATGAGCTTATATCTCACTGTGTGCTAGAAGAAGAGAGGCAACAACTAGATAAGACTGAAAGTGCTCACTTGGCCTCAACCTTTTAGAACAAAAAAAGAAAGAGAGATATGGTTGTTATGGAAGGTTCTTCTCAGGAAAAGAAACAAAAGAAGTATAATGAGAAGCTTGCCTGCTATTTCTATAAAAAGCCAAGACACATGAAGAATGAGTGTTCTAAGTATGCCGCATGACATGTAAAGAAGGGTATGCTTCTAACTTTAATAATTTAGCTTTTATACCTAAGGATACTTGTAGGGTAAATTATGGTGCTACTACTCACATAAGTATATCTATATAGGGTTGCCTGTGGAGCCAACCATTAAGTGATGATGAAAAATTCATCTTTGTGGGCGACTGCAATGAAGTTTCAATTAAGGCTATAAGAACTTTCATATTACAATTAAAAAACGAATTTTATTTGGATTTGTTTAAGACATTTGTTGCATTGTCTTTTACACATGATTTAATTTCTATTTATAGTTTGGACAAATTAGGGTTTTCTTGTTATTTTTATAAATAATATAGTTAGTCTCTATCAAACTTTAAATTTTATTAGTTTCAATTCTTTAATTGATAATCTGTATATGCTTGATTTTGCTAGTTCTTATAATGAAACATTGTAGACAAGTTCCCGTGATACAAATAAAAAATTAAGTGAGAATTCTACCACATTATGGTATAAGCATTTATGTCATATCTCTAAGGAGAGAATTCAAAGGCTTGTGTCAAATGAAATTCTTTAACCTTTAGATTTGAGAGACTATGAAAAAATAAATAAATGTTACAAAATTAGGTTCCGAGAGAGCTACAGACTTCTTAGAACTTATACATACTAATATATGTGGTCCATTTCCTACGACTTCATAGAATGGCCAATAGTACTTTATTACATTTATAGACAATTACTCTATGTACAATTACCTATATTTAATATATGAAAATTTGTATTCCCTTGACGTTTTTGAGTATTTTAAAGCTGAATTTAAACTTCAACTTGAAAAGAAAAATTAAAGTTGTCAAATCGGATCGTGGTGGTGAATACTCGGGGGTATGACAAATAGAGAGAACAACATCCAAAACCCTTCACAATTTCCCTCAATGAGTGTGGATTTATTATGTAATATATCATACCATGCAAACCTAACATGAATGGTGTTACAGAATGACAAAACCGAACTCTTAAGAATATGGTAAGAAGTATAATCAATCATTCCTCCTTACCAGAGTTATTTTGGAGAGAAGCTTTAAAGATCGTATTGTACATCTTTAATAGGATACCTAACAAAGCAGTCACCCAAACTCCCTTATGAGCTTTAGAGAGGCAAGAAGCCGAGCATTAGGCACTAACACATTTGTTATGTCCAATTGAGACACAATCTTAAAGGCCACATGAAAGAAAATTGGACTCAAAGATGGTTAGCTATTATTTCATTGGTTACGTTGAACACTCTCAAGTTACATGTTTTACAATCCCATAGCAAAATCCTTCTTTGAAATGAAAAGTACTAGATTTTATTGAGTTTGTGGGAAGAAAACATAAAAATGTTATCTTTAAAAAATAATCTATTATTGATGATGAATAGGCCTCTATACCTATCATTGTTCAAGATACAATTCCAACACTAGATAACAAAATTCAGGATCCAATTCCTAACAATGTTTCAGACCAAGACAACAATAAGATTCTTCCTAAGCATCATATATAGAATAAACTCAACAACCTCAAGAAGTGTCATTAAGAAGATATACTAGAGAGAAAAAAGTGTGATTCTAGATGATTATATCATCTTTCTCCAAGAACATAAGGATGACGTTAGTTTAACAGGTGATGATCCGATCAAATTCTATCAAGCCATACGTAGTTCTAATTCTCAAAAGTGGATTGATGCCACTAAGGATGAGACAAAGTCTATGAAATACAATGATGTTTGGGATCTCGTCGAGTTACCCAAAGGTGCAAAGCCCATTAGTTGTAAATGGATATTTAAAACCAATAAGGGTTTGAAGGGTAATATCGAGAGATATAAGGTACGTCTAGTCGCCAAAGGCTTTACTCAAAAGGTAGGCATAGACTATAAAGAAATTTTCTCTCCTGTATATTCGAAAGACTCTTTTAGAACTATAATGGCACTGGTGGCTCATTTTGATCTAGAGCTACATCAGATGGATGTCAAGACTACGTTTCTAATGGAGACATTGACAAAATGATTTATATGGTATAGCCATGAAACTTTGTATCATGATATCCAAAGTTTATAGTTTGTAAGTTGAAGAAATCCATCTATGATCTCGAATAGCCTTCCCATCATTGGTATCACAAGTTCCATCAAATCATCAAATCATATAGTTTTAAAAGGAATGTCATTGATGACTATGTATATCACTGGTTCAATAGGAGTAAATATTTTTTTTGGTATTATATGTCAATGACATTCTACTCGCAAGCAACGATATAGGTTTATTGCACAAAACTAAGAAATTTTTTACCAAGAAATTCGAGATGAAAGATCTTAATGATGCCTCTTTTGTATTAGGCATTCAGATACTAAGAGATCGTTCTCGAGGTATCCTTGTGTTCACTAGAGAGCATTATCAATAAGGTTCTAAGTAGATTCGGCATGAAAGATAGTAAACCAAGAAACACGCCCATGGCTAAAGGAAGAAAATCTAATCTCAAATAGTGCCCGAATAATGATATCGAAAGAAAAGAGATGCAGAAGATTCCCTATTATTTAGCTTACTTATTGGAGATTAGATAATTTAAAGGTTATCGTGTTCTATGACTCCTATTTTGCGGGATGCCAACATAGTAAGCGCTTCACATCAAGCTATATCTTTATGTTGACTCGAGAAGCTATCTGATGTGTGTTTTTCAACACACGGACTCGTGCAAGCATACACGGTCACAAGTAATAAAGATTTGTAAGTAAAGATCGATCCCACGAGGATTTGTTACTATAGTTTGTCGAGTACTAAAATTGTATCTCTCTGATTTTATCCAAAATAATCGTTGGTTAATAAAAAAGTAAAATAAGAAAATAAAAGAAATCTAGGATTGCAATTTTTCACCAAATTAATCCACTCAAATCATGTTATTTTCTTTTGATTTATATTTTTTAATACATTTAATTTGTCAACCGAAAACTTCTTTTTTTATTATTCATACATCTCTTTCGAGTTCCGTATAAACACACCTCGTTAAATTAATTTACTATATCTCTATGAAAATTAAATTTACCGAGATTCATTACGTTCTAAGTTTTCAAATGGCCACACATACAATTAGGGTATATTTCTATCCTTCATCATACATGTCATTCTATTTACGAGCAATACACACACAAATGCCTTTCTCAAGTTTATTCATGTGTCACGGATCATTTTGATAAGATTCGTAAATAATCAAAAAGCATTAAGAACAAAATAGAATGAACAAATTAAACGTCTTATAAATCTATCAAAAATAATTAAAATCAAAGCTTCATAAATTTAGATCAAATGCAACCCTAGAAAAATTAAATTACTTCATAAAATTAAAATAAAAATTACAACAACTACAGAAAATTAAGAAGAAGCAGAAATAAAATTAAAACATCACTTAAAACAAATATTTGGCACACGCAAAACACAACAAAAGCCAAAATATGGCTTCTGCGTGTTTTGCCGTCCAAAACCGAGCAACACACGAAAATTAAACTCTACCCAAAACTCCAAAACCAACCAACTTTTTTACAACTAAAAACTATCTCCTATTTATAGCAAAAAAATACATTAATAAAATATTAAATTTAAATCCACGCGGGGGACATAAAATTGTGGCGAAAATAATAAATTACACGCGTGGGGGACAAAAATTGTATTGAAAATGGGATCGAAAAAGTGAGTGGAACGCTGCGCGTTTCTGTTTTAATTTTCTTCCACGCTGCCACATGTCGCGTTCTGATTCGCGGACACAATTAGTGGGACACGTGGTAGCATCTCATTCGTTGAGGGGAAACGGGCGCACGATGAATGGTCGCACGGGAGCCAACGGCTACAACACGGGCTTGATCCAGCGTGGTCGCGCTCATTGTAACATGCCACGTGTCGGAATATGATTTGTTGAAATATTAAGTGGAACACGTGGCAGATTCTGGTTCGCGTAATAACCAGGCTCACGTGGATCGGCTGCACCGGAAAAGGGGTGTGCGAAAGTGGGGGACAGGTCTACGCGGCGTCAGACGGGTGGGTCCCACGCTACACGCCGGCCTACGCGGCAGGTGGGCCCCACTCGGGCACCGAGCCGCGTGAAGGAATCTTCGCACACGCCATTTGGTCGGGAGTGATCTGAACGTGCGCATCGTAGCCGTTTCTTCTTTGATCGGACGGTCCACCTTTGGCGCTTGTTGTTGGAGCGTGGTTCTTCTAATCTGCGCAGAAAATTCAATTTTCTTAATTGTATTTTGACCCACAAATATATTTCAAATTACATTTTAAACTTTATTTAATTACAGTTAAGCCCTTTGCTAATTTTAAATTAAATTTTTAAACTTTTAATAATTAAAATGAAGCCCAAATTTAATTTAAATTATATTTTCGATTTTTATAAATTGTAATTAAAAAATATATTATTTGAAACTATATTTGTGGACATAAATTTAACATTAAGTACATTTTCGATACAAATTATTTACTTTTATTAAAATATATAAAAAACAGTAAATACTAATTTATTAATCGAAAATTAACTAAAAACATCAAGAACATAGCAATTATAATTAATAAAATAGATGAAAATAACTATATAAAATACAGTTATCACTATCTCATAAAAGTCTACTAAATATATTCTTATAACTTAGTCAACCATGGCTATGGAGTTCATTGCTTGCTATAAGGCATCAAATCACGAGATGTGGCTATGAAACTTTGTCATTAGACTACGTGTGATAAATGGCATTGATAAGCCATTAAAGATTTATTGTGACAGTTGGTGGAATTAAACTATACTGAAAGTCATAAACAGATTGTAAATACAAACATCCTATAATAAAATTATAAAAAATTTAGTATTTACATCATGCGAGATTATTAAAGATTTATGGATTTGAGATAAATACTTAGATCCATTGAAAATGATCGCCTACTGTTGCAAAAATACTATGACAATCAATCATGAACAAATGAACATAAACGAGGGGATGATTTGTGATCTTTCTCAACCAAATCGTTTTAGTTTTTCAATGGGACTGTCATCTCTCATGGTATAACGCAAAAAATTAGGTAATAATTCTATCACCTTATGGCATAAGCATTTAGGTTATGGTACCCAATACACCAAATCATAAAATAATTTATCTTCTTCACATCTGGAAAAAAGACGATGGTCCATTAAGGAACTAAGACAATTTGATTGAGGAATATCACAAAACATCTCCTTCGTTTGTGTTTATACGTTCGTGATTAATTATCGTAATATTTTCGCAATAATAAACAATTATTATCAATGAATCTAAATATCTTAATATTCTGGTATGATATAGATACAAGAATTGTTTATATTCTATTTTAAACTATTTATATCTATAATTTATTTATGATTTTTAGTACTATTTAATTACAACAAAGTAAATATAATAATATTATTTTTAAAATTACATTTTTAGTTCTAAGTTTGTTAAAGTAAATAAAGTAATATTTTTTACTAATTATTAAATACTTAAACTTGATCATTTTAAATTATTAACTTGTTATATTTGTAAAAAAAAATATTTTTTTTAAGAAATTCAAATTGAGGTTATTTTCTTATATATTTTAATATTATTTTTATTATTAATTTTAAAATTTATTAAAATATATTTTTGTTTTTAATATTTTTATGCTAATTAAAATTTATTAAAATAATTTTAAAAATTAATAATAAATATGATAAAAATAAAAAATAACTTGATATTAACCTCACCAATAAATAATAACATTAATGTATACCACATCATCGTTACTTTAATGATATAATAATAGAAGAAAAATTTTATTTATAAAATTTATAAATAATATATTACAATATTATTAATAATTATAATTAAATTTAATTAATTTTATTTAATAAAAAATATTATATTAATTATAATTATAATATATAAAATTGGTGGTAATAAAATCGGTAAGATGCCCGGTTTGATTAAAAAAAATATCTAACGAACGTGGGTCCCTCAATGGACACCTACCTACATGCATCGCCATATATAATTTCTTTGCTCATTCAGTTCACTCGAAATCCAACCGAATTTCTTAAATGTACGTATCTTTTCCATATTCCCAATTCCAAAACATTCCCAGAAAGCAAATTTAGAATAGAACAAGACGAATCATCTGAGACCCATTTGAGATGCAGAGTAGTCAAGTTATAAAAACAGGAAGTAGACCACCATGGGTAGGTTTAGCAGCAGCTGTTTGGGTTCAAATAGCAGCCGGAAACGCCTATAACTTTCCATTATATTCACCATTACTGAAAAGCGTATTGGGTATTAATCAACAGCACGTTACAATTCTTGGAGTGGCTAATGATATTGGTGAGAGTGTGGGTTTGCTTCCCGGTATTGCTAGTAACAAGTTTCCTCCTTGGACTCTTCTTTTGGTTGGTTCTGTTTGTTCTTTCTTGGGCTATGGTGTTATTTGGCTTGCTGTTAGTGGAACTGTTGAAAATATGCCATATTGGCTGGTAAGTTAAATCAATTAGACAACATTATTTTATACATACTCTGAAGTTTATGGTCAAACACTTATAATTTAACTATTAGATTATTGGGTTTTTAATGTAGAATCATCAATTGGGTTTTTAACGTAAATCATCCATTTTGATACCATATTAGAATTTATTAAAAAACAAATCTTTTAAAAGTTTAAGCTATAGTAACAAGCATCGCCGTAACTTTAATACATTTATTAAATTCATTTGTATCTTCTTTTTATTTTATATTGAGCATTTATGGTTTTTTTTTTTGGGGGATTTTTTTCATATGCCCATTTGAAATTGGCAGCTAGAAATGGTACTTTGTAGTTAAGATCAAATCAATTAATTGAAGTTTTTGCATTGTAGACTCTGCATTTGATTGTTATGCTCATGTGGCTTGGTGGGTTCTTTCTTGGTAATTATTCTTGGCCTAGATGGCCAAAATGATAGCTGACTTGGGATTCAGCCCCTTTACCTAGCTTATCTTCCAAATATGCAATCTTGTGCTGCTCACAATCTATTTTGACATTATTACAATTTACATCTGAATCTGGGTCTTCATTTTGTTGACTCATAACCTCTTTATTCCAATACTTTTGCAGATATGGATTACCTTGTGCATTGCCACCAACAGCAATGCTTGGTATTGCACAGCTATACTTGTAGTCAACATGAGAAACTTTCCTCTCAGTAGAGGTACTGTTGCTGGCATACTTAAAGGTTATATTGGGATAAGTGCTGCCGTATACACGATCATCTACAGTATGGTGCTCAAAGAGTCTAGTTCAAATCTGTTGTTATTCCTTGCTCTAGGGCTTCCGGTTGTGTCTTTAGCCATGATGCATTTTATCCGACCGTGTACTCCAGCCTCCGGTGAAGAGCATGCACATTTTACTTTCACTCAAGCTGTTAGTATTTTTCTTGCAATCTATCTTCTTGCAACATCTATAATTAGTGAGACAATATCACTAGGTGATGTTCTGTCCTATATTTTAGTTGTCATAATGGTTATCCTTCTCTTGTCTCCCTTAGCAATTCCTATAAAAATGACAATGTTTCCTTCAAACTCGAAAAAGTCTGGTACTTTAGCTGATTCTTCGGGTCATTTTGTTTCGAACGGAGGTGATGGGACTAGAACCGAGCCATTATTGACACCATCTTCGTCAGATACGTATCTTGGATGTTTTTATGAAAATGGATATGCTTCGGATGTAGAAACCCTTCTTGCTATTCGGGAAGGGGCAGTAAAGAAGAAAAAGAGACCTAGGAGGGGAGAAGATTTTAAGATTGGTGAAGCACTTGTCAAGGCTGACTTTTGGCTTCTTTGGCTTGTGTATTTTCTTGGAGTTGGTCCTGGTGTAACAGTTCTAAACAATTTGAGCCAAATTGGGGTTTCCTTAGGTGTTGATAGTACTGCAATGTTGCTCTCTTTGTTCAGCTTTTGCAATTTTGTGGGGCGGCTCGGTTCGGGTGCTGTTTCTGAACATTTTGTCAAGTTAGTGCTGGTTAACTTTTATTTAACAATCACTTGCTAATGAAGTTTTGAATTTAACTAGGGTTAGGGTCGTTTACTTGTATTTATGTTAAAAATGTTGGTTTTAGAAGAATATGCTTTGGAAAAGAAGCACATATTTTGTGCTTTTGTCAGGAAACACAAAATATGCTTTCTAAGCTTTGTAAGCACTTATGACAGTTTTTGGTGTGTTTGATTATGCTTTTGGAACCTTATAAAATTGCTCATGGTAGTAAAAAGTTGTTTTTGGACCAGACATACATAATGCAGAAGTACTAACATGATATTTGGTTTCGTTTGGTTACAGATCGAAAACGATTCCTCGTACATTGTGGATGGCATGCTCGCATGTGATTATGGTCCTTTCATTCCTTTTATATGCATTAAGTCTAAGTAGTACTGTCTATGTTGCGACTGCCCTACTTGGTATCTGCTACGGGATTCATTACTCTCTGATGGTTCCAATTACTTCTGAACTTTTTGGTTTGGAACATTTTGGTGTTATCTACAACTTCATGGCGCTAGGAAACCCTATTGGCGCCATTCTTTTCTCAGCTCTGCTTGCTGGTTCTTTATACGATGCTGAAGCTGCCAAGCAAGGAGGATCAACTTGCTTAGGTCCTCATTGTTTTAGGCTTACATTCTTAGTTCTAGCCAGTCTCTGTGGGCTTGGGACCATCTTGAGCGTAATTTTGACCATTAGAGTCCAACCTGTGTACCAAATGCTTTATCCTGGAGGGTCTTCAAATCAACCTCAAAGTTCTAGCAAATAACTATTTGAGAGACATTGCCATATTAGGAAGAAAAACCGACCCGGCATATATTTCCGGCATGCAACTCGGAGGTTTTTTATGAGTTGCAATTTTGAGGAAGAATCAGTAGTTTATCCTTGATCCTTGATTATATAGAAAGATGAAGGTTTTGAAGGAAATATGATTAGGATTTTTAGTATGCAAATTGAGACATTGTGTCAATTTGCATACATTCTTTATATAACTATGTATTCTAGAGATGTATGTATGGTTATAAGAAAAGACATGGTTGAGCTTCTATCCTCCCTCATTCCTTCTAATTGTATCCATACAAAGTATGTATGGTTATAAGAAAAGACATGGTTGAGCTTCTATCTTCCCTCATTCCTTCTAATTGTATCCATACAAAAAATGATCAAATTTATACTAAATTCACAATATAATTTACATGGTATAAAAGACTTGATCCTTATGTTAGAGAAGGAAAAGAAAAGACAACAAATATCCCGAGGTAAATAAGAAATTATATTTAATTATTTTTGGAATATTAACAATATAACTCAAAGTATCAATGTCTAATGTAGACATAGACAAATGGTATTTACTATTCTCCTATCAGAAAAACTCTTAATTGACCTGTCTGTGTACTAAGCACAGAAGTGTTGGTGGTATCTGAAACATGATCAAGTCCCTCAAGAACCTTCCAAGTTTGTCTTGCACTTTTCAGCAAATTGTCAAAATTTGAAGAAAAAAATTGTAGTAATATACACAATTTTACAATTTTACTTTGGTAAAGTTCCCAGAAAATCATTTCATAGAGAGGTCAAAGAGCAACACATGAACAGAGAAGTCATGTATAGCTATGACTTTCATTGACTAGCAAAAGTAAGCCCTCGAAGTCGAATCACTGAAGAAGATAAACCAGATTTGCTTTTAATGCTATATATATTTGCAATCGCTTCAATAACACTAACCATTGTTGCCATTATTAGAATAGACCATGAAAGATGCTCTTCTCCATGGCTCAAACCGTCTCCTTTTTGACCTAATCTTAACGCAACAAGAAACGGGAATATAAACCCTAAAAAAACTGGTGTTGTTGCTCCTGTAAACTTGAAAGATTTCCAAATGTTGGGGATCATGGTTGATCCAAAATAAATAAGCACTAATAAAACTAATGTCCATCAAAGTAACCAGTAAAAACCCTGTGCATTGCTCACAATCATACAAATCTCAGACACAATTCTTGCTGGTTTTCCCAAAGCTGATTGAACAACTTCTCCATAAGATGTAGCTTTAGACATAACCGTAAATCTCATCAATAATTCAAGACTAATTTCTGATAAAATACCCATCAAAATTATCAACATAAATCCCACAACTAACCCTAGAATTATCATGGTGGCAGGTAATGCCATAATACCGGCCCCAAAAATTGAAGTTGTTAGATTAAATACTGCCCCATAAATTCCAGACCCAGATGCATTTTTGGACCCATCAACATCAACTATATAATTATTAAAATGAAAATCAAGAACATCATTAAATTCTTTATCTGGGTTATTCCCATTTACGATTTTCAAAGAATCATCTCGTACTTGTAGCTCTAGGTATGAATTTTTAGCAGCAGAATTGTAAACCACTGTAGTAGAAACAAATATGAAGATTCAGAAACACAAACAGAAAGCAACGAGAAATCAAATATATTCTAGATTGAATATCGCTTAAATGCATTAGAGAACTTACGGAATTTGAGATAATATACAAGATTAAACACGTTGAAGAAAAAAACTAAAATCGTCAAAAACAGAATCAAATGAGAAAGAAAACCATGATGTGTATATATTAGATTCCACTTGCGCTAATTTTTGGGATTAAATTAGTCTGATCATGAAAGTTGAGACCAAATTGTTCCTTTACCTTATATTTTATATTTTTGTTAAAAAAATAATAATTTAATTAAGTAATTAGCTATTAGATTAGTAAGAAATGGTTTATTGATGATGAATAAACGAATGTTTTACGATCTATTTATACAAAAGAAAAGTAAAATTGTAATAATTAAAAATAAATACAATTATGGAGAGGCATGTTCTTGGACAACCTATCCTTCCCCATCAAGCTATTGGTGGTTACTTCCAACTGGTGTGTTGGTTATCATCAGTTGGATCTCAAGTTCTTTAACATTCTTCCTTAAGTTCTTTAACATTCTTCCTTAAGTTCTTTAACATTCCTCCTCAAGTTCTTTAACGTTCTCCCTCAAGTTAGAATATATGTTAATTATTCTTAACTTGTTAAGTAAGCTTGAGGACTGTGGAAAATTCAGGGATTTGGTAAATATATCTGCTGGTTGCTCTAATGTAGAGATATGATAAGTTTTGATCATTCCAACTTGAATCTTTTCTCTTACTAGATGACAATCGATCTCTATGTGTTTGGTTCGCTCATGAAACACTGGATTTGATGCAATGTAAAGAGCTGCTTGATTGTCACAATATAACTTGGTTGGTTGGGGGTGTTTGATACCCAAATCATCCAAAATATATCGTAATCAAGTTACTTCGCAACATGCTGCTGCCATAGAGCGGTATTCTGCTTCTGCACTTGATCGTGAGACTGTATTTTGTTTCTTAGTCTTCCAAGAAATTAGCGAGTTTTCAAGAAACATACAATATCCTGTGGTTGATCGTCGTGTATCTGTGCATTTTGCCCAATCTGCATCACAAAAAGCATTTAGTTGTAATGAACTAGTTGTTGAGAAAAAAAGACCATGCCTTGGTGTGTTCTTGACATATCGTAGCACTCGTTGAGCTGCTTCCAAATGTGGTTGACCTGGTTTATCCATATATTGACTGAGAATGTGCACTACATACACTAAGTCGGGCCTTGTGATGGTCAAGTATATTAATCTCCCAACAAGTCTTCGATAGGATGTGGGATTACTGATGAATTCCCCTTCAACCTTGCTGAGGGATAAATTTTGTTCCATAGGTGAATTGGCAGATTTGGCACCAAGATAACCCATGTCCTCCAATATTTCAAGTGCGTACTTGCGTTGTGACAGAACAATTCCCTTCCTGGAACGTGAAACTTCTATGCCCAAAAAATACTTTAATTCACCGAGATCTTTAAGCTTGAATTGTCTCATGAGATGATTCTTAGTTTCTTCAATGTCTTGTACATTGTTTCCTGTTATTATTATATCATCTACATAGACAAGAAGAGCAGAGAAGGAATTACCATGGGTTCGGACGAACAGTGAGTGATCATACTTGGATTGGTTAAAACCAGCTAGCTTAAGTGTTGTTGATAGCTTGATGAACCATTGTCGTGAGGCTTGTTTGAGTCCATACAAAGATTTATGTAGCTTACATACTCGTGTTTCCCCATTTCGTCCGAATCCAGGTGGAAGGGACATGTAGACATCTTCATGAAGATCACCATAGAGAAAAGCATTATTGACATCGAGTTGTCGAAGATGCCAATTTTGAATAGCAGCAACGGCAAGGAGAAGCCGAACAGTGACAAGTTTGGCTACTGGTGCAAAAGTTTCTTGGTAGTCAAAACCTTCAATCTGACTGTATCTTTTGGCCACTAACCGAGCCTTGTATCGTTCCATAGAGCCAACAGGATTATACTTGATTTTGTAGACCCATTTACAACCAACTGGTTTCTTGTTTGGAGGAAGCTGTTGAAGCGTCCAAGTGCCATTAGTTTCAAGAGCATCCAGTTCTTGTTTCATGGTAAGCCGCCATTTTGGATCATTGAAAGCTTCAGCAAAGGTGGTTGGTTTCCTGAGAATGGAAATAGAAGTAGCAAAGGCACGATGTGCAGGTGATAATTGGTCATAGGTAAGTACATGAGATAAGGAATGAGGAGTACCTTTGTCTTTGGACGATACTGAGTGAGGCGAAGGGAAGGACCGAGAAGGCAAGGAAGCTTCTACATGATATTTTTGAAGGTAGCTAGGAACATTGGTGGATCGACGAAGCCTATGTGTGGCTGGTGTTGGAGGATTTATGTGTGGTGGAGAAGTTGATGATGATGTTTCTGGAGATGAATTTTGAAGATGAAGAGTGTCTGAGTTGATTGTGGGGAGGATAGATGGTGTATGATCAAGTGATATCTTTGGATTGGTTGATTGACGAATGTTGGGTATGTCATCATAAATAGTATCTTCTGATGGAGGAAATAGAGTTGGAGTGTTGACAGCGAAAGTGAAATAAGGAAATATATGTTCATGAAAGATAACATCACGAGACACTAAAGTCTTGCTTGTTTCCAGATTGTAGACACGATAACCTTTGATCCCAGATGGATACCCAATGAATATGCATTTATGTGACCTAGCATCAAACTTGGTGAGTCGATCATAATGTGCAGACACAAAACAAAAGGAACCAAAAACACGAAGATGTTCATACCTAGGAATTTTGTGAAAAAGGACTTCAAATGATGTTTTACCCTTGAGAACAGGTGTTGGAATACGATTTATGAGGTATGTGGCTGTAAGAATGGCATCTCCCCAGAATTGTTTAGGAAGATTGGCTTGGAAGAGCAATGAACGAGCAACATTGAGAAGATGACGGTGTTTGCGTTCAGCAACACCATTTTGTTGAGGGGTAGAGACACAACTGGTTTGATGAAGGATTCCCTTGGTAGAAAACAACTGGGTCATAGAGAATTCTGGTCCATTGTCACTACGAATGATTTTAACTCTGGATGAAAATTGTGTTTCAACAAGATTGATGAAGGTGGTAAGAAATGTGCGTGTATCAGATTTAGTATGTAAAAGATAGACCCATGTGCATCTTGAGTAGTCATCAACAATAGTAAGAAAATAACGTGCTCCATTAAGTGCTGATACCATGTTAAATTTGGGTCTAACTCCATCTCAAAGCCCAGGTTATAAGATGGAGGATTGCCCTCATTTATATATGTGTTTGATATTTCATGCCCAATCGATGTGGGACATTTTAACACTTTCGCTCACATCGGTAGTTCATCGATGGACGGTGGTGGGCTTACAGTTGCATGCTATGGGGTGAGTTTGCCTGCTCTGATACCATGTAAGAAATGGTTTATTGATGATGAATAAACGAATGTTTTACAACCTATTTATACAAAAGAAAAGCAAAATTGTAATAATTAAAAATAAACACAATTATGGAGAGACATGTTCTTGGACAGCCTATCCTTCCCCACCAAGCTATTGGTGGCTGCTTCCAGGTGATGTGTTGGTTGTCACCAGCTGGATCTCAAGTTCTTTAACAGATTATCGCATCAAGGAACCTGAGGCAAAACGAAGAAATAGATTCTCTCATTCCCATTGGCTACTCTCATCCCCATTGGTTAGAGGTTGTTCTAATGTCTCATTCTCAGTGGCTGGAATATGCTTAGCCATTTCATCACATGATTAAGGGGATAATGCAAACTATCTTCTTGTTATATTAATCTTATTTCGTCGTACATCTAAATGTGAAAGTATTCAAACGATATAATTTAGCACTACTATAATTCAGTCTCACTATATCAGTTGCCCTGTTTTTATCTACCTCATCATCTTCATCCACACCATAAACAAGGGGTTCCTCCAATGGTATCTGGCCTCTCTGCCGATCAAGCAGAACCATTTTTGCTACAGTTGTTAGATCGGGTTCACCACCCTGGAAGCAGCCAATCAAGAAATTTTAGCAAGTAACTACCTCTTTCAAAGCCAAACAAGAAAGGAACCACCGATTGGATATAAGCATTAATATATAACAAGTTACCATCAATAGTCTGCCTGATAATTTGTATAGTTGAACTAGAAAGTCATTAACATCTTTCCTGAAAAAAAACAAGTTAAGTGTTATTCCAATCCAGATAGGCCCATGAATTATCTAAAGGATGCATAATAAAATACAAGTATGGTATTATCATATAAAAACATTCACATACTTAAAAGTTCCTACTATTTTGTATAAGTGGGTTCTTAGAACAACATATAAATCCATTACGAAAGTTTACTTTAGTTTCCAATCTATTAAGTGGGACAACTTCATCCATAAATAAATATTTCACTTTTGCCATTTCAAAAAATTTATCAGCCAACAACAATTGTTATACTGTAGGTTTCACTTTGTAGAGTAGAGTTTCATTTGCATACAAGATTACAAGAACTAGAACAAAGAAATACAGAGAATAATACATTGAATCAAGACACAGTAAAGTAAAATTACGTGAGAATAAAAAGTTACCATACCAGTGCTTTATCCTGTATGCGTTTAACACAACGGGTAAAAATAAAATAAATTTAACAGAGTAGAATAACGACACCGAAAATTTAATGCGGTTCACCCTTTAATTTGGGCTAAGTTCACGGGACAAATTCTAATAAATATTTCTTCCACTAATAAAATTAATGGGTACAAAGTAAGAGACAATACAACAAATCGAGATAAACCCAAAATAGTGTCACACAAGTGTTTTCCAAATTCACTATTTTGTCACTTCCCTTTTAGAAAAATATCCCAATATTTTTCTAAGATATTCTCTCTCACTTTCTTACACACAACACTATTTTTCTTCGAAGGAAATTGTTCATTTAGCTTTACTTTGCTTCTCTTCTTGTTTTGGTGTGTTGATGTGTCTCTAAGGCAAAGACATTGCCTATCAATGTTAGATGCATTTATCAAATATGGTTGCACCTATCATTTATGGTTGTACCTACTATTTGTGGTTGCACCTACCGTTTATGGTTGTACTTATCATTTGTGGTTGTATCTAACATTTGTGTTTTTTTCCTCTTCAATGTAGGAGGGGCTTACAGTATGCTTTTTCCAAATTCTTCTCCTTAGCTCGTTTTAAAACTTCTCTTGTATGTTATGCAACATCTTCCTAAATTTGTGACACGCACGTGAAAAATATTATCTTTTAGGAGTCAACCCATCAAATAAATATTTCCAAAATGATAAAGAATAATAAATTAACAGCATCAAGAGAAAAATCAATTTCAATCATACCATACCATATAGCACGACATTTATTTCATTATCACTATTTTGACATACAACTCCTGAACAATCAATCAAGAAGAATTTGTTTGTAAGTGTTATGTACCACACCTTTATTTTGCACGAAAGCACTAAATATCATTATAATATATCAAGGCGGTAAAAGAAAATACAAAATTTACGTGATTTGGTAATTTGTTTAGGTCTATGAAAGGTATCAGATATTATTTAATTGAGTAGGAAATATATAGAATACAGATACATATTTCCTCACTAATAATATCTCTCAAGTGTTTCTCCAAACTCACAGAAAAAAACTCACTCACAATACCCAAATCTCTAACATAGTCAAAATCTACATATTCGACTAGGTGCTTACCTTCAATCTTGTCTCTCTCAAACTTCAAACCAATATCCACAATACCATATATGTACCATAGAATGCACTTCACTGCTTACCAGTGTCCTTTACCAGGATTGTGCATGTAGCTACTCACCATACTAACAACATGGGAAATATCAGGTCTGGTGCATACCATTGCATATATCAAAGCACCAACGGCATTTGCATATGGAACATGCTCAATTTGCTTCTTCTCATCGGCAGTACTAGGTGACATCAATGCACTCAATTGAAAATGAGGAGCAAGCGATGTACTTACTGGTTTGATTTTCTTATCAATGTCAAACTTTTGTAGTACTTTCTCTAGATACTAAGTCTATGTCAAACAGACTATGCTTACAACTCTATCTCTTGTGATTTCCATCCTAAGAATTTTCTTAGTTTCTTTAAGATCTTTCATTTCAAATTCTGAACTCAACAGAGTCTTCAATCAGTTGATCTCCACCTTGCTCTTAGATGCAATCAACATATAAGAGCAAATAAATGAAGGTACCGCCATGGAGTTTTCGAAAGTATACACAGTGATCAAACTGACTGCGTGTGTACTTCTGCTCTCTGATGAAGCTATCAAAGTGCTTGTACCACTGTCGCAGTGATTGCTTCAAACCATAATTTTACTTGCTCAGCTTGTAAGCCCAATTCTCTCATCCTGAAACTTTGAAGCCATCCGGTTCAGACATGTAGATCTCTTCGTTCAAAGTACCACAGAGAAAAGTTGTTTTGACATCGAGTTGAGCTAACTCGAGATCAAACTATTGTACCAAAACCAATAGTTTCTGAATAGATGAATGCTTAACAACAAGTGAGAAAGTTCGATGTATGCTATCTCAATCCAAATTGAACGAGACATTTTTTGTATGGTTTGGCAATTTGCCTAGGTCCACGAGAAGGAGTAGATATTATTTAACTGAGTAGGAAATATACAGAATATAGATACAGATTTCCTCACTGATAATATCTCTTAAGTGTTTTCCCAAACTCATAGAAAAAAACTCTCACAATTACAAAGTATTTTCTCTCTTTTTATGTTTGCTTATGTTCTCTTTGATTTTTTCTGATTTTTGTCCTTGTTTTTCAATGCATGAACTCCTTCATATTTATAGATAAAAGAAGATTCATTTTTCCTAAATTGTGTCATAATTTTAACATTAAATTAAGTCACTAATTTTCTTAAATTATGACACAAATTAGACTATTAATTTATTACTTTTAGAAACAATATTCAAAAAACTTGTTTTCCCGTCATATCTTGCTTGTTTTCCCCTCGTATCTTGCAAACCTGGAAAACACATACGGAGGGTTCCAATATTCTATAGATAACTAAAAACAGAGTGGCAAGAAATTACAGTTTTCGTGATTATGTGAGAAGTTAATCATGAAAGAGAACAATAAAAACAAGGTGAGACAAACTACATTTTTAGTGCGCAATGTGTTAATAACTGATGACTTTCCAACATAAAGAAAACCAACAAAATCCCACAGAGATTGCTTATTTGTCACTCTTTAGGCGGACAAATTGTCTCGTAACTGACGGAAGAGAAACTTGAACGCACAAAAGAGAAACAGAAGAAAAATCAACAACCCATAAAGTAATTCTTTTTACTAGATCAAACAGTAAACGGTATTCGGTGTGTTCACAACAAAATATAAAAAAGAATTAATTAATTCACAGCAAAATATGCCGAAATTTTAGGAAAATTGCAGAAGGTTATATAAAGCTCGTAATTCATCTCTTGAATACATGGTTTCTTTTCTCTTTTCCTTTCTCTCGAGAGTGTGCGCGCGCGCACGTCTGGAGGAGACCGATAATAAATACAAACACCTAGATACACAAAAGAAGACTGCAGTACAGATTCTGCCTATAATCTACTCCATAGGTGGTTTTGTGACTATCATCTTTACAGTAATCTAAAGGTACCTCCCCATATGACATGTTAATACTTGCGTGGAATGCCAGAGTTCTAAGCCATCCTTTAGTTGCTAAGGCATGAACTAGATCACTCTGCAAACACCAAATGTTAACCTAATGGAAATGAAAGTAGAGCAGCCCAACTTACTTAGAGATGTAACAACACTGAGAAACACAACCAAACTTGTTTACCAAAAGAACCCTGTTGTTATATTTGCAGTGCTCTTTCAAATACCTCTCTAAATGGTAGCATCTTTTACCTTGACGATCCCTAACATCCAAAACAACGAAAGCCATCTTTCAATAAGTAAATAAATGGCCTTTTGACATTGTCAAGGCAACAAAACAGGCGGCACATACATAGAAGAGTACCCAGATGTGTTAAAATTTCATTTTATCCCCATCCGTAGGCTAAATTCAATATTTATAACAACACTCGTACTACATAAATACTACCTAGGTGAATTACCTACAGGCCAGAAGCTAGGACAATCTGTACATGACACTGTCAATATAAATTATCCTTAGATACCGCGTTAGCCAAACAAAGATGTTTACAAAACATCCTTTTAAATATTACGTTTACTTTCAAACTTCTTCCAAGGGTAAACCATTAATCAAATATCAGACCAAGACTGCAAGAAATCTCAGATTTTTGCTCACAGTCAAGAAAGTGAAATCTAGGTTGCTTCACGTACATTTAAAACATTAAGTCAGCAAACTAGCACATAGAAAAATCGAAACCAAAACCACAAAAAAAAAAACACATTTGTGCTTGTGGAAGAGTAGAGATGCCAATTCTATTACATAATGATAAGATATTTGGTGGCACCATAATCGTACTCAAGATAGCTAAGTGACAGAATTAAACCATAACCAACAATCCAACATAATAGGAAAGGAACAATAACCACAACCATCATACCAGTAGATGTAAAAGTTTTGACAAAAACATAAAGTGACAAGAAAACGAAAATGGATAGATCCAGTTTCCAGAAAGGTGGCAAACTTAAATTTGATTCCATAGCCAATAATTAAACAAAGGCCGTAGAGTTGGTAAAAGAACCAATATCATAGTACAAGAGAAATGCTAACAATGTGTCACTCACCTTAACATCTAAACTACTTATATTTAGTCATTTATCTAAAAAAAATTAAAATAATTCTTCATTTTTTAAAATAATTATTACTTAAAATTATTTTATAAATAATGAAAAACTTATAAGATTTGTTGCGAAATGAGTAATAATAATTTTTTAGACAATATTTTGTAGGATAAATCATGAAATAAATCTAAGTTATATTAATATTAACAATATAATTTAAATTATTAATATTTTATAACATGTTTTGATACACTGTTTACTTCTTCTTTTTTAAATATCCCTCACACACTGTATTTCTCACAAGTCACGACTTTACTAAATTTTTATTGTAAAATTCTCGCAACTAAATATGTCGTGAAAGTAAAAGGAAATTACATTTGGAATGATTCCCATCTCTTTTATCATAATTATATTATATTAAATACAATTATAAAAATCTAATTATATTTATTAATACAATTATAAAAATCTAATTATATTTATTAATACTATTATAATATATTACTTATAATTTATCAAAAATTTATTATAAATATGCAAGTAATTTTTGTATAAAATACCTTATATAAATCCATGAAGCTACTATTATAAGTAATGCATTTTTAATAATATTATTATAAATTTTTTATTGAATATAAAACTATAATTACTAAAAATAATATTATTGAAACTACTACTACTATAAATACTTTGATTGACAAGGTTTTTATAAAAAATATATGGGTAATCTTCATCCAAACACAAAGAAGTAACAATACACATATTAAAGCTCATATTTATATAATCTACTTTACAGTTTGAAGTGTTATCTTATAAATATTGATATATAATTTGAAGTATTTAATAAATTTAAATAAAATAGAATTAATAGTAAAAAAATAATTATTTTATATTTATGTTCTTTATATAAATAACTATAACGTTTTAATAGATAATTATGAATATTTTATTACATAATTCACAAATAAATATTATATAATAATTAAATGCATTAATAGAAATTACAGAAATTTTGAAGTTTCACAACTTCGCCAAATAACTATCTACCAAAAAAAAAAAAAAGAGTTCACTTCTAATTTAAGAGATTTGAAAGCACTTGTTTTAAAATAAATACTTCTTCCTAAAATCATTCTCACTCAAATTTACTTTAAATAATTGTAAAATAATCACATTGCGTTTAACTTTATTGGTTCTTTGCTTATTTTTGGTTTTCTATTTAAAACCCACAATAACAATAAGCATTAACTAATAACTAATACCATGGGATTCTAGATTTCGACCTCTTAATTTTTTTTTTCTCAGAGTATTATGTTTACTATATATTTAAATATAATGGATTTAATGTATTAAAATTTAAAAGGTTTATAAACTAAATATTGAAAGAAAAAATTAATAAATTAATTTTTTATTTTTATAATGTAATTTTAATCTAATTTAAAATATATTCAAGAGCACATTAGATATAAATTATTTATATTTTTACTTATATTTATATTATATATAAAAATCTAAATCATATCTTAATTTTTTTGGACAAAAATATCCTTGATTTTTTTTATTTATTTTTGCTTAAAATAAACATTAAACTATTAATTATTTAAGTTATTAATACAATTATAAATCAATTGAAATTCTTACAAAATAGATATATATTTAATATTCTTACGTATATTTTAATACATAATATTAACAAATATATTTTAATTTTTCTTTTTTATTGTAAATATATTATAAAAATTAAGCAAACAAAAAATTAAAAAATTACAATAACTCATCTGCTAGGCGTGTGTCTTTTATTATTATAAAAAAAAAGTTTAAAAAATAAAAAAATTAAGTGTAAAATTTGATGAAGTTGAAGGACCGCGGTTGATTTAAAAAAAATAATAATATAAAAATATATTTAGTCGGCAAAACTTCTCTATCAATATGATTTGACCCCAACTAAAAGGTACTCATTCAACAATTTTTAAAACCAATTTTTATCATAATTACATACTTATAATTACTATAATATTTTTCATTAAACATAATTACATAAATTTAATCATATTTATAAATAATATTATAATTTATTATATAAATAAATTTTTATTTTTAAATACTTTACTCCACTTATTAAAAGCCAGAAAATTTAGTAAATTCAGAAAAAAATATTGAAATCAAAATTCAAAATCAAGTTTATTTTTTATTAACTGATTTTATTTTTTAAAAAATAATATTTATATTAATAATTTTAAAATTTATAACTAAAAATATATTTTTATGATTCTCTTAGTAGAAAAAATACTTCTTGTATTAAACACAGATTATCTAGATTTATTTAGTATTTAAATTTATTTAATATTCATAATTATGTAAAATGATAAATATACAATTTCAATAAAGAAAACGAGTAATGGCTATGGAGCAATTGGAGACATAACAAATTTATATTCTTTCCAAATCAATAACATTGATGTGTTTGGAACTGAGTAATTATAATTTAAAACTACAAATGTAAATTTGTAAATGAATAAAAAAAAGTATATTTTTGAGCTTTTTTGTTCTTTTTTCTCATAATTGTTGTATATTATTAATATTTACCATTAATTTTTAACAATTACCACTGGATGCATTAGTATTAGATTTTATTTAGACTTATTTTATATTTTTTTATATTTAATTAATAATAATAATAATTAATGAATTAGATAAAACGGTAAAAAAAAAAGATAACAACCTAATTATGATAATTATTATAATCATGTCACATTTATTTGATACATTAAAATAAAATTAATAACTTTTATTTAAATTATTAAATTTAAATATTTAAATTTAAAAATTAATTTAATTTTAATATAATATTTAAAATATATATTTATTATAAATTATAATATTAATATAATTAAAATAATAATTAATTATTTCATATATCAATTATAATTATATTATCATTTATATAATAAAAAATTATTATAATATTTAAATGAATTGTAGACAAAAAGTTTAATTTATTTAAGTTCTCGCGAGAGATTGAAGAGTGAAAATAGTTTGGTATTTTTCAGATAGATTGAGCCATCTGACTTGGGCTATTTTGATAGATAGCTAAATGGCGATCGAGAATTTGTATAAAGATTTTAAAAATAATATTTATGTTATGTAATTATTTTTTATAATAATATTATTATTTTTTAGTTAAAATTCATTCATGTTAAAATTAAAAAATTGAAAAATAAATTAATTTTATCATAAAACTAAATTATTATATAAAATTATTTTTATAAGAAATAAAATATATATTTTTCTCAAAAGAATAACAACGTCCTTATTCATATCTTAAAAATATTAATAAATTATCAATGATGGCGAAATGTGACAACAAGTCCTTGTCAAATACTACTATAACTATATTAGTAATCCCAACCTAATGGTGTGATTGAAGAGTCAAATTTCTACTTTTTATCTAAGAGTTTTTTTTTTCATCCTCAAAATCGAGAAAATATTAATGTTTGAAAATGTTTATTAATTATTCTTCAAGCATTTGTATACATTACGTATGACTGTTTGAAGATATATAAATTTTGATATAATCATAATTATTAATTAAAATAATAAAATTTATTATTATACATATAATTTATTAGAAGAAGAAAAAAATTTAAACTTACAATAAGAATTATTAATTATGTTTTAAGTTATATGATAGAATTAGGCAAATAAAATTTAATATATATGCTATCTGAGGTTGAGAAATATTGTTTTTGTATCTTCCCGTCAATTATTGAATAATACTTAGGAGTCACAATTAATGTTTAGATCAAAAATACAATTCGTATGATTTTACCATTTGATTTTGTAAATTAATTTATGCACCTACACTATAACAGAATCCAACGCCTAGGTAATTAATAAGTCGTTTGTAAATATTAATGTATTGTTACTATATTTTAATCTGATTTTATTTACACATTTTATAATTATATCCAATTTATATTAAAAATTATATAATTTATATAATTATATCCAATTTATATTAAAAATTATATAATTTTTAATAAAATATAATTTAATATGAACTAAATTACTATTAAAATTATATATAAATATATATTTTATTTTATAATGTATTTTATTTAAATATTATACATTAAATTATTATTTTAAATTAAAAAATAAATATAAATGTTAAACTATTATAATTATTTAATAATTATTAAAGGATATTTTTATTATTTTAATATTTTTATTTCTAAATATAAATAATAAAATTTATTAGAAATATATTAATTTAAAATTTACATGTATATATACCATAATAATTTATAAATAAATTTTTATCTAATTTATTTAAATTTAGATTAATAATATTTAAGTTTAATTTATAGCTAACCGAATGGGATAAAATGTATATAATTTTTATCAACTACTCACGTTCTTGTTCGGGCAAACTTACTTGTCAAAGTAGCAGTACCCACTCTCCTAGACAAATAAAGTGGGATCTACATGTTAGACTTCGTTTTTTTTAATTAATACAATTTATTTTAAAATACATATGTATTTATAAACTTATTAATAATTATAAATTTGAGAAAGAAAACTATAATTGTATTAATTAAAAAGAAATCATATTTTTTAAAATATATATATATATATATATATTGAAATATAATTTTTTTTTTAAAAAATTGATTCAGTGACTTAAATTTAAAATTATGGAACGAAATTAGCATATCTTAATAATTAAATCGACCTAAAACCTAAATGTAATATTATATCCGTTTTAGAGATGTCGGCTCGATCTATGAGTTAAACAATATTGAGATGTATGGTCACAAACGAAATATTTTCTTTCTTTGGATATAGATATTTTATTTATTATTTTAAAAATATATTTTTTATCAATACTTTTATTAGGTATAGAATGTTTATATCTTTTTAAAAAATAATTATATTAATATTTTATTTTATTAACATGAACAATTAATATAATAATTTTATTATTGTTATAATAAAAAATATATATATAATATTTATTTTATATTATAATTTATTATTATTATATAAAATCATTATTAATAAATTATTTTTATATAATAATAAAATATATCTCCTAAATTTTCAAATAATAGACACGAATAAAAAGATTTTAAAGGGGGAATTGAAAAGGACATTAGAAACATAATTGGGTTTGTAAACAGTTTTTTTTTTCTCTCTCTCTCTCTCTAAAGTGAGTGCATATTTCAAGAGTCACGGTACACATTTGTTGACACCTTTGACGGTGCATCAAAAGAGTTGTCTTTTCGGCCATATATCTTTTTTTGGGCCCTAAAGAAAATTAGATGCTGGTATAAAAGAATTAAAATATTATTTTTTTATTAATTCATGCAATTTAATAAAATTATATATTATAAATTAAATTTATTATTTTTAAATATATTAATAATTTTTATTGTAATAATAATATTATTTTATTTTTTAATATATATATATTTAATAACTGCTGTAAAATATATAGAAAGGAAAAAATCAAAATCATATCTTTACCACACTGCTGAAATAATGGGTATATTTATCTAAAATAATACCCGTCATCACCTTTATCACCAAATTATTAAAATGACGGGAATAACCATATACGCTTTAATTTTATTATATTTAAATAAGGTATTTATGAAAAAAATTATAACTTATAAAATTAAATATTATCCTGAAATATATGGAATATATATTTTTTAATTATTTTTATATATTATAATTTTATCATATAATAATTAATATAATAATTTATTATTAAATATAGTTATGTTTTAAGGTTTATATTCAAGAGGTGTTATATATATATATATATAGTAAAATATATATTTATTATTTTTTTAGTTATTATATTTTTTAATTGAAAAAATGATATAATAAAAGTATTATATTTTCTTATTTTAATAAAATATATTTAAATTATTATATTTTATAAAATATTGAGTGTTAAAAAATTAAAATTTAAGTGAAACACAATTCTATTTTATGATAAACTTGTTTATAATTTTATAAATATTATACTTAAAATTTTATTTATCGAAAATTAAAGTAAAATACGTTATGTTTCTCCCAACTACGTACATCCATTTTTGAGTATATAATTCCTAGTGTATTTATAACATTATAATATATTATTTATGATTTATGTAAATTTATAATAAATATATTTTTATTTTTATATTAATATTATTGTGTGAGTGAAAATATTGATTTCAAGTAATTATGAAGTATAAAGAGAATATTTTTTAAAAAAAATTATTATATATGTATATAAGTGTTTAATTTAGTATTTAATTTAAAATGTTATCTATTTAAATAACTTCACGTGGATGATGAGTGTTTAAAAAGCATTAAAATTATCATAATTTAATATAATTTAATTAATTAAATAGATTTATATTTGTATTATTTTATTATATTTTTATATAAATTTGTCTTTTAAAATCATAGATATTTTTATTGTTTTTCATGTATTTTCATTCAAAACTAACTTAAATACTCGAAGAAAAATACTTGAGTCAATACATTATAAATATGTTGAGAAAAAATGAGAAAAAGTCAAAAAGATAGAAAATTCGATGAATAGGTCAAAACGGTCAAAAATGTTAAAAACATAAAAATTTCACGTGTAATCACCCATTCACGCCGAAGTCCTGCACACGCTAGCACATACCCACAATAAGTCGCATGCACACATCTGCACACACGCAACCAACACACATAGGACCAATTTATGTCACGTTAGCACACTCGTGCCATGTCACGTGCTCACCAAACGCTCGTTTATCACAAATCTCATACCCCACACACGTGTCAACCTATCTAAACGTATCCAAAATCAAATTTTGAAATATTTTTCTACATTTTTTAGCTTTTTTCTCACCTATAAAAGGTTAATATCTTTTATTGTAAAAAAATACACGATTTTCTGAACTCTTCTTTCTCTAGCTTTCTTTTTCTATAAAGTTTTTTTAGTTTTAAAGTTATTATCTTTTTTAAAAGAACTATTTATGATCTTGTAGATTTATAGTTTTTGATTAAATAAATGAAAATACAAATCCGATTTGAAGGTTTTATAAAAACTGAATTAACATCAAGATTTTGTAAGGATTCTTTTGAAGTATAATTGTAAAATGAATTATTTATAGTTATTTTTATATTTTATTCTTATATGTTATATTTAATGTGTATATGATTAAATTTAATATGGTTGACTATTTGTAAATATGATATAATAATAATATCATTATACTTACAAATTATTAAAAAGGTAAAACATTTCTATAAAATAAATTGATATTATTTTTATTCAATATTTTATATTAAGAATATTATAGAGAAATATATTATTTTTCATTACAAACTTAAATTTGAAAATTAGATTTTAGAGTTTAATTATCCAGTCTGATTTAAAACATTATTTTTTTTTTGTACAATCGCCCAATAGTTAGAACGAAGCTCTATTTTAAAGTTTTTATAGGAACTATTATTTGAAAATGTATTGATAATATATTTTCAGTAATGATTTTAAACTTGAAAGTGAAAACTTTGAATAAAGTTTAATTAACTAACTTCGCGGTAGTTATAGTAAAACTCTATTTTAAAAGTTAAATGTATTGACAATATATTTTCAATAATAATTTTAAACTTGAAAGTTAATACTCAAATAATTAAATTCCTAAGTTTAATTTGAACAACTTAGATAAAGTATAATTAACTAACTCCGGTTAAAATTGTGATTAGATGATTAGCTATTTTAAAAAAATTATAACTAAAATTTAATAATTAATTAATTAATTAATAGGTATCACTTAAAAATATTAATTAATTAATATTAAATAAAAGAATTTGAATCTTACTTAAGCACACTTTAATACAATAAAGAGAAAATCAACAAATATCAATTTATATATTTAATAACTAAATAATATGAACAAGCATAATTAACTTAATTATTACAATATTAAATATTACATTGCTATGAATGATAAAAAAATTAAATTATTATTTATTGAATTTATATCTATGTGTTGTGTTTTATGTTATTAGATTAGCAAACATAAAACCAAAATATTGCGACAAGATTTTTATAATTTAATTTAATTTTTAAAAGTTTTAATAATAAATTAAAAATTATATATATTATTTTCTTAAATCGAACTTAGTAATATAATTGTTATTTTTTATAAAATAATTTGTAAACTTAACAAAAAATTTAAAAATATAAAATCAAATTATTTACGACATCATATAAATTATATTATAAATCAATTCATATATTTAATTTCAAATTTTTTATGTATACTTGTCTTAAAAAAATTTGCTTTCTAAATAGTAAATAATGTAAGAGAAAAGACAAATGTGTCATTCTAAACCAAATAGCAATTTTTATTCAAACAAGTGGGAGCTCTCATATTTAAAAAGAAAAAATAAATCGTGAGCTTTTATCGTCTGTTAAAAATTTATTTTAATCTCTATTATATTAATATAATTTTATTATATTATTTAAAAAGTCAATTAAATTTTTAAAAACTTTATATTAAAAACTTTATATTAAAAATAATATTTTAAATTATATGTTATAATTATGATAATAAGCTATAAATAAAAACATAATAAAAATAAAAAATCTATAATCGCAACTATAAATGTTAAGTATACAATTAAATATTAAAAAATATATAATTTTAAAACTCTATAATGAAGCACACGGATATTTGGCATTACTGTATTGGGCCGTGTATAATAAAATTTTAACAAAATAATCACGACATGTATTTATAATTGAAGTGATATAATTTTTTACTTTTATTATTATAGATTTAAATCTAAATTTTATTTATATAATATTTTTTATTTAATAAAAAGAGTTATTTTATTATCTTTAAAAAAATAATAAATTAATTATAAAATTATTTGTTAATAATTTATATAGAATAAAATATATATCAAATTATTATTAAAAAAAATTTATTTCCATGTTCTAGAATTATGTGGAAGCTCTGACAGAGACAGCAACCCATCCAAATCTGACTAAAAGCCTGAAGGCACCACTTATAATTATATTATTACAATTAAAAATATTTTTTATCATATATAAACTAATTGATATGATATTGAATTAAATTCTTTATATACTCATAATAATTTTAAGTTGACGGATCTCTGGCTATTCTATTCGATCCGTTCGGGTCATAGGAACAAATTGAGATAAAAATAGAATGTAACATTATTCATTTAATTATAAACAAATATTTTTTTGGGTTGCTAAATTGGATTAAATAAAAAAATGAATAAATTTGGAGCGCCATTTAAATACTCACTTTTTTATGCTATTTTTTTATTCTTTTATAAAAAGAAACGTGTCATATTTTTACTCTTAAATATTATTTAATACAAACTGATTCATTTAATATGAAAACGATTTATTTCAAATTGATTGACAAATTAGTACAATTTATTTCATATCTAACCTAAAGTGATCTATTGTAATCTATAATCAATGTTATTCTTATAATACATCTTATCATTAATATAATAATAATTTATTAAGGATAATTTTATTTAATAATAATAATATTAAAATATGTCTTCTTTATTGACACTATGTCATTAGAATAAGATAAAATACAATTAAAATAAAAAATATATATATAACGCAACCTCTTAAGTTATTTTAAAATTAAAAATAAAATAGAGAAATTATAAAAAATAATAATATTATAATTTGTAATAATAGAAATAGGACTCTGTTTAATAAATTTAAATTAATCAGTATTTAATATTAAATAAGTTTAAATGATTAATACTTATACAAATCAAAATAGATAAGGTATTAAAAAATACAAATTCGTTTGAATTTAATTTAAAAAAAATTAAGTATGAAATTATGTGTAAAATTGTTTTAATATTAAAAATGTATAAGTTATACATAAATGATGGTATTTTTATGATTATGAATTTTAAATATGTTATTTTTATTATTTTAAAAAAATCAATAATTTTGAAAATACATAATTACATATACTTAATATTTCTCTCTAAACATGAATACAATAAGAAAAATATTTTATAACATCACTACATTATCCAATAATATTTTCATATCATAAATTTAACCACCATTCATATATTAATAATAACAAGCATATCAATTTAAGTTATTGTTTTAATGATATAATATGAAAATAGTCATACAATATTATAATCAAGTTGTGTATAGATAAATTAGACCTAATATTGAATAAATTAACACCATAAATCATTAATCACCATAATTATTAAGATAGATTGGATAATCAAAATATGTGATTTTATAATTATAAATTTTATTGATCAATCGATGTAAATATAATGATAGTTTGGAACTGATTCATGTCCTAATAATGTAAATTTTATCAGAAATAAATAAATATATAAAAGTAAACTTAAAAGTGACATTATCTTATACAAATACAAGACTTATGTTGCGACAAAAGGTTATAACTAAGTGAAAGACATACATTATTTTGAGATTTTTGTTTAGTTCTAAAGCCTTAACATCGTGAGTTATGCTTCCCTTTGTTCTTATTATGAATTGTAAGTTAAATTAACTTGATAATAATAATGCATTTCTTAATGGATATTTACGATAAACTTTACATGAAACAACCACAATAATTTAAGTATAAAACTTATCCATCTTGTAAATGAAAGATAACTTTGTATGGGCATAAACAAACTCCTAAAACATGGTTTTCAAAACTATGTTGTGGTTTGATTGAGTTAGGATTTATAAACTCAAAGACAAACACCTTTATATTTATCGGATCCACTAAGAATCATTTTATCATTGTATTTATATATGTTGGTGATATTATAATTATAGAAAATGATATAAATAACAATCATCAATTAGCAATCCTACTTAACAAGAAGTTCTCATTAAAAGACTCGGATGAGATGTATTTTTTCCTTGGCATTCAAGTCCAGAGGTCATATGATCAAATTCAATTGTCATAATATAAGTATATCACCTCTCTCATTCACAAAGCAAGTCTTGATTCATACCTCTACAAACACCCATGAGTTATTCTTCATTTTTGTCTAAGCATGCTAGTATAGAGTTGCAATATACTTCGCTGTTTGGAATTGTAGTTGTGGGATTACAATACTATGTCATAATAAGATTTGAGATCGATTATGGAGTTAACAAAGTGTGTCAAATTTTACGCTCACATATCAATAGTCATTGGCTTGCTTCCAAACAAATCTTGAGGTATCTAAAAGCAACAACTTATCATGACATTGGTTTACATAAAAAAATTGTTCTTGGACTTCATGATAGTGATTAGACAAGCTATCTTGATGATATAAGGAACATTGGGGAATATTTTATATATTTTTATGATAACATTGTAACATGCATCAAGACCACTAATACCATACAACAAAATATCTCTCTCAGATGTTGATTCACCAATTGTAAAAATATTATCTAAAATAGATTTAAGATGAATTGTATATTACTCAATAGATATATCATACTTAGCAAGTATTTGAAGCTCAAGATACAAGTCCATAATTCTTGCATGAGAAGAAAGAAAAAACTTATTGAGGTGATCCTCATTATCTTGTAGCTAATACTCCTCTTGGTAGGTAAGTCTATGTTGATAGAGATGTTGATGTATAAAACTTAACCTTTGAAAAGGTTATTAAGATGATTTCAATGAACATACTTATGATTAACATGTAAAGAATCGTTCAAAAATTGTACATAAAAATAAAGTTATTTCATAAATTATATAATTCAATTCATAAGTTATGATAATCGAAAACAATTGTTATTTATATATTATGTAGTTTGTATTATCAAGCTTAATAAAAGAACCAAAAATCACTGAAGGCATAACAATATCAGAGAAGTTATTACATATATTAATCGATTAATGATCATTACCAATGAAAGGATACTATCTCTGTTATGATTGATTAAAAATAATATTAGGTTTGTTAGTCAAAATAGGAGGTGCCTAATTTAGAAGAAAATTCATGGAAGGTGGTTTACCATATTGTCAAAGATGGAGGTGTCTAACCTTGTTTGAATAAAGAATAGGAAAATTAGGTAGCCTAATTTTGTTGAATGAATAAATGTTTGGCATATGAAATGAGAACTTGAAGGCTATAAATATGGCTTCATTTATTCATTGTTAATCATCCTAAAAATAGAGAAAAACTTGTATGAGAAGTTCTTGAGTGAGAATTTTGTGGGAAAATTCTCTTGGGCTTGAAGTTGCTCTTGTCTTTTGGGTGTGTGAGAAAATTACTAAGAGTGTGGTTGTAACAATTTTCCACATAGTGAATTTTTCTTTGGTTGTCTTTTGACAACGAAAGTGGTTTTTCTCTAATTTGGAGTTTCCACCATAATTCTTGTGTTGTGTATTATCTATTTCTTTGTTATTTGATATTCTACTAAGGAGAATCTTGGGAGGGAGAATTTGTGATTATACCATTTGATCCAAATTTCCTAACAATCTATACCAAGATTAAGTATAAAGAACCTCTATTTTCAACACTATTGATGCATAATCGTTTCAAATTGAAACATCTTCAAGAATTCAAAAAAAGTTATAGACTTTGATATCAATATAATGAAGTAATACTTATAATTAAGCATATAAAACAGTGATAATTAATTATGAATACTTATTAAATTAGTTACACAATTTATTATCATTGAAATATACATATTTTGGTACATAGAAATGCACGTTAGTACACATATCTTCCAATATTTATATATACTAAAAGAAAGAATAAAAATATTGTAAAAATTTAAATTATTGTTATAATAATTATTCACCTAATTGAGAAAAAGTTTCTCATGATGCATATTTGTGAAAAAATATGAAGAATATTTTCATAACAAATTAGGTAGTTTAATTCCTTTTTATTATTATTATTTTATTACCATGTCAGACACCTATATCTATATCTATATATTAAATTAGTATAAATTATATTAGTTTATTTTTTTCTCGTTAATATTTAGCATATTAATTTGCATGCAAGGACTAAAAAAAATGCATGTGCCGATTTTATTTTCATTAAATGGTAAATAATATTATTTTTAAAATATAAAAATAAATAATTTATTAATGTATACTATTCACATAAAATTTAAAATAAATTATAAATAATATAATATGTAATTTATAAATAGTTACACTAACACAATTGTATGGAATGAAAAAATAAGGAAATTTGATGTTTTCGTATCAACAAGTACTACTATCAAGAAGCTTTTAGAAATTTTTAATTTTTAAAATATATACTTTATTTTGATAATAATAATAATTACTCTAAAAGTTATATATATATATATGAGATGACTTATCCGATTTTAAAGTGAAGTGAAGGCCAAGGCTGGTTCACAATAATAAATGGTAATATCGGTCCAGGCAACCACTTTTTTCCGAACTTTTATTACAGCTGAAACACTCACAAGTAAGGTGACGAAAAGGTGTCTGAAACAAACAAAAAAAAACCTTGTTAATTTTTTACAATAATAATTAATATAACAAATAATTATAAGTTAAATATAATAGATATAATTATATTCAATGTTGTATATATATGATCTATGTGTTTACAAGATTTCATTTTTAACCTCTATTAAAACAATATTTTGTTTTTCATACAACTTAAAACAACATATGTTCACTTAAAAAATATTTACTTTTTTTGTAAAAAAACCATGTTGTTTATGCGGTAAGAAAAGTAGGTTAAAAGTGAAATTCATGCATAAAAAATATTATGTTATCAATTAAAATAATTATATCTTTATATATCTATATACATAAAAACTTAAAATTTAAGGATGTCACGTCGTTTGGTCGTTCTCTCATTTATACTTTTTTTGTTCGTTGTTCGAATTACATTTTTTTTCATTTATATTAATAAAATCAAAATATCTATATAATAAATATATTTTTATATTTTTTGATATTTTTTATACCAATAAATAAAAAAAATCATATAATAAATGTATTTTTAAGAATATTTATTTATATAATGTAATTATTTTTATTATATGAATGTTAACAATTTATACAATTAATCATTGTCTATTTAATGAGTATTCAATTAATTCACTTATGAGTATATCATTTTTTAATATTCATATAATAAATACAAAGCACAAATCTTTGATCAACTAACTATGCTTCTTATTCTTTTTCTCATACACTAATAAATATTAAAATACTTATATAATAAATATATTTTTTAAAGTTTTTTTGTTATTTTTTACATTAGTAAATATCAAAATGTTCATATAACAAATACATTTTATGAATAATTATTTTATATTATGTAATTATTTATTATATAAATGACGACAATTCATGTAATTAATGGTTACTCATTTAATAAGTGTTTGATTAAATCACTCGTGAGCATATCATATTTTTATTGAATGTATACATGTATTTATTGATGTTTATTTTGTATAATATAATTATTTTATTATTATAAGAGTGATAATTCATATAGTTAATAATTATCTATTTAATGTGTGTTCGATTATCGTATTTTTGTTGAGATAATAATTTTTATGTTGAGATCATATCATATCTCCTATTAATTAAAAAAAGAATGATAAGTTAATATAATTTTTTTTTAAGAAAAATGCTTATTAAATCTAATAATATATTGTAATTCATGTAGATTAACTTAATAGAAAGTAATAATATTAAATAAATAAGTTTATATATTATTATGTTATATTTGACTTATTTATTAAATAAAGTTATATAATTATTATTAATATTGTGATAAATCATTGATTTTTATATTGTATTTGAATTATATTGCTGATGAAATAATTACTATTATATATTTATTTATCATTAAAACACAAATTAATTAACTATTTATTTTAAGAGTATTTCTATAAACTATTTTATAAAAAAATAACTTAAAAATTTATATTCAAAAATTAAATTTTTATTTTGTTTTATAAAATAAAAAATTTATAATAATAATTAATATTATTATATATTTATCAAATTTAAATAATTAATTTATGTATACGCATGTTCCGAAAACTAGCACATACATAAGCACAAACGGTGGTTGATGACTAGTAACTTTATTTTATTTATTTATTATTTTTTACATCAATAAATATTAATTATTTATATAATAAATATTTTTTTTTATTAATTTTTTATATTAATAAATATCAAAACAAAACTTTACTTTGTTCATTTTTTCCTCGATTCTTGTTATTCATAAAATAGTAACGTGTCTCAACCTTTACTTGTATCACACCTAGTCACCTATATGAATGATAAAGGAATAAACAAACAACGAACAATCAGTTTCAATAAAAACACTAATTTTATACAATTAAATTATTTATTTATTATAAATATATCATTTTGCATATTTTTATTTGGATTTGCATTACATGAATAACATTAATGATAACTTAGACATAATAATTAATGAATTATGTAAGATACGTGCTTATCATATTTTAAAATATTTTATGCACTTTTAATATAAAGAATGATATTAAATAAATTATTGAAATCTAAATGGAATTATAATAAAATTAACATTAAAAATTATAATATAAGATTTAAACAAAAAGATTATTAAATAAAACTTATTATAAAAATGAGAATTTTTTTTATTTAATTTAAATTAAATAAAAAAATTTATTCAAATTAAATTGGTTGTTTAAATTTATTAATGTAGATTGATTTTAAAATTTTTAAAATAAATATTTATTAAATTAGTTTGTATTTTAATTTAAACTCAATCAATCTCTATGCATTCAACCATATGTCATCCCTCTGATCTATTTGTTGACCATGGTCCTTCGATCTCTTTGGTGGTGTTTACAAGACTGGGATAAGACTAGCCCCTATCAACTCACGTGTTTTAACTACAACCTTCCAAGAAAGACGAGTTTTCAAAGGACGATTCCTTTAAAACGTTGCCACCACATTTTCAAGAATATTACAAATATTGCCAAGGGGCCTCCTCTTTCTCATGAAGATGCTGTATTTATGACTTCATTATTTAGGAGGAAATATATTTCGTGTACCTAGTGGTATTACTATATTCATGTTACATGCAATTGTGTTTTTTTTGGTAATAGTGTATGTATTATTTAAAAATAAATATATATTTAATTATATACCATTTGGAGCCAATACTCATTTATTAGAGGGCCATTAAAGAAACTAAAATTTTAAAATAAGTATAAAAAATATATTAAATATTTAAAATTATAATAATTAAAAAATAAATCAACTATAAATCAAAGAATAAAAAAATGTATATAAAATTATCATTAGAGTATAAATGCTTATTTTACTTTTAATGAAAAAATAGTACTCATTTTTTTCTCAATATCAAGGAGTGCCATGGTCCCATGTCTCCTCCCTTTTGCCCTGACTGACATCAATTAGCTTCTTGTTAGTTAGTTTTATTAACAGTATGAATAATTTGTTTTTAGAGATTATATTCTATCTCTATTTACTTACTTGAGTTTTAAATAAAGATAATAATTTTTCAATTCATAAAAAATAATATAATTATGTGACTATTTAATAACATAACATTAATTAAATTGTGATACGTAAATTAACAAATATATAGAGTTATGATAAAAAGTATTTTTATTTAATTTTTCATAATACTTAATTAGATAATAATTTAAAATAGAAAATTAATTACAATAAATTTATACATATAATTTATGGAGGAGAAACTATTATTTTAGATGATTAGGTAATGCCACAAATTATAGCATTTTTATTTGACAGTTAATTTTTTTTGAAATATACACAATGATTTAATTTGATAAATATATAATAATATTAATTATTATTTAAATTTTTTATTTTATTAAATAAATGAAAGTTAAGTCTTTATATACAAATTTTTAAGTTATTTTTATTATAATTAAAAAATTGATGTTAAATTATTTTATAAAATGATTTGTAAAATTATTCTTAAAATAAATAATACGTTAATTTGTTACTTTATCAATGAATAAATATATAATAATAACTATTTTTTGAGTAATATAATCAAAATATAATATAAATATTAGTGATTTGTTACGATATTGACAATAATACATTACTTTATTTAATAAATAATTCAAATATAATAAAGCATACGAACTTATTCAATTATTATTTTTACTATCTAATGAGTTATTTCTACATGAATGATAGATATGACTTGATTGAATTTAATAAGTATTTTTTGCTTAAAAATAATCTATATTAACTAATTTTTTTTAATTGATATGAGATATGATATGATTTCGCTATAAAAATTATTAGTTTAATAAAAATATAATCTACTCACAAGTAAATTTATCAAATACTCATTAAATGAGTAATTATTAACTGTATAAATTGTTATCTTTAATGTATTTTAAAATAATTGTATTATAAAAAATAACTATTCATACAAAGTGTGTTTATTATATGAAGATTTTGGTATTTATTAATATAAAAGTTAATAAAAAACATTCAAAAAATGCATTTATGATATGAATATTTTAATATTTATTGGTATAAAAAAATAAAAATAAAATAAAAATTATTAATTGTATGAATTATTATCCTTAATATAATAAAAATAATTATATTATACAAAATAATTTAAAAAATATAATTATATATTAATAATAAAAATAATAAATAAATTGTATTTATTCATTTCCTACAAAGCTTAAGGAAACAATAACTAACTAACCCAATATAAATCAATTAAGAAATAAACTAAACAAACAAAAAAAAATTCAAAACCAAATATTTTATGCTAAGTTAGTTTGAATAGTTTGGATGGGTTTGTTAGTATCAATTTTGTACACCACTAGAAAGGATAACAATTTATTGTTTAACTTTAGTGCTATCTTGTAAGATAAATTCATAAGAAATTTAGATAGAAGAGAGAAAAAAAATTAAAAATACAAATAGGCAAAAAATAATATCTGATGAGTCAATCTCTCTTCTAAATGTACTTGTCTATAAATTTTCTACGCCAATTACACACGCAATTTATGTTAAAATAGATTAAACCATCTTTTTTTTTTTAGAGAAAGTGACCAATATCAACAAAAACAATTGGTGTTGTGTGTAAAAATATTTTAAATCCCTTGTATGCGAATTTATTTTTTAATTGGTTTTAAAAGTTTAGTTGTATGTTTTTTTTAAAAGTAACCATTTATCTATATTATGGTTAAAGATAACAAATTTTATGATAAATTGATTAATCAAATCGAATACAAATAAAAAAAATATAAATGAATTAAATTTGAATGAACTTAAATAACTTAAAAAAATCAAGTTAGGTTTGAGTCGGTTTATATGTTTGAAATCAAATTAAAAATGTTATAATTTTATAATATATATATATATATATAAAATGTTATAAATGATATCATTACTTAAAATTGTTAAAATTAAAAATATGTTATAAATTGTTTTGAATCTTAATATTTTAGTTATGATATAATAGGATGTTGTTAATGTGGATTTTTTTTTGTACTTAACTACTTTTTGTAAGATTATTTTTTTCTTTTTGTTGGTTCATATAATGATATTTGTACGAATGAGTTTTAATATTATTAATTTTTTTTAATTTATAAAAAATAAATTAATTAAAAAATATAAATAATAATTAGAGTTAATTTAGGTTAAACGGTTAGTATTTTATTTGAATTCAAAGTCACTATTAATATTAGAATTAAATTTGATTTAACCTAAAATATGAATAATTTGAGTAGGTTAAATCAGAGAAGTTCACTCATTAAACCTTCACGAATTTAAACAATATTTTTTATGAAAATATAATATATTTGTTGAAAAATATCAATTTTACCTCGATAACATAAATAAAACATAAAATTTAAAATTTGTGAAAAAATATGTAAACTTTACATACATATTTATGAAATATATGTAAAATTTATATACATATTTTTGTAATAATATCTACACTTTACATGCATATTTTTGAAAGAGTATGTAAGTTTCAAATACATAATTTTAGAAAAATAATATACAAGACATATACATATATAATAACTATACAATTTTGTTAATAGATAATAATAAAATAATATTTTAAAAAATCAATCAAAATTAAATAATAAAAGCTAGTTAGACGAAAAAATTAGATGTAAAATTTAATAAAGATAATGGACGACAAAAGAGTAAATTCCAAAGGTCAAAATAGAGTGATAATATTATTTAAATAAAATATGTATTATTCTATATCCTTTTAAGTAATTATTATTGAATTTTGATACTAAATTATGGTATAATAAAAGAATTCATTATAATTATAGTATAATTTAATTGTTTATCTAATTTTATTTTTAAATTTTTAAAAATAAATTTTTATATTATAAAAAATTATATATATATATATATATTGTATATTTAAAATATTATTATTTTTATATTACAAAAAAAGATACATTTTTATTAAATTAAAAGATTAAAATAAAATTTTATAAAATCATGGTATCAAATTAAAAAAAAGAGTAAATTATAAAGCAATAATTTTATCAAATTTTTAATAAGTTATATTTTTTAAAATTTGTGCATCATCTTAATGTTGTATTTTCAAATATTTGAACAAATTTTAATTTTTTATATATTTTTTAAAAATTTAATTCAAATGGAATTGAATTTTATCAATGAAGATAGATAGATATTTAAAAATACAGTGTAAAAAGTAAAATAAAAATAAAACAGAATGATTAAATGAACTAAATTATTTAAAAATATAACATTAAAATAATTAGTACTTTAAATTTGTGAAATTATTTAGTAAATTTTTCAACTGTGAATATCGCTTTCCAAGTAATTTTAATCTCCTTTTCGGTTGTACAGTATCTCTAAATATTGAACGTTCGATCGATCCAAAGATTCATATCTAATCACAAGGAATGTATTTTGTTCAGTGAACGTACCCATTCAGGAGCAGCACGTTCGTACTATAACATTACACTTGTTCTTTCAACCGAGGTACAGCTGTCAGCTAGATTTAGCGCGCCGATTGATTAAAACAAAATCAATTATATTTATCACGATTATACGACGATCATAACTACATGAATTTTTAATTAAATATAATTATATTATTAATGATATTATCCCACATTATAAATATTTTTTTATATCTAAAATAACAGAAGCCGGCTCGGTACCCCCCCTTATGAGTTATCTTATCAACAGTACTTGCTTATCATAACAACTTATCAGAAGTTCATTAAGTTATGATATGTATCTGTACTTATCATCCCCATTATCTGTTTTTTCCTTCTATAAAAATCACATCTGGAAAATTTGATGTCTCTTACATATAAATAACAACGAATTATTCGCATTTCTAGAGAGAGAAAGTATAAGAGATAGGGTTTACTATTGAGTCGAGAGAGAGAGAGAGGCTCGTTTGAACTTCTTCAACCTCTTGGTCCTTCTGGGTTTGTATTATTGCTTTGATTTTGTCTTCAAGGTGAGAGCTTCCTTACTTTATCTCTCTTCCATTGTTATTTTAGAATATTACTACTTTATTATTTTTGCTTCAATTTGTTTGCTTCGTATCTTTGCTTGATTTCCCCCCCTTTTAAATCTTGGATTGGGTCATTTAAGGCTGCTTTTCTTTCTCTGTCTCTTTGATCATTCTAAGGGAAAAAAATAGAAATTTATTTCCGTTCACTTTTTTCCCTCTCTGTTCGTCGGTGTGTCTGAATACATCTTATAAGTGATAATCACCTCTGAAATTGTTTTCTGCTTAATGATCTAGTTCTGGGTATTGCATACGATTCAATTTTGTAGCCATTTTTTTGTAATTTTTGAATTTATGAGCTATTTTCAGCTTACCCTTTTCGAATTTCTGTGTATTTTTTCAATTTATTTACAGATCTAGCCTTCTTTTGTTTTTATTGGCGATTTTTGTTTGCAAGATAAAAATAGACGGTCAAGATGTCCTCTCTCAGTAGGGAGCTTGTGTTTCTGATCTTACAGTTTCTAGATGAAGAAAAGTTTAAAGAGACTGTTCACAAGTAAGCATTTAATTGTTCCTATTTTTTTAATATTTTAAAATTAAATATTTGTTAATATTTATTATTATTATTATTATTTTTTTTTGGCTGCTTGTTAGTTTTGTCTTATTAATCGGCTTAAAACTTAAACAGGCTAGAACAAGAATCTGGGTTTTTCTTTAATATGAAGTATTTTGAGGATGAGGTACATAATGGCAATTGGGATGAAGTTGAGAGATACCTTTCTGGGTTTACAAAAGTAGATGACAATCGTTACTCAATGAAAATTTTTTTTGAGATAAGGAAGCAGAAGTATCTTGAGGCATTGGATAAGTAAGTTTGAAATTTCATCGATTTCAAGATCCTTCCCCCCCTCTCTGATAGGAAATTTTTGTCTGTTTCTGACTAGTTTAGCTAACTTGATAGGCATGATCGACCCAAGGCAGTAGAGATATTAACTAAGGATCTAAAAGTTTTTTCTACATTTAATGAAGACCTTTTCAAGGAGATCACTCAGCTCTTGACCTTGGAAAATTTTAGGTATGTGATAACTGACTTTTTTTTTGGGTTACTTTTGAGCAACAATATGAAATTTTCATGTATGTCCACTTTATACTTGTTTGTACAACAGTGAAAAGTTTGTAAAGTGAGCATGTGTGGAAGAAGTAATGTTTTAGCTAGAAAGTGTGTATTTAGGGTTATTTACTTTTTAAAAAAGTTTTGGTTTCAGTAGCACAGGTAATTATGATTATTTTGATGTATTATAGGGAGAATGAACAGCTATCTAAGTATGGAGACACTAAGTCTGCCAGGGCAATCATGTTGGTTGAGCTCAAGAAGCTGATTGAGGCCAACCCGTTATTCCGTGATAAGTTGCAGTTCCCCAATCTTAAAAATTCAAGGCTGAGGACCCTTATTAACCAAAGGTGATTTCTTTTAAATTATGTGTTAAGTTAGGTGGCAAAATGTGACAGGAGGTTAATTAGGGCCCCCAACTGTTTCATTCAATCATATTTTGCAGAGTGATTTACCAAACTAGTAAGGCATTTAGGTTAAATTTCATTTTTTACCAAAATTATTCTTGAGGTAAGGGTTACCAGTGTTCTGGTAAGGCATTGTCTTATCGTGGTAAGTCTTACCATGACATTGGATGCCATATTAAGCCTTTCCACATCAGGTAAATGCCTTACCATGAATTTCATTTTTTTTACCATCGCTCTAAGGCAAGGCATTGTCTTGTTGTGGTAAGTCTTATCATGACAGTAGATGTCAGTGGTAAGCCTCCACATACTGGACAAATGTTTTACCACAAATTTTATTTTTTATCAAAATTGCTTTGATTGTGATAAACCTTAACTCCGAGTGATTTTGATAAAAAATGAAATATTATCCAAAATCAAGTGATTTTGGGTTATTTTTTCCATTTTGCTACACAAGTTGATATTTGGAGAGTTCCTGAAAAAAAATAAAAAATAAAAAACACGCTGTTGTAAACTTATAGCTGTGAACTTCATTATTGCTAAAGGATACTGCTCTGATGATAATAATGATGTTATTTTACTGCAACATTTTATTTGGGCTTGGTCTCTTTATTCTAAAGGAGTTTATGCATGATCCATCGATATGTTCCATTTATTTTGAGCTAGATTTTTGTTATTCAACATGTTTGGAACACAAGGAAAGTACTGTTTTTTTTCTTTTAGTGTTTTGGAGAACCTGCATTAGTGGTTCTCATCAATAGTATAATACTCTTAAAGTTATTGGGGGGAAACTGATTTCCTTTATGAATTGCAGCTTAAATTGGCAACATCAGCTTTGCAAAAACCCAAGGCCCAATCCAGACATTAAAACTTTGTTTGTTGATCATTCATGCGGACAACCTAATGGTGCTCGGGCCCCATCACCTGCAAACAATCCTCTGCTTGGATCTTTACCAAAAGCTGGAGGCTTTCCACCTCTAGGTGCACATGGGGTAGGTTATACAGCTTAATTGATAACCAAATTTGTTAGAGCACTGTTCGTTTCAAGTGGAGAATGGATCTCAACTATAGGATGCAGCATGTGACTGGATGTTAAAAAGTGAACTCAACTATTTCATACGTCACATTCTGACACCTCAGTTGATATCTAATCTCAATTTGTAATGAGGTTTATCCAATATGTTTTAATAAATATTTCTTTAATGAGCTTTTACCTCCTTTGTTCAGCCTTTTCAACCCACACCAACACCAGTTCCCACACCCCTTGCTAGTTGGATGTCCAATCCTTCAACTGTTACTCATCCTGTAGTTTCTGGAGGAGGAGGTATTGGTCTTGGTTCTCCATCTATCCCCGGTAAAATATCATGTTCTGATTTAAAGCTCTCATTTTTCTTTGGTACACACATAACATGTATTAAATAGCTCTTATCTGGTTCCTTTTGCTTATATAGCTGCATTGAAGCATCCAAGGACTCCTCCAACTAATCCTTCTGTGGACTATCCATCTGGTGATTCGGATCATGTCGCTAAAAGAACTAGGCCTATGGGGATGTCCGAAGAGGTATTGCAAAATATATCAAGCTATTAACTCTTGTATATTTGTATGAACTCATATTCTAATTGTATCCTTTCTTGATTTGTTTTTAAATCACCATTGCAGCTAAATCTACCTGTTAATGTGTTGCCAATGACGTTTCAAGGTCATGGTCATGTTCATGGTCACGGTCATGGTCATGCTTTTAATGCACCAGATGAATTGCCGAAAACTGTTGCACGGACTCTGAATCAGGGTTCATCCCCTATGAGCATGGACTTTCATCCTGTTCAGCAAACATTACTTCTTGGTTTGTCTTTGACTCGAGTCCATGTTGTCATAGTAGTGATTGGTGCTTCTCTTAGTATTATTAATTGACCATTTGATACTTCTCATGCCTCAGTTGGTACCAATGTCGGGGATATAGGGTTATGGGAAGTTGGATCTAGAGAACGTTTGGTTTCAAGGAACTTCAAAGTTTGGGATCTTAGTGCTTGTTCAACACCTCTGCAGGTTCGCCTATTCTTTTTGCGTTCTTGTTTATTTCACCGTGGATTATAATAAACCTCAATGCTTTTAAAACTGACTGTATTTCATTTAATTCAGGCTGCTCTAGTAAAGGATCCTGGTGTTTCTGTTAATCGTGTAATTTGGAGTCCTGATGGTTCTTTATTTGGTAAGCTAAATAATAAATCGAAACAGACTTAGTTAATTCAAGTTAAACTTTATAATCATTTCTAGGATGAACTGTAGAACTTTATATGTGAAGAGTCTCTACAACTGAGGTAGCATACAATTGTTGGTTAATAAAAGTGGGTCCTTGTTAAAATATATTCAATTGAGGTGTCTAGTTATTCTCTGCTGCAACTTGATATAAATAGAATTGCTCTTTGCATTTCCATTTTCTGGCAGGTGTTGCATATTCCAGGCACATTGTTCAAATATATTCTTATCATGGAAGTGATGATGTTAGGCAGCATCTAGAGGTATGTACGATTAGCACGGTGTTTCAAAAATTTCACTCTATCTTGGTGGTACTACTTTTGACATTTACATCTGTATTCTATGCAATCCAGATTGATGCTCATGTTGGTGGAGTAAATGATCTAGCATTTTCCCATCCAAACAAGCAACTTTGTGTTATAACATGCGGTGATGACAAGACGATCAAGGTTGGTAGTAAGATTTCTTTCTTAATTTGTTTTGCAGAAGTAAGTTTGCTGTCAATTCTTGATTGTTTTGGGGACTTTCAGATCTGGGATGCTGCTACCGGTGCAAAGCAATATACCTTCGAGGGTCATGAGGCTCCTGTTTATTCTATTTGCCCCCATTATAAGGAAAACATTCAGGTATTGTTTTCACGTTTTTTAGGCATGTCATGCATCACCTCCATATACCAACTCCAAGCCTTTGATGCAAAGACTAAAATATCGATATTTATAAAGATATCGACACTTTTTTACGGAAAATCAAATAAATATTGAAAGATATATTGGTATGGATGGAAATTTATGTAAAACTTAAAAAAGTTAATTTTTTTTATGAAAATTAAAACTTCATGATATAAACCATGATATTTAGTTAAAAAAAATTACATTGAACAATATTTTTGATATTTTGGAGTTATATCTATAAAAAATATTCTGTTTGGCAAAAAAAAGAAAAACACTGAGCCTTTGCATGGCTTAATGTGATCTTTGGTTAAGTTGCAGTTTATCTTTTCAACGGCTTTGGACGGAAAGATAAAGGCATGGTTGTATGATAATGCGGGATCACGAGTTGATTACGATGCTCCTGGTCGTTGGTGCACAACCATGGCATATAGTGCAGATGGTACAAGGTTAATTCTCTCAGCCATATTATAAAGACTACTGCCCTTTGCTACTTCTAGGTGCATGGTTGAGCTAAAGTTTGGTTCCATTGTTTTTCCTTACCTCTTCTAATGAGTGATGGATTTGCAGGCTTTTTTCATGTGGAACAAGTAAAGATGGGGAGTCATTCATTGTTGAATGGAATGAAAGTGAAGGGGCTGTAAAGAGAGCCTATCAAGGATTCCGTAAGCGTTCCTTGGGTGTTGTGCAATTCGATACCACAAAGAACCGATTTTTGGCTGCTGGTGATGATTTCTCTATCAAATTTTGGGATATGGACAATGTTCAACTTTTAACCACTGTTGATGCTGATGGAGGTCTGCCGGTAAGTTAAAAGTTAATTACTTTATGCTAAATTTGAGCAAAACCATCAAAAATATTTGTCACTCAATACTTGTCTTTCTTAATTCTTAGGCAAGCCCCCGTATTCGCTTTAACAAGGATGGAGCTCTCTTGGCTGTGTCTGCCAATGAAAATGGGATTAAAATTTTGGCAAATATGGATGGTGTTCGGCTACTGCGCAATTTTGAAAATCTTTCTTATGATACATCGAGGACATCTGAAGCTGTGGTGAAGGTAGCCTTATTAGTTTTGTACCTACATATTTCTATAATGCAATTTTATTATGCTTAATATGTGATATATCCATTCCAGCCTACAATAAGCCCTATTACAGCTGCTGCAACAAGTGCTGGATTGACAGACAGAGGTTCAACTGTTGGTATTACTGGGATGGTATGTTTTATATGGTGTTAGCCATTGGTTAAATGATTTTCACTTGTGTCTCTCTCTCGGGCCCTTTTAACTGCTATATTTATATTTAAGCTTTAAATCTTCTCAGAATGGGGATGTTCGGAACCTGATGGAAGTGAAACCTAGAATGGTGGAAGAAGCGAATGACAAATCAAAGATTTGGAAGCTCACAGAAATTAATGAACCATCTCAATGTCGGTCTTTAAGGCTCCAAGAAAACACGAGAGTGACCAAGGTACAACACTTTTTTAAGTGAGTCTTAAAGGGGGATTTTATGACATAACTGCTACATGTGGCTGACAAGTAGAGGATGGCAATTTGGGCTAAGGGACACAACATGAACATGATACATTATTTTTCGGTTAGAATTAGTTGCAACTTTTGTGATACCTTTGTTTTTTTAAGACTTATGTACTAGCAGCTTTAGTTGGACCTATTGTTGACTCTGTTACCTTCTGTTTTCTTCACCTTTCATATTTCAATGAAATGTTTATGTTTTCTATATATTTTGTTTTCTTACTATTAGCTTGACTAAAAATAATTTAAAATTTTCATAATGTCATATGTGAATTTGGTTCAAATATATGACAGGAACACACACAACACGACATGAACAAGATACAAACTTGCACAACAGAGTACGATTGACACCCCTACTGACCAGTCCTTTATTCCTCTTTGCCTTGATTATCACAGATAGCAAGGTTAATATATACAAATTCAGGGAATGCTATTCTGGCGTTAGCATCAAATGCCATTCATCTACTATGGAAATGGCAGCGAAGTGACCGTAATTCTACTGTCAGGGTTAGTAGATTCCAAATTTTCTAACTAAATATCACCTAAACAATATTTCCATCAATTTCAATTACATTGTTCCTCTACATTTCAGGCTACTGCCAATGTCTCGCCTCAACTTTGGCAGCCAACAAGTGGCATTTTAATGACTAATGATTTGAATGATGCTAATCCTGAAGATGCTGTACATTGCTTTGCACTTTCCAAGAATGATTCTTATGTAATGTCGGCATCTGGTGGAAAAATTTCTCTTTTCAATATGATGACATTTAAGGTAAATTATAAGAGGGAAAATAACTATAGAGCACGTGAGATTTTCAAAACTGCAAAAACCACCTCAACTTTGAAAAAATAAGCAATCATATCCCTAGTTCTTGATTTTTAATTTTTAATTTTTAATTTTTAATTTTTAATTTTTAATTTTTAATTTTTAATTTTTAATTTTTATTTATTTATTTTTCAAACATGAAGCTTTTTTTTGGTGCATATCTAGAGTGGGAAATTAGCAATTTGTAATTAACCCTAAATAGGACATCTAGTAGATTTGGAGTTTTACTTCACTTCCATTCAACATTTCTCAATTTCTTGATGGAAAGTGCAGACAATGACAACTTTCATGCCTCCACCACCTGCGGCAACATTTCTTGCTTTTCACCCCCAAGATAATAATATTATTGCTATTGGTATGGATGATTCCACCATTCAAATATACAATGTTCGGGTTGATGAGGTACGGATCACTTTGTGAACACATATATGTACTTATTATCATATGGATCGCTTGTTCTTTCAACTCTATTTGCTCCATGCAGGTAAAGAGCAAGCTGAAAGGACATACCAAAAGGATTACTGGCCTTGCCTTTTCTCATGCATTAAATGTGCTAGTTTCATCAGGGGCAGATGCTCAGGTGATGATTTCTGGTTTGATTTGTGTCATGATCTATGTTACATGGACTCTTTAGGACACAATTTTGTCTTTATTCACATTATGGTGTTTCAGCAAAAGTTTTGGGGTTGATCAATGTTGTTATGTCTTTGCCAAATCTATTCAAAAAATCTGATTTGGTGGATAATTTATTTAACCTTTTGCCCTGCTTTCAGATTTGTGTATGGAAGTCTGATGGATGGGAAAAACAGAGAAATAAGTTCCTGCAAATTCCACCAGGAAGAACAACATCGGTACTATCAGACACACGTGTTCAGTTCAATCAGGACCAGATACACTTCTTGGTTGTGCACGAGACCCAACTTGCCATTTACGAAGCGAACAAACTAGAGTGTGTAAAGCAGGTAGCTTTGTTGCAGGTTCTCTTGTTCCTTATATGCATTGTTGGATTTGTTTGCTATTATCTATGCCTTGGAAGCTTTTTAAGAAGTCATGGCCTTTTTGGAACCACTTCTCCTTTGTGTTGAAAGTACTTTAAAATGATTTAACACTTCTAAGGGTGTTCAGTATTTCTTAAGATAAGTGCTTTTAAAAATTTGAGAAGCACTATTTCTTGAAGACAAATACTTCTCTTGAATAAAATTTTGACTAAATCATTTCATTGTAAACCACTTCGATTGGAAACACGTGTAGAAAAAGCAAATTCCTACGGGTTCTAAGTTTCATATTTCAGTGAAAGTGATATTTTCAACATGTTAAGCTTCAGATTATCTTTAAAATTGTAGGCAGACGTACATGTGAGGAAAGTTTTAGTTAGGTTTGATATGCTCAAATGCATTGTCAGACCAGATCCTTTTTGGTTTTGTGTGATTGCTTGGACTTGTAACTTTCAATGGTAACATGTTGGCTCTTCCATAATTTATATTTAATGAATTTTATTTAATGTTTTAGTGGATCCCACGTGAATCTACTGCACCAATCTCTCATGCAACATTCTCATGTGATAGCCAACTGGTATATGCCTGCTTTCTAGATTCAACAGTGTGCGTCTTTAGCAGCACAAATCTCAGACTACGATGTCGAATCAATCCTTCTGCTTATCTACCCTCTAATGTCAGGTACTCTTTGACCCATTTTTATAATTTCAGCTTGCTCTATCTTAATTCAGATTGGAAACTTGTTCTTAGCTATTATCATTACAATTATGCCTTCAAGACTTAGTTTTAGCATCATAGTGCAATTTGGGCCCTAATTTTGCATTTTTGGAGTTGGGGCAAAAAATGTCACAAAATAACGGTAGTCATAAACCTGTGATTTTGGGCTAATTTTTGAAGAAATTCAAAAAATCTGCAACTTTAGGGTCTCGAATATTGATTATGGGTAATTTTGAAGCCTGTTTCCTCAGGCATCGGCAAAAAAATTCCTTTGTTGGATAACCAATAACCCTAATCCATATTAGTTACTTTGTTCAGCAGCTCCAGTGTACAACCGGTCGTTATTGCAGCCCATCCTCAAGAACCGAATCAATTTGCTCTAGGACTTTTGGATGGTGGAGTTCATGTTTTCGAGCCCCTTGAATCCGAAGGCAAATGGGGTGTGCCTCCACCTGTTGAAAATGGATCATCAAGCAGTTTACCAGCTACTCCAGTTGGAGGTTCTGGTTCAGATCAACCTCAAAGATGATTAATTATTGGCCAGAGAGCACCAAGTTTCTTTTACATGCTTGGCTTTCTGGCTGTTTCAATCTTTTAGGTACACCTTTTTCCGTGTTTGTTCTTACGTCCATCGCATTTAACTCATTGCTGACTTATCTTCACTCTCTTTTTCATCTTTTTTTACTTTTTATTTTTTTGCAGTTCATGGTTCAAGACGAGATTTGTCATGTACTGAACAACGTGCAAAGATGTAGAATGGACATGATTTCAAATGTTGTTAGGTAAACATGATAGTATTCGTTAGAAGTAATTCCACCTTCCCTCATTCGATTTAGATCTGTTTTCTTAACCTTGCTTTCTTCTCTTTTAATAAGTCATCAAAAATATAAATTCTGTAACATGTTAAGTTACACCTTGGCCTGAAAATTTTCCTTGCTGTTGTTAAAGTATTTAAGTTTTGTAAATGTGTTTAGTTGGAAGATTGTAAGTACCATAGCTGTAAGTTTTATTTTATGAAAAAGTGAGGCTTGAAACAAAAATTGCAGTACCAGTTCCAACAGTGCTGTTCATTTGTTCGAGCTTATCTGAATCAATTTTTTCTCCAGTAAACCAGATCAAAATATCTATAAATATTTTTTTTGTTATATCAATTTATATATATATATTTGAAGAAACCAACCTCATTATTGCCAAGAATTTTTTATTTATTTAATAAAGTCTTACATCGAGAAGACGTCAAATATAAAAACCCTTCAAAAAGGTATAGAATAAATGAAATAAAATGATCAAACTAAAATAAAAGTATTATTTCTTATGAGATAAAAATAACTAAAAGTATTTGATTTTTCAAACTTTAATGTAATAAACCTGATAAAAAATTCAATAAAATAAATTACTCATAATTATTAAATGATAAATGTTTTTAAAAAATTTATACAGGGTCAGGTGCCTCCAAATGCCCATAGTTACCAATATACAAATATGTGTTGATATTTTTATTATTATTTCTATTTTATAGATTTTACCAAAAAAAATAATGAAATTTTCATTTAATCCTTGGATTTAATATGTTGAATGTGATGTGACCCAAAAAAAAAAAAAATCTTTAACTCACCATTGTTGAGTTTCTTTTAAGACTTCAAGATAGCTTGGCCCTGATATGATAAAAGTGTGTATTGAATGAGAATAAACCTCAATGAATATTATTGATTGAGCTCTAAGTTATATACATACAAGCAAGTATCATTCAGGTAAAACAACCCATAACAACTTATAATCAGTTACAATGGTGTAGCTAGTCTACATCCCACTATATTGTACTTATGGTGAAATGTAACAATCTTGAAGGTTACAAAAGATGTTGAAATGAAGGAGAAAAAAGTAGTTAATAACTTCAACAAGTTTACATTTTACTCCTTGGTTTCAATAAGTTCAACAGAACCATAAAAACTTAATCATGAAAATAACTTGATTAAATAATTAAATAAAGCAAGAGTTTAGTGAACTCAATTTTATATCATATGTTGGAGTTATGTTGTAATGTTTATTGTTTCGTCTAAAATAACAATGAGGAATTAAAAAATAATAATTCATATAAATTCATCAAGCAAACGTATTGTTTTTTTCTTTTAAATATCTCAACAGGAAAGTTTTATAATACGTATCTTTTATTTTAATTTTTTTAATTTTAAATAATACATACAATGTAGTTTATAACTTTACATCAATAGTTTTTTTTTTAATTATTATTATAAAGAAACTTTACCTGTAGGGTTAATATTAGATTTTTTTGGCGAGTGCATGAGATTATTTAGATATATTTAAAAACTAGATTTGACATATTTTAATGAGTACGAGAATGTTAAATAAGATATAGATAGGATGTGCTCGTAGATATCCCTAAATTTAATTTTTTTATATGGGTGGTTATTACAGTAATAAAATTATGGTTAATCAAATATATATTAATATTTTTATATATATATATAATTGTATAAAAAATATTTTTTTAATATTAAAATACACGATATTTTAAATAATTAAATAGAGTTTTATTTATTATTATTTTATATTTTACTTAAAAACATATACTAAATAGGTAAAAAATGAAAATTAGTATTAATATTTTAAATAATGTAGTAGATTAAGAGATAACATTTATTTTTTTAAATTAAATATATTTTTGAATAAATATTAAAAAATAAGAATCGTGAATTATAAAAAAAATCATACACATTCATAACAGATAGTTATTAACTAAGCGTATCTAAAATTAGTGTAGGATGGTTATGATTATTATCATAATCATCCTTACTCGTCTTCATGCGTATTCTTAATGGTATGTTTTACCTTATAATTTAATGGTAAAATTTATTTGAGAAATTATAGAAAATAATATATTTAAAACTTAAAATAATAAAAATAATACCTTAATAATATTAAACGATATTCAATATTAAACGAGTATAAATAAACATAGTTTAATTTAAATAATATCTAAAATGAAATGATGTGTCATTTTTAATAGCGAGAATATACGAAGTGATTATAAATGATTTTTTTGTGGTTATAAGTTTTAAAAATATTAATTTATTTTGATTATATTTTAAGTAATAAGTTTACATCACATGAACTATTCATTTGTTAAAACAAAATAAGAATGACCATTCTCACCCAAAGAATAAATGATTATTAATTTTATTTGTACTTAATAGGGTATAAATATTACTAATGTATCAATTTTGTATTAATTATGTTGTACATCTCTGCTATTAGATTAAGTAAAATTTATAAATATTTATAAATCATCTAATTTATGTTTAAGTAATTAGGAGTGAAAATGCCTTTTTAATATAAATACGGAAAGTTTTTATGAAGGAGAATAATTCAAATACAATAATCAATTATATTCCATAATCATCATGTATATTTTTTAAATTAATATATCATATATTTATATAGTATTTATTAATTGGAAAAGAGAAATACAAAAAAGTAATAATTCTCTTTTTCATATTTAATCGATAAAATTGTATAGAAAAAGAAAAGTAAATGATTTAAATCCTTGTCTTATTTCAAAATCCCTTCGAATTGCATTCTTAACTACTTTTACTTTTACTTTTCATTCTCATTCAATTTTTTTTTAAAAACAAATGTTATAAGATTGTTGTCAATTTTTTATGATGGGTAAATGTCTATAAGGATTATTCGATTGAAGGTAAGAATAAGGACAATAAAATGGATAATAAGACACGATAAATAAGAATTCGTATTTTATAATATGAGGTAAGACAAGAATGAATATCATGTTCTTTACACCGTTCTCCGAAATTATATATTATTTAATAAATATATAAAAAATTAATATTTTTAATTACATTAAATTTAAATTAATCATAAACAATACATTATATATTATATATATATTTATTTTTTATTCTATTAAAACATCAATAATTTCTCTTTTATAAAAATTATTCAAAATATTTATTTATATTTGTATAAAATCTTATAATTATTATATAACAAGATATTATCAATATTATTTAATATAAAATGATTCTACATTTCTTGTCACATATATTTTATTTTTCTTACTTTAAGATAAATATAATTTATTTTTTATTATTTATTGACTAAATTTTTTAATTTTTTCAATATAAAATATTTATTATTAACTTATTGTTTTTATAAATTTTCAATTATAATAAAAATATAAAATTTTAAAAATAAAAATAATATTTAAAATAATACTTGGATCTTTCTTACCTATTTGAGAGTTCTCCATTTTCTATTGGAGATTCCTGATATAACCGCACAAGGGGTTTAAGTGAAAATGATAATTAAATTCTAAATTGTGAAGGGAAAACGAGAGGGGTCTCTTACCATATCCTGCCTCATTAACAACTCTAAAATTTTAAAACAACTTTACCTTCTAAAAAATACAACTTTATCCCCTCAAAATTATAATATTTTAAATGTACTCTAAGGCCAAGATTTAAAATTATAATATACCTTTAGTTTATATTTAAAATTTATTAAAATAATTTTTTATTATTTAATTTTTCATACAGAATGATGTTAACTTAAATAAAATTTAATTTTTAATTAAAATTAAAAATATTTTATATTAATTATATTTTAAAATTAAATAATAATTTATTTATAACGATAGTTTTATAAAATGTAACTTTAATCACTCTTGATTTTCATTCTAGATGTTTACTTTATATTTCTAAGGTAATCTGTTTCGTGGTAATTTTGATATTTACAAACTCTTAGTAAATCAACACATTTATTTTCATTCTTGTAAGGTATATGATTGTTGGTGATATTTATGAATAAAGTGTTTAAATGTAAACTAATTTTTAGGCACGTTTTCATGTCTTCTATTCAAGTCGAAGAAACTTTCACACTTTAAATCAATATATTTTAGGTATATATTTGTCCCTATGAATGTTAGAATACATTATACTTAAAAAAATTTGGTATACATTGATCGATCGATCGAGTATCATGTCGATCAATCGAGTACTGGATTGATCAATCAAATGGGTTGGATCGATTCAAGATCGATCTTTTATGATCTATGTCCTCTCAAGTTGTTTTTAAAACTGTTGGATTGATTGAGAATCAATCGTGTTTGATTTACTTGGTCTCAGATTTATTTTAATCATTACTTGATCAATCGAAAATGGTTTCGATCGATCGATCGAGATCAACCTCATAGGTTTGATCAATCCATCAATCGACCTTATAAGTTTGATTGATCGAGCCTGGACTGGATCGATTGATCGTGCCTAGACTAGATCGATTGATCGTGCCTGGACTAGATCGATTGATCGACTAGGATTTCAACTTATGACATATTTGTTTATTTGAGCCAAACTATTCTTTTACCATATTATCCCTATTAATTATTGCTCTATGAATTTTTTAATAAATATAATGATAATTGATCTTTAACCTAGCATTAGGGTTTCATATTTCCTATATAAATAACCTAATGCTTTATATTTCAATCAACCACATATATTTTGTTCTTTTAGTTTTTTTGTGCTTTCTCTCAAGTTATTTTACAAAAATTAAATAATATTTTATTTAGGCTCTTTCTTGAGTGAATTTACCAAACATTATATGGTTATACTTGATTGATTAATAAGTTTATTCATTTTAGGGATGTTGACTATAAAAGTCGTATACTTATTCTAAAAATAACACTTAGATCCTATGCTTATTTTTTTTATGAAAATTTAGTCTTATTGTTATGAGAAAATGACTGCGTAAAGAAAAATGATTATTTTATGTTTTTTATTTCCTATGTTATTTAATTTTTTCTTCAATTATTTTTGTTATAGTTTATTCAAGCTAAAATAATCTTTATCTAATGCAACAAAAAAAATTAAAAATTAAAATGAAAAAAATTTACTTTGTCATTATGCGATCACTTTTTAATAATAGTAAGACTAAAGTATTATAAAAAATAAGTATAAGGTTTAAGCGTCATTTTTATAATAAGTATAGAGCCTTTGTGGTATTTATCTCTTTCTTTTATGATATTAATTATGATTTCATGTTTATATATCTTCTTGTTGATTAGGTTCTTGAACGCTTGGATCAAATAATTTTATATGTGATTATAATTACTTGATTTGATTATTTAACTTTAAAGAAGCTATCTTTATTTAACTTGTGCTTTAACTTTTGTTTTAGGGTTTGCTGGTTGATTTAATTTAGCTAGTTTATTCTTAAATCTTCTAGTTAAGGTTTTGTATTATTGAATATACTTTAGGACACTCTTTGTATTTATATTATTATGCTAACTTTTCAAGTGCTAGTTGAATGAGTTTGATAGCTCGTGTGATTCGAGTTATCAAAATATTAGTCTAGATCCATACACTTATCTTATAGAGACTATGAAAAAAGTAATGACTTGTAAGTAAATTACTTTGGAGGCTTTATCTTGGAAGATAATATAAGACATGGTCTTGTAATTGAACATGAGTTTTTATAGTGGATAGTTAAGTGGTCTGGTGAACCAGTAGTTTTCCTTTTAGGTCATTGTTGTGGCCTAAGTTGTTTTCACCAAAAACATTGTGTGTTAAGTTCTTATTTATTTTTACTTTATATTATTTACACAAAATTACATGTCATCCGCTTGTGATTTTTAATTAGTAATAATTCAAAATGGATCACTAGATATACTTAATATTTGCCTAGGATCTTGTTATGGATCATTTGAGAGAGAACTCATCTATAACCCGTACTCCTTTCTTTGGTAGGTCTACCTACCCATACATGAAAGCTCGTATGAGAGCCTTTCTATGTTCTCTAGATGAGAGTATGTGAAATTCTGTAATATATAATATTATCACACTTAAACCTAAGGACACATAAAAAACTGAAGATAAAACTAGTAGTAATTGGAATAAAAAAAGGATTAATGTTATCTTTATTACTATATCTATTAATGAGTTATGTCGTGTCTTTGATGTTGATACTGCTAAGCGTACTAACGATACTTTATAAATTGTTCATGAAGGCACCACCTAAGTTAAACTAACTAAACTTTGCATGCTAGGCACTAGGTTTGAAAACCTTAGGATGGAAGAAGATGAAACCTTTTTTTTGAATTTTATGTTAAACCATATGATATTGCTAACACCTCTTTAAATCTTGGAAAGAAAATTGTGGAACTCATGTTGGTTTAAAAGAATCTTTCTCATTACGAGATCTCTTTCATGTAAATATCATTGTCATTGATGAAAGTAAGGATATAAACACAATCAAAATTGAGGAACTCGTTGGCTAACTTCAAAATTTTGAGATGAGTTTTCGAATACATGCAAAGAACAAAGGTATCACTTTGAAAACTATCATGACTAATAATGGTGGTAATGACAATGATGAGGATGATGAAGAATTGAAACTCTTAGCCAAAGTAACTTATAGACTAACTAGCAACTAAGCCGTTCAAGGGATCCGAATCTAAGAGAACCAAACCTATGGGTTTTTAAGGTAAGAAAAACTAAACTTACTAGAACAAAATGTTTTGAATGCAATGGGATTGTCATTTTGTAATTGAGTGCTAACAAAAATAAAAAAATATAAGAGCTTTCAATGCTACGCTTAATGACTCAAAAAGTGACAACAACAATCCAAATGAATTAGAAAACAGTGTCACCAAGTATTTAGCATTTACTATAACTATTGGTGGACATTCTAGTAAATCTGACATTATTTCAGATAATGAGAAAAGTGATTTTGAATTTTTGCTCAATAAATTTAATACTAATAGTTTTGATGAACTGTTTATAGATTTAATGTGTTGTAAGAGACAAAAGGATATGATAATTGTAGAAGTAACCAAACTAAATGATAAACTAAAATCTCATGAAATAAATTTCTCAATTATAGAGAAAGAAAAAATTTGAACTATCTAAACTTATTGATGGTTTGAATTCAAGTCTTGCATATTTTAAACAAAAAAACAAGAATCTTATGTAGGAACTTGAACAATCGAATGAAGCTATGAAGAGTCTAGCAATTGGAGTTGAAAAGAAAAAAAAGTTCTTGACTTTGGAAAACCTTTTGGAGACAAGAGAGGGCTAGGCTATATAGAAGAACACTCTACGCCATTATCTTAAAAAAAAAACCCAGTTTATAAAACCCAGTTTATAAAACCCTCTAACTCTTCTTCTTCACGTGATACACATGGCCTTAATTATAAGGATGATAGCTCTATCCCTTCAAAATCAAAAATTACATTTGTAAGGCCATCTAACTCTACTCATACAACTATTAATTATGCACAAAGTGCACTTATAATAGAAAAAACAGTTAAGTTTGTATCTATCTGTCATGAATGTGGTAGAAAAATGTCATATTAAGCCCAAGTGTATATTTTTGTTAACTGTTGTCCATGTTAATAATTATGTATAGTATGTTCAATAATTCTACCAAAAAACATAAAATTGTTAATTCAAAAAAGTAAGTAAAATTCAACATATTTAATTCTAGGACTAACTATCATCATCATACCATGCATCTTACATCTTTATTTAGAATGAATATGAAATCTAAAAGTAATAATAATTCCAAGAACATACCTACAAAAACTAAATAAGTTGAGTTTAAATCCAAAGAAATAAAGAAACTAAAATTCAATGAAATTTAGGTTAGGAAAGATTATCTTTTTTTGATCATCTGATCATCCTTAGTAGGTTTGTTTGTTTTTCTTTTTTTAATTGATGTTTTTTTAGTTTTAATAAAATAAAATAATAAAAAAATGGGTGGTAGATTTCTTTTTAACAATGAATGGACATAATATATTACTTCCATTTCCAAAATTTTCTTATTCTAATTGACTTTTTATTAGTAATTAAGTATTTTTCCTTATGCATTTACATATCTTTTCACATTTAGTGATCATTTTGACAAGAGTTTGCTCAAAGTTTATGATTATTTTTGTTAGATATGAAGTCTTGAATTAACTTTAACTACAAAATTATGTTTGGGTTCTATTTTTCAATGTCTAAAATTTTACTATAAAGAGACATATAGTTTTAAAAAGGGCTACATATTATGATGTGTGTAGCTAATGTAGTGAGCGGAGATGACTATCTTACAACTAGTGTGAAAATTATCATACTAGGTTTCTATCTCGTGCATGATTCCTCAATAAAAGAAAAGAGAAAAAGCTTAGCATGCATAAAAATAAAGAGTCATAAGTTGATTAAATAAGAAGAAAATAAATAAATAAATAACCAATTTCTCTCTCTCTCTCTCTCTATATATATATATATATATATATATAAAAGGTGGACTAATTTTTTTTTAAGTTCTCTCTTGGAAGGTATTTTTTATTTTTTGAAATTCAAGATTCAATTGCATTTTTTCATGATAAGTGATATTCTTTCCTTTGAATCTTTCATGATTGATTATAAATGAATTAAATGACATATTTTTAAAGTTCAAACATGAATTTTATTTTAGGTGATTTTTGATATGTCACTTTATGGGTTATTATATTTGTGTGTCTTGTCAAAAAAACTTATGCCTTTAATGAATAGTCAAATTTTAAGCAAGAATAATTTTTCAAATGAATGTTTTGTTCCAGCAATGTTTAAATAAGTCTACTACCCTCAATAAAAAAAATTATATCTTTCAAGTTTTATAAATTTTTGATTTATACTACTTTGTTTTGAGAAATCATAGATCTTAGGGGAAGTTCATTCATTACATACATTACATATCTTCTTATATTGAATTTAAGCTTCAAAATTAAATTATCTTTTCGTATGACAAAAAGGAAGAGAGTAAATATTAATGGGTGAGTTATTGCTTCTTCACTTTACTACTATTATGTACATTGAACTAATAAACAATAAGTCATTCAAGATAAATTATGTGCTTTTGTTATTTTGTTTTTCAATATACATATAAGTCTTCAAAATTCAAGCGAAGATAACTTCACCGTATCATAGGATAGTACCACTATGAAAAAATTTATTTTTTCTACGAGTGTCATGTAGCGAGAGAGAAGTTTTGTCACACGAATATGTCAAAGGGGGAGATTGTAAGGTATATGAGTATTGGTGATATTCTTGAATAAAATGTTTTAATATAAACTAGTTTTAGGTACATTTTCATGTTTGTTATTAAAGTCAAAGAAACTTATGTGCTTCAAATCAATATAGTTAAGATATATACTTGTCCTTATGAACATTAGAATACATGTTATACATTTAGGAAGATTTGGTATATACATTGGTTGATCAATCAAATGGGTTAGATCAATCGAGGATCTATTTTGTGTGATCTATGTCCTCTTGAGTTGATTTTTAAATTAGGATAGATCGAACAAAATTGATCGTGTTCGATCTACTTTGTCTCAACTTTATTTTATCAATCGAAAAGGGTTTCGATTAATCAATCTTATAGGTTATATCAATCGATCTTATAGGTTCGATTGATCGAGTAGCTAGGATTTCAACTTTAACCATATTATCTCTATTAATTATTGGTTTATGAATTATTTAATGGATAAAATAATAATTGATCTTTAACTTAGCATTAATGTTCCATCTTTTTTATATAAACAATCTAATGCTCCATATTTTAATTAACCACATATATTTTATTATTCTAATTGTTTTTGTGCTCTCTCTATCAAATTGTTTGGCAAAAACTGAATCATATTGTTTAGGCTATTTCTTGAATTAATTTATCAAATATTGTGCGGTTATGTTTGATTGGTTAATAAACCTATTTATTTTATCATATTATGATTTCATGTTCATATAACTTCCTCTTCATTAGATTTTTGATTACTTGGATCAAATAATTATATGTGTGATATAATTATTTGATTTAATTATTTAACTTTAAAGAATCTATATTTATAGAACTTGTGTTTTAATTTTTATTCTAAGGTTTGTTAAATGATTTAATTTAACTGATTTATTCTTAAATCTTCTAGTTAGTGTCTTTTTTATTATTAAATTTTCTCTAAGAAACACTTTGTATTTGTGTTATTTTGCTTACTTTTTAGGTCTAGTTGAACGAACTCGATTGTTCTTGTGACTCGAGTTATTGAAACATTGGTCTGGATCAATACACTTATCTTATAGAGATTGTGAAAGAAATAATGTCTTATAAGTGAATTACTTTGGGAGCTTCATCTTGGAGGTAGTATAAGATCTGGTTTTGTGAACCGATAGACCGATGATTTTTCTCTTAAGTTATTGTTATGATCTAAATTATTTCTGTCTAAAATATCGTATGTCAAGTTTTTACTTATTTTTGCTTTACATTATTTAAATATAATTACATGTTTGGTCGTTTGTGATTTTTAATTAGTAATAATTCAAAAAATTATTTATTCATTTCGATCCTAATTTCGATTGATCCCATTAAGGATCGGTAAACACACCTTTAGAAATTCGAGTACATCCTCTTACATATTTGGAATGTATCACACTAGAGGTGTCCATGGTCTAGTCCGGTTCAGTTTTGTCTAAAAAAAAATTAACTGGATCGGACCGTTCATATTACTCGGACCGCACCGGATCGGACCGTTTGAAACAGTTTTAAGAAATAAAAATCGGACCGGACCGTTTGACTTATAAAACGGTTTGGTCCCGGTTTGGTTCGATTTTTTTATAATTTAATGAAGAATAATGTGAAATTTTTAATATATTATTAAACCGGTCCGGTCCGGTCCATTTCGAACGGTTTAAAATTAATACAAATCGGACTGGACCGTTTGATTAGTAAAATTGTTCGGTTTGATCCGATCCGATCCGGTTTTACGGTTTGGTCCGATCCGGTTTATGAACACCCCTATATCACACATTATATGAGTTATGCAGTGATAAAAATAAAAGACACAATTAAACAAGAATTTTAATTTATAAATAATACTCTGATATTAAATGTTAAAATTTAAATCTTAAATATTAAATTATAAATCATATACTCTAAATTTTAAATCATAACTCAATTAAATTTAGTATTATTTGTTATTCCAACATACATATGTTTTTATTTTTTTACTATTTATTTTAATTATTAAATATTTTATTTTTAATATTTTTGATATTAAATATAAATATCCAAGCATTTTATTTCATATTATATTACGTGAAATGAGTACATGATTACTTCTTTCCAAGCCCAAGACAGCAAGAAAATAATTAACATCAACCCATTACCATATTTGGCTACATACGGGTATGGTTTAGACCCGTTAAAAGATTTTATAATACCAGATTCGGATCCTACTAACTCCAAGAAGAGAAGGTTATTCATTATAATCTACGAAAAACTTACCAAATGAAATATAAACCCTACATTTTTTCTGGGCTTTAAAATCATTCTCCTTGTTCAAAATCGAACCCCAAAATTCCTTTCAAAATCCCTATAAATTCCGCAGCCAAACCCGTCTCATTTGCCCCACTACTCTCTGTTTCCTGTGTCTAATTCTGATAACTCTGTGTTGAAATGGAGGTGCCGAGTCTCTACCACATTGATATTGGTTCATTGAGCATTATGGGTTCCAATGAAGCATCTTTGGTAGTTTTGGAGACTGCCCTTTTTGCCCAAAAATCTATATTTTGGCTTCTTTCATTGGTACATTGCATTTTCTTAAAATTGCATTTTTTATTTTATATGTATGTGGGTTTTATTACAATATTGTGGCTTATTTCATGATTCATCTGTTTCTGTTTTTGAGAGAGTAGGTACAAATACTACTGTGACTATTTGATAAGAGTAATTTAGTCATGTTTATTTTAAAGTGTCATGGTGTAGTTCTATAATTTTATAAAAGAGTCAATTTAATCTTAAATTTTAAAGGTAAAATTGAATTTTTATTAAAAATAATATTTTATTTATAATATTTTTAAAAATAATATTAAGAATAAGAAAAAATGCATTCTTCCTCCTTTGCTTACAAATAAAAATAATTTCTCACTTATTTAAATATATTTTAATTTCTCTACTTTTTTTATTAAAAAAATACTATTTTTTTCTCTTTTATAATTTATAAATTCAAATAATTTCAAAAATAAAAATAAAATTTATAATATTAATATAAATGAATTAGAAATACATAAATAGAATAAAATAAGAAAGAAAGAGATGACAACAGGCTAAAATGAGAGAAAATAAAATAAATTTAGATAAGGGAGAAAAAATTAATATTTTTTAGAAAATAGATATAGTTTTTCTTTTTATTTTTAAGTGAAATTTCAATTCTATCCTTGAAAAATTTAGATTATATTGGTTCTATTTAAAAATTATACCACTAAAATTACCTATTTTAAAAGAAACAGCACTAGAGTTCGCTTATTTATCCTAATCTCTGTATTTTAGATATTACTATTGTTTTTTTTAATTCAATTAGTGTTATGATTCTGGGTTGTTTTATATAAACAAGTGTTTATAATTGTTTTCCAATTTTCCATTGGGTATTGGTTGATTTGCTTTATAGATAGTCGCTAGCCACCTTTGATTTTTGTCATTGATTGAGATATTCAGATACGAAATTCTACTGAAATCTCCATCAAACTGTGTGGTATTAAGCAATAACATATTCACTGTGTTTCATGCGCTAAAATTTCCAAATTTCGTCTCGATATCATTTTTATAATTTGTATTGAGATATGTTTTCATAGGATCTTACATTCTTATATGAATGAAAGTAATTTGTTAATTGATTAGTTCTTGAGCATTTAACCAGGATTTATTTTCCCATGCTTTAAGCATTTAAATATACTCATACAAGTATTTGCTTCATTAAATCAAGATGATTTACCATGTTGCTAACTTAATTGGCTTCCATTGCCTGTGGTTAGTAATAGTACTAATGCTTTCTTTCTTTTTATATATGCATTGCGTATTCTTTTTCGATTTAAATGAATGAATTGTGTAATTTTTGTTTTACATTCTGAAAGACAAAAGTTACTCATTGTCTGTCATTTGTTTAGCTTTTTGTCTTTTGGATATAAATATTTGAGGTAATATTCTGGATTGCTTGGTCATGTTTAAGGTTGCTTATTTCCTGTTCATATATTTCGAGTTATGTTGCTGTTTTCTTTTAACTCATCATGTTTAATAGATTTTGGGTCTGTTTCCTTCTGATTCTGTTAAAAGTTGTTTAGTTAAAAATTTCTTTTTAGGAAGAAGCGCATAATTTGTAGTTTGCATGGATTTTTTCTAGCAAATTTTTGATTCATAAGCATTTTTTTGTTGTAAATGATTTTTTCCTTGTGCATGCAACTTGATTTCTATGAGATTATTTTGAGTTCTATTACTTCACAATTCATTTACAAGGTAATTATTATATTATGTTTTTTGAACAGGTTTTGCTTATGGGTTATGCTACACAAAATGTTGAGTTATTGTTGAAGGACAGTAAAGCTTTCACAATGGCTGACCTTAACAAAGTGAAAGAATCTGTTGCTGAAAATGAGGATGCTGATGCTACTGACAATGATGATTCTGATGATGCCTCAGATGATGAGTCCGATGATGATGAAGAGGATTCTGATGATGATATGGATATGCATAGCAATGGAGGAAGCGATGACGATGACGATGACGACGACGACGATGATGACGACGACGATGATGATGAGGAAGATGACGATGATGATGAAGAGGACGATGAAGACGACGACGATGAACAGAAGTGTGTGAATCCTAAAAGGATGAAATAACAGAGACCTATTTTTTTAACCTTTAACTGTCTAGTTTTTAGACCGGCCTTATTTATTTGCTTGTTTATTGAGCTGGGGCTTAGATTTCTGATCCTAGATTTGTAAGAACCACAGCATTAAGTTTGCTCTATGGAGGTGCTGATTTTTTTCTTTGTTACTTATTGAATCTCCCTTTTAGTTATTTGTCTATCCGCAATTTCCTTCCTTCCCTAAACGTAGTCTGATACTTGTGAAGAGTACACTAACAATTGTACAAATTTACCACTAAATCGTGTATCATGACAAATGTATCACGTGATTTTTAATTAGTTTTACTAATTTATTATTATCTTTATCTATTTAAAGATTAATGTTGTTTATCATGTGAAAGATATGTCTTCAAACTTTAACGAAATTATGATGTAGGTTAAATTGATACATGTAGTAATATATTCGTAATATTAATTTGATATTTGTTGATAAATTTATGACTTATGTAAGTTTAATGGTAAGTTTGTACAAACCATCATAGTTTAAAGGGACAGGGTATGCAAATTTTAAGATTTTATTAAAAATCTGTAATTACTCTCAAATAGAGTGATAAAAGCTTGATATACTCGAACAAGTATTCTTTCAAAGAATAACCTCGCAAGAATTGGAAACACTTTTACACAAGTATTCATTCTTTGCAGCTTCGGTAATGGCTGGTTTCACATTTTCCAACTTAAAATTCCCTTTTTGGCTAATTTACCTTTTAATAATTGTTAGATGTGCTAAACATCATTAATAACATTAATTTTAACATCAAATAGAGAATGATATTTTGAATTTTTTAAAAAAGATACATATATTTTTGTGTATTATAATAATAAATAAGTATATAGTTTTTAAAAATGGGATGAAGAATCTAATTTTCATTATTGCCTTATTCCATTACATTAAATCGTCTCATCTTGATTTTGATTTTCTATTTTATTATCCTTATTAATTCTTGCATCTAACCATAAAATATATGCAAGATTTGGCACGTTGAAAAAAATTAGTGATCATATTTTTGTTCAATTTTGTCCATATACACCCAAAACCAGCAGTCAAACAACTTCACTCAGCAATTATAACAATAATTTCCATAAAAGAACGAATATAATAAAATTCAAGTAGTGAAATCTATGTGACAAAATGTACATGCCTGATTCTTTTCCTTCATTTCATAACATATATATATTATGAAAATCGGCTGGCCACGCCCAACGTCGCATAGCCTTCTTCGTCATCTAAATCGCTCGCCGCCGAGCAAAGCAAAACAACTTTCTGTTTGTCGAGGTCTCTATCTTCCGATTACCAATCAATCACGGTAACAAATCTTCGAACCTCTCATTTTTTTTCTTTGAATGTTCTGTTTTTATCAGAAAATAGTTTCTTTCGCTCTTGTTGTCTAAGCTGCTTAGATACGTCGATTTTAATTCAGATTTTATTCTTTTCGTAATGTTGTTGCAAGTGGATGATAATGTGGTGATTCATATGATAGTGTAGAATGTATAGAAAATTAGAACCTACAGCAAAAGGAAGTAAATATAATAAATCTGGATTGTAAAACACTGAACTGAACATCAGTTGGCAAGTTCAGTGTTTGAATTCGCCGCTTCATTTGAAGTTTGAATTGAACAGGTGGTAGCTCCAATGTTTTTGGATGTCGTAGCTTTTTATTGCTGTAATAAGCATTGGCGGATGTACTTGGGCCAGGAGCGAGGTGCACTGGACTCTCTCAACTTTTGACATGTAATCGAGATACATATAATCATGCTTATAATTATGGTAACTCTTTATTATCAATAGTGTTATAATTGTTAAATTAATTATTATAAAAACCGAGAAACAAACAATACTAGTTTTTACTATTTATATGGTATCCCCTTTGAATCAATACCCTAGTTTTTACTATACAATAAAATGTAGAGTCAGCTTCCATGCTTTTCTGCAAAAATAACAAATGATAAAACATTTAGCTTTTGAAGTTAAAAGTACGAACCGAGAACGAGTAATAAGCATAGATCTCACAATTTCATAAATAGATACTTCATCATTGAAGAACTAAAATGTATTAACAAAAGATGATGAATGGAAGTCGTTAAGTAACCTAAAATCCTACATTGGTCAAGAATTAAGTTTTTGTCGCACATATAATTTTAAACAATCTTTCGTCTCACAACTTAAATTTTAAGATGTAGTTAAACTCAAGTTTAACATGGTATCATAATTGGCTCTTGATTTTCTTGAACACCCCTGGAGCTCACCCCATCGATATTCAAGACATATTCCGTCCACTCACCCTCTTTGATATGGAAAGAGAGTGTTAAGAAACTTAAAGTTTCACATTAATCAAGAGTTAAACTTCTGTTGTACATATAACCATGAACAATCTTTCATCTTATAACTCAAGTTTTGAGGTGTAGGTAAATTCAAATCTAACGAAAGCACAGAATAATTTTTATTTCTTAAATACATATCTTATGCTCATGCACGTGAATAATACAAGCATGTACAAAAAAAAAATTATTTCCAATTCTTTTTCTTATTTTATTACGCATTATACAAGAATCCAAAAGATAAATGACACAATACCAAAGCAAGTAAGAGAAAATTATAAGCTTAATATACCTTAAATCATAAATGAATTATATAAAGGAGAGAAAAAAATAAACCTCGAACTACGCAACATTCCACTAAACATCCGAAGTACCTAGATGTTAGGGTTAAAATTAAATCATTTATCCCACAATGAACAAAGAACAACCCATTTAAAATTAAAACTCACAAAAATCCAAACCACGTACCAAAATTTAAATAAAAATAGAAAAGCTAAATCCCAAAAAATCTAACACTTATATAATTTAAAATGTTCAAATATTTCAATATAATCTCAAGAAACACAAATAACTATAAAACTAAACAATAAAAACGAAATAACTTTGAAAATACTTAATGGTTAAGACTTTGATATGTTTGAATTATAAAATTATGTTGAGAAGAAACTGGTGGCGAACACAGTAGACATGATTAAAAAAACCTCTTTTTATCAATGTTTTTTTGGAGTCGGTTTAGAGGTGATATGAATGAAAATTTAGATTTACTATCAAGGGTATAATTGTCAATCCAGTAAAATTAAGTGTAATTAATCCTCGTGTTATTCATTTACATTCTATTTATTCTAATCATATTGTAAGATAAAAATCACTTTTTAATAATAGAATATTCTTTTATACAATTTTAATAAAATGATAAAAATTTGATGTAATTGAATAGCTTTAATAAAATGATAAAAATTTGATGTAATTGAATAGCTTTAATAAAATAATAAACACTTAAAATTCTTTCAAAGAATAACCTAGCAAGAATTGGAAGCACTTTTACATGAGCATTCTTACCAGTTTCGGTAAATAGCCGGTTTCACATTCTCCAATTCAAAGTTCTCTTTCTGGCTAACTTACCTTCTAACATTTGTTAGATATGTTTAACATCATTCATAAACATTGATGTTAAAACCTTATAGAGAACAATGCTTTGAATTTTTTTTAAAAAGTATACATATGTTTTTATGCATTGTAATAATAAATAAGAACATAATTTTGAAATATGGGATTGAAAGAAATATAATTTTCATAATTATCTAATTATATGTCATTAAAGTATAAATTCTTATCTCGATTTTTATTTTTTATTTTATTATCTTCGTTCTTATATCCATAATATTTTTAAGATTTTGTTCCAAAGAAATTAATAATTATATTAATTAGTATGCTTTTAGAGTTATGAGTTATCTTTTAACTTAATATCTTCTAATTCATTTGATTTTATTGATTTATTTTATAATTATTCATGTTTCTTTAACGTGTAATTTAGTTGGATTTTAGGTGGAGAGGTTTCACTTTTTTAAATTTCGTAAGTGTTAGGTTTTTTGGGATTTACTGTTTTATTTTTATTTAAATTTTGGTAAATGATTTGAATTTTTGTGTGTTTTTTATTTTAATTGGATTGCTCTTGGTTTGCGGTGGGATAAGGGTTGAACTTTAAGCCTAACATCTGGATACTGATGTTATAGAAATATTACGTAGCTCGAGATTTATTTATTTATTTTCTGATTAATTTATAGTTTTAGATATATTAAGCTAATAATTATCTCCAACTTGTGTTTGTTATTATGTTATTGATTTTTTGGATTATTGTAGAATGAGTTTATTTTTTACGAAGAAAATGAGAAAAAAATAGGAAATGACTTTTTTTTTAAGATCTGTATTTAAGAAATAAAAGTTGTTTTAAGCATATACTTTTTTCTTTGCTTTTTATTCATTATATTTTTTTTAATGCATTTTAGTTTTTCAATATTAAATATAATATTCGGAAAAGTGTGAATTGAAAAAAAAAATTACAGATTTGATTATCAGTTTCGTCGCGTTCCGATAAATTTTAAAAATAAATAAGTTTTTGTCTGATAAATTTTAGAAACGGATACAATTTTATGTATAAATTGAATATATAACAACGGATAGAATCCTGATTATACTGATAATTATGTTTAAAATTAATTAATTTATATATTAATTAGGTTTTCGGCTTTTTCCATCAGATATACAAACGAAAGAGCTTGAGATCAGATTCATAAATTCTGTCTCTCTGCGGCTCTCGGCTCTCGGCTCTGCCCTCTTCCGCTCCACGTGTGTCGCCGGCTCGCCGTCCTCGTCTCTGCGTCTGCCGTCTGCGTCTCGTGCTCTCTCCCCTTGGTTAGTTCTTTTCTCGTTAACTTCTACGGTCCTCCTTAGCTTCTTCTTCTTTGTAATCTCGTCAGGTAGATTCATAAAGTGTTTCCTTGTCTCCTCATATGAAGCAGATCTCCAACTTACTCTTCTATGCTTCGTGTTCTCTTTTACTTAGATTGCTTCTCTTGGTGCTGCGGTTCGCTTTGGAGACTCACTACTGCCTGTAGAATCGTAAAAGTAGAAACCTGAATCAAGTCAAGTAATTTGCTATATATATATATATATACACATACACACAATATGAGACACATTGACAAACAGTGCTTGTGTTTCGTTGATAATATAAAAGAAAGAAATCACGTACTTAATATTGTCATGGCTGTAGGAGTTGTTTTGGATCCTAGATTTTAGATGAATTATCTCAAATTCTATTTTCCAAGAATATAAGTAGAGAATGCCATTTTTGAAATTGAAAGGATGAAAAGAAAGTGTTGTGATTTAATAAATATGTATCAAAATAAACAAATTAATGAGTATGCATATCTCCTAACTCAGTATCTTCGAAGCTCTTTTGATTTTACTGATTTGTTTCATAACTATTCATGTTTCTTTAGTGTGTGGTTCAGCTTGATTTTAGGTTGAGATTATGTTAAGAGGTTTCAACTTTCTAAATTCCGTAAGTGTTAGGTTTTTTGGGATTTAATTTTCTATTTTATTTAAATTTTGGTACATGGTTTGAATTTTTTTGTGGTTTTTATTTTAATTGGATTGTTATTTGTTCGTGGTGGGATAAGGGTTTAGCTTTAATCCTAGCATCTGGATACTGATGTTATAAAGAAATATTACGTCGCTCGAGATTTATTTATTTATTTTCTGATTCATTTATGGTTTTAGGTATATTTTGCTAATAATTATCTCTGACTTGCTTTGTTATTGTGTTGTTGATTTTCTGGATTCTTGTAGAATGAGTTTATTTTTATGAAGAAAATGAGAAAAAGAATTGGAAATGACTTTTTTTTTGTTCATGATTGGTTTATTGACATGCATGAGCATAAGATCTGTATTTAAGAAATAAAAGTTGTTTTAAGCATATACTTTTTTCTTTGCTTTTTATTCATTATCTTTTGTAAATGCATTTTAGTTTTCCCATATTAAGTATACTATTTGGGAAAGTGTGAGATTTATGCTTATTACTCGTGTTTGGTTTATACTTTTAACTTTAGGGGTAAATGTTCTATTATTTGTTGTTTTTGCAGAAAAAAACATGGAAGACGATGGTTATGTTGAATATGTGCCTGTGGCAAAGCGAAGAGCTATGGAAGCCCAAAAAATTCTCCAGCGAAAGGGTGAATCGTCCATTCTTGAGGATGAGCTGGAGAAATCAAAAGCTGCAGAAGCTAAACCTAGCCTTCTTATCAAAGCATCACAATTGAAGCGTGACGCTCCTGAAATTACTCCAACTGAACAGATGGTTCAACAGGAGAAAGAAATGATTGAGAACTTATCGGATCGGAAAACGTTAATGTCTGTTCGTGAACTAGCAAAGGGCATCACTTACACGGAGCCTCTGCCGACGGGTTGGAAGCCACCCTTACCAATCAGAAGGATGTCGAAAAAGCAGTGTGATTTGATCCGAAAGCAGTGGCACATCATAGTTAGTGGTGAAGATATACCTCCACCTATAAAAAGTTTCAAAGATATGAGATTTCCTGAACAAATTCTGAAGAAACTGAAGGCCAAGGGAATTATTCAGCCAACTCCTATTCAGGTACAAGGCCTTCCGGTAATTTTGTCTGGAAGGGATATGATTGGTATTGCATTTACAGGATCAGGAAAGACTTTAGTTTTTGTGCTTCCATTGATCATGATGGCATTGCAAGAGGAGATGATGATGCCAATTGTTCCCGGAGAAGGTCCTTTTGGCTTGATCGTTTGCCCATCAAGAGAGCTAGCCCGACAGACTTATGAAGTGGTGGAGCAGTTTTTAATACCTCTAAGGGAGGCTGGATATCCAGAACTTAGGCCATTGCTTTGTATTGGTGGAGTGGATATGCGATCGCAATTGGAGGTTGTGAAAAAGGGTGTTCATATTGTTGTTGCTACTCCCGGGAGGTTGAAGGATTTGTTGGCAAAAAAGAAAATGAGCCTTGATAATTGCAGGTAAAGATTTCACAGTTTTAAAGTGAGACTATGAACTACATTAGATGTAAACTGATAAATTTGTGATTTAATTAAAATTTATTATGTCAATTAGTCTCTTTGTGCTCTTGCAGTATACAAATATGGTAGTTATGTGAGACAATCATAATTCTTCTCATTTAATCTATAAGCTGTGTATCTATTGAGTTCTGTGTTGATTATGAATCCGTTTGCTTAGGTTTATGTTAAAAGTCGTTTTTTTGTCAAAAGTGCTTTTAGAAGAAAGTACTTTCAGAAAGGACATAGATTGTACTTGTGTAAGGAAGTAAAATAGAAAGTACTTTATTAGCCCTCAAAGCACTTATGGTAATTTTTTTACTGTTAGTTTAAACCTTTTTTTTAACTATCTTAAGGGCTTTTATAGATGTCAAAAGTAGAAGTAAACAAACCCTACATCAATTATTCATCTAGTAGTCCACTTTCTTTGTAGTTCTTATCTGCATAATGTGGCCGATTTCTTAAGTTGTCAGACAGGCTTTGTTCACATTTTTCCCCCCTATCGTGCCAAACTTGTTTGATTTATATTCTGATACAATGTGAATACCTCCTTTGCAGGTATCTAACTTTAGATGAAGCTGATAGATTGGTAGATTTAGGGTTTGAGGATGACATAAGAGAAGTGTTTGACCACTTTAAAGCTCAGCGACAAACTCTCCTTTTTTCTGCTACAATGCCTACCAAAATTCAGAATTTCGCTCGAAGCGCTCTCGTAAAACCCGTGACAGTTAATGTAGGAAGAGCAGGAGCAGCCAATCTGGATGTCATTCAAGAGGTTGAGTATGTCAAGCAAGAAGCCAAGATAGTGTACCTTCTTGAATGCCTCCAAAAAACTCCACCCCCAGTTCTAATATTCTGTGAAAACAAAGCCGATGTTGATGACATTCATGAATATCTTCTCTTAAAGGGAGTCGAAGCAGTGGCAGTTCATGGAGGCAAGGATCAGGAAGAGAGAGAGTATGCAATTTCATCCTTTAAATCAGGCAAGAAAGACGTCCTCGTTGCCACCGATGTTGCTTCAAAAGGGTTGGATTTTCCCGACATTCAACATGTTGTCAATTACGACATGCCAGCAGAAATTGAAAACTATGTTCATAGGATTGGACGGACAGGAAGATGTGGCAAAACTGGAATAGCAACATCATTTATAAACAAGAATCAGAGCGAAACAACACTTCTTGATTTGAAACATCTATTACAAGAGGCAAAGCAGAGGATACCGCCTGTCTTGGCCGAGCTTAATGATCCAATGGAAGATGCGGATGCAGTTGCCGATGTAAGTGGTGTCAAGGGTTGTGCTTATTGTGGTGGTCTTGGTCATCGTATTCGGGATTGCCCTAAACTTGAGCATCAAAAAAGCATGGCTATTGCTAGCTCTAGAAAAGACTACTTTGGCTCTGGGGGTTACAGAGGAGAGGTATAATCCTTTCACTTGGTAGTGTTTGTTGTATTGTAATGATTTATTACTTAGTGACCCTCTTGTTCTAATAACCTACTTGTTTATATAAAGCATATATATTAGTCTATAGTCTAGACTCTTGATCAGGAAATTTACACCATCTCTCTTTTTTTTGGTCCCCCCTATAAAATAGAGAATTTTGACATCTTATTTTAACAATGTAACTGCTGCTTATTTATAGTTTTTTGAATAAGAAATCCACCCACTTACTATTTGGAATCGAAACCCAGACCTTACAACTCTTTCAACTCCTACTTATCTATAATTGAAAAGTGAGAAAAAGGAGCAAAAACAAACTAGTAAGGGCATTGAAACAAGTATCTGTGCTTCAGGTATCCACTACTATTTGCGTTTTGAGAATTTCTACTACCACCCACAATTTTTGCCAAAGGGCCCATGTACAAAGATGGGTTGATTATTCACTATATTTCCTTCCTGAAAAAAGTTCGGGAGCTGCAGGCAAGCTGAGCTTAGTCAATCGGCACTTCAACCTCCATTTTTAGACCAGAGTAGCCAAACACCTGCAACAACAGTCGAAACATATGAACTACGTGAGACAACCAATTATAAATTTAAAAACCCACTGTGTTAATACTCATAAAATGAGTTTGAAGTATGTTAGAAATTAGACTTAAGCTAGGAAACTCTTTATTTTAAATCAAACTATTTGATGAGTATTATTCGTACAAGGTAAATACTAATGCAACGTTGAGTTTTTTATTGTTTCCAAACAAGCTGCCCATAAACTTTCATAGTCTTATTGTTTTGTAAGTAAACTTAATCAGGTATGAGACACATTATGTCCCAAAGGGCAGTTCTTCTAGAAACCTATAAATGGAAAAAGATGGTCAAAATCCTTTAGATTAAGTCTTAATTGATTATTAATCCTTAAGAATTAAAAAAAATAGATTTTTTTTCACATTGTAAAGGAGGTTATAGAATGATAAAAATTTCAATTCATTGAACTTTATAAAAAAATATTATTATTTAACACATGATTATAAATTTATAATATTATTATTTAACCGAGGATAAAACGAAGATTAAAACTAAAAAATAAATAATACAAAGAATAACATACTAAAGTGTTATGATTATTATTGAATGACATGAATAATAATTAAAATGATAATTTTAACTCCTATTAACGAAGTTACGAGTAAGTCATCAGATAAGTTTAATTAAAAAAATACTTAAAAATTGATTTTATCATTCATTTTCTCATCCTTTTTCTTGAAAGCAAAAAAATAAAAATAAATATTATTCTTAAACTACGAGACTAAACTATACAAATAAATTAATCAAAGAAACTATTGAAAGCAAAAAGATAAAAAAAAATGTTATTTTTAAACGACACAAATAGAGCAGGGGCAAAGCTAGGGGGATTTGGTGGGCTATGTCCCTCCTTTATAAAATTTTCCCACTGAAATATAATTTTTAAACATTTTTGAAAATAAAATAAGACATTTAATCCCTCTTATTACAATAAAATTATTATGATTATATATAAGTAAATAAACATAAAATAATTAATATAATCTTTTGTATTTTAAAAAATATTTTACATTTATCTATAGTATAAAATTTAACTTTATTTATTATCAAATAATTTATAATACAAAATTTTATCGATTTCGGTCCTCGTACGAAAGAAATTCTAGTTTCGGACCAACTTGACCTCTTGAGAAATTTATCCAGATCCGCCCTAAGCTCTTATCCCACTTAACTACTGTAACTGATCTTAACCTTATATCACTTAGCTTATCATTTTTATGCGAAAATGAAGTGTAACTCATTCAAGTTCTTCTACTATCGCATTACCAGTAATTACTTTCAATGAGAGGATGCTTTTGTTTGCTGGATGGTAGCCTAGAAAAAGCCATCCGCATCACAAGCAATTATCCATGTGTTTACTTTTGTGCATATAATTTTACGTGTTATTATCTTTAACATGTAAAAGAACAAATAAGAATGAAAGTAATAATTCCAAACATGGTCACACACTTGTGACATAATCAAAAGTCCCAAGTTGGAATAATCTCAATTTAGAAGTCAAGTTTTTATAAGTATTTGTCTCACGTAAAGCAAGCTCAAAGTGGTAGATACCAATCAAATGAATCACCTACCTAAAGATTTGGGATGATACCACTCTTAAAAATGTGAATCCTAGGCGAAGGGACCTAGGCATGACTTAGAAGCTTTTAAAGGGCAAACGTTTGTTTAGTTATGAATATTAATATAAGTCAAAAAAATAATTTACTACTTTAATATTTTTTTATTTTTTTATTTTAACTGATTACTTATTTTTATTAAAATATCTTATAATCATTTACGTTAATTAAAAATTGATCTCAAAACTTTGCTCTGTTCATACCCCAAACTTTGGTCTGCGCAAGCAAGCTCAAACTAAGGAATGAAAGTTACGCGAAGTGGACCAGAAATAGGAGGTACCAGAGAGGCCTTTTCGAGAGAAGCCAGATGCTACAGCAAAAGTTCTTCATGTAGCATTCAGACTGAATGATTCTATGAAATTACATCGATACTTTCACATATTATGGGTAACGTAGGAGACATCTCTATTTTTCTCCCGAGGAATCCTTAGAATTACCACTACTTAGCTTTCAATTCGCCTCTGACCATCAAATGAAATGTGCTCTTTTTAGTGGGGAGGAATAGTGCATGAATAAAATTATAAGAGTACGGTAAATAAAATATTAAAGTTATAACTCCACTTCTCACGTGACTCACAATTTTCCAATCAAAATGATAAATTTTTTACCAAAATAATTAATTAAAAGAGATCTCAATAATACAAATAATTAATTTAAACAAAAAAAAATACTAAACCTATTAAATCGGAAATTTTCAAGCTAAATTAACTTTTTCCCGCTTTAAAAAGTTCAAAATCATAGGGTTGGTGTTTTTCAATTGTCTATACCCTTAGAAAAACGATTATCCAGCCTAGTTGTGGAAGGAAAATTTCACTACAACACTCACGTTGTAGTAATTCTCTTACATAACACTGCGTCTCAGTTGTCAAATGAGTCCCACGTGTAATTTTAAAAGCAGTACATGCAAGGTAAGTACTAAAGTGTTCTTGTTGCGAATAAGGTTAAAAAAGGAACCAAAGCTTTTCATCTTTCCCTCCGGAAACAATGTTGGGGGCATAGCTTTCGTCTAAGTTCCGCAAAGTTGGAGCAACTTCAAGATTGTCGTTCAATCAATTATAACTCGAAACGAGAAGAAATGTAAGTCATATCCAGCAGATTCCATGCTGCCTGAAGAATTAGCTATAATTTAAAATACACTTCAATAAGTTAACAATGCTGAAACCAATAGAAACCTGATGACACCACAGCTTTGCATTATTGGAGACAAGTAGCACGTATTAGCAGGCATCAAGATCCCGGCATGGAGGAGGTACGGGATAACTTAGTAAAGTAGTGTTTCCTCCTTCGGGTCCACTCCTAATTCGTTTCGGGTTTTGAGTTCCTAGCTGAAAATTTTAGAATAAAGGGTAGTTGGATTTTGTAAATGTAATATTACTATCGAAAAACAAAACTACATGACAACAAAAAAAAAGGCAAGTGAAAAAACCGATTCCTAGCCAGTTTCCTTACCGGTGGTTTCTCGCCCCTTCTTAACATCTCAACTAACTCTACAACTCGCTTTGGAGTAACATCTTCCTGTAAAGGTAAAGACAAATAAATACCAAAAAATCACTGGATCTTTTAATAATTTACAGATAAAGGAAGACATTGGTTTGACAAATATCAAAGAATTCCCTGTAACTCACGTAGTAATTATAAGTATATCCTTTGGATCCATTGGAATAATCTGCCACGGTTATCATGGGAGCGTTAACACAGCATCCCTGCAAAAACCGAAACAGTATATAGATTGACCATTCTGAATGAATCTATACAAATCTTTGACTAAATTCACTTTCTTTCATCTTCATCCAAGCAACATCAGTTTCAAAGCTTAAGTGGTAGATTTACATAGCAGTAACTCACCATACATTCCATTTCTCCAACAGAGAATAATCCATCCTTTGTTACTTCTGTATATCACAAATACAAGTTCACACTTCATATGCAAGTCCAATTTACAAACGCATTGTGAGCTGTTATGAAGCGTAAAACAGAAAAGCACTATATTGTAAAATACTAACCATTTCGCTTCACTCCTAAATGTTCCAATAAAGCATCTTCAATTTCTCGTGAACCACGGATCATACAGGGTGTTGTGCCACAAACCAAAAGATGGTACTTCCGACCTGAAAAACCAATAAAGTTGACGAACATAATAAAACTTACATTATTGGCTAAACAGTGCATATGTACCATAATAAATTTACACACTCATGCTCTCACCTTTGCTCGATTAAACATTGAATAGAACGTTGCAACTTCGTATACGCGGATAGGAGCAACTTCTATAACCTTAGCTACCTGGAACATCCATAAAATATTTATTAAATAATGAATAAATGATTTATCAAATAGTATTAAAAATGCTTTGGGCAATTGCATAAAATTCCACCATTCTATCAAACCAATAAGTTTAGCTTGAACTGACAGCTCTGAGCTTTAATATTAGTAATTTAAATTATCAAGATCTATGAAGGAAAATGTTTTTGACACAGCATATATTGACATTGATCGGTCTTATGTCAAGAGCATAACTTAAAATACCTAAAATACATGGACAACTTTATGTGGATCATATGATAGTGTTTGTAACTAGTTTAGATAGTGACAAAAATGAGTCTAAGATAAATTATCCAGGGATGCAAGCATATATCTGAACTTTCTTATGAATGCAGAAACTTTAACGGATATATCATATACCATTACACATATATGAATTCAATCTAAGACACTTATTTTTCAGGCCTTCATGCAAACATACTGCATTCATTGCCGAAACAGGTAGCCACCCGCCATGTTGCTGCTGTGCAAGGTCTAGCAGAGGAATAACAGCCGATTGCTTGTAATTGGATGGATAATGAGATACTATTTCCTTAACCTGAATATGCAAAACGATAACAAAATTTAAACTCAAGCAAACTGCAAAATAGTTAAATGCTTCCAAGCCTAAACAATCAACGCACACAAATTTGATTGCATAGCTGTTCAATGTTGATTGCATGATCAGCTAGTAATCACATTACACATTAAACTAAGGTTCATAAGTTTAAAAGGTAAGTTTAACATCGGAAAGTGAAATTAGTTAACAGAGCTAAAAGCTGAAAACACGAGCCAACAAAGTATAATCAAACAGGACTCTAATGACTTAAGGGGTTAACAAAGGAATAGATAGCATGAATAGGATACATAGCAAAGATCATGTGAAACAATCTATTTACTCAACCAAACTCCGCAATCCATGCCAACTGCTTCAGCAGAGTGGTAAAGATTTGGCATTTTCCTGGAAAATACGTCATTCGATTCCCCCCAACCCCAATATTTTGGTAAAAAAATCCGCAATCACCCACTCTAAAAAATAAGATATAATCAAACATTCAGAAGCCATTGCATACAGTACGTTTGGCATTCACAACAAAATATTATAAATATAATACCATGAAGAATAAAACCAAAATTCTCAACTTTGGGAAATTAACTCAATACAAACAAAAGAAACGGATACAACGCACAATCTTTACCAAATAACGGAAGGACTAAAATTCACAAATAAATTTGGGATTACCTTCTCCTTATTGGCATCGTTAAACTCCCATGGAAGGTCTAGATTATTGTCAGACGTATCAAGATGCTGTTCAATTTCCAAAGCTCTCCAATTTATTCAAACAGATAAAACAAACAAATACTATTCTACGACCGTAAATGTATGCAAAAAAAAAAGGGCTTCGATAATTAATTGAAAATTGATTAAAAACTTACATAATTGAGAGCAGTGGAGAAAGCTCGAGAAGGCTGCAAACGACAAAACGAAAGGAGGATAGAAGTGAAAGTGTGATCGTGAAGGAGGAAAATCAGAGAGAAAGTGAGAAGGAAAAAATAACCTGACGGAAAATTTGACGGATCTCACGAAGGCGATTCACGACGAGCCGAGATAGCATTTTTGCGCGACTAGTTTCAGGTGAACCGAGTAAAAACCACAGACGAGAGAGAGAGAGAGAGAGATCAGAGAGTTCGAGCTTTTTGACACACGTGAGGATATAAAATCTATGGCAATTATTTTGAAAAACTAATACTTATAATTGAAAATTTGTAATGTTACGTTACAATAAAAATATAAAATTAATATTAATGAATTATTTACGTATTAATATCAATTTATATTATAATAATATCACCGTTATTAAATTAAAAAACTTTTTAATGATGTCATAATAATAAAATTTATTTTATTATATTATATTTATAGCATTAAATTATTTGTTAAAATTTTATACCATTAATAGTTTTGCTCTAAAATTAACAGTTCAGATTCTTAAATTGCTTCGTGTTAGGCTTAAAATATATAAGTATCTATTGGTGTTATATACAATGCTTAAAATAAAATATATGAATTGATTTTTTAATATAGATAAGACTTTTTAGTGCCCTTTTTCTAGATTTTTTAGTATAGACAAGACGTTTTAGTGCCCTTTTCCTAGAATTTTAAATATTACAAAATATTTTTAAAATATGGTTTTAAAGATGATAGATATATTTATAATGAATCGTGACTCAATCAAATAAATTCGTTTAAATGTGTAAAACATTTGGATTTGAATCTTAATTAAAATTATGTAATTATTTTACAAACATAATATTTTTTGTAATGTTAATTTTCAACACATATTCCCTACATGTATTTGTATGTATGAAAAAATGTTTATAATTAAAAAAAGAATATTAAAAATATGCATAGAAGATATAATCTTATAGTTATAGAAACATGAAGTTGTGTTCAACTAGTAAATGTATTGATCCCAAAGTGAAATTGTATAATACAACCTAATAAATAGTAATATTCCACTCAATAAATAAAAAATAATAAGATATTATTATAAAAAAACTATAAAAATTACATTTAATGTTAATATTTGTGGTTAAGGGCCTAAAACTTACTGCGCACAAATGGTTTGCGCATGTTCGAATTTTTATATTTTATCAAAATTTTAATAATCATAAATTTATGTATTTAAGATACTTCAATAATATCATATAAAATTAATCATTAATCAGACGTATTACCTTAAGTAAATTGTGAGAGTGAATCTTGTTCTTATCACTTTCTTTCATGTTTCACTCATTGAAATAATAAAACAGAAAAAAGAACAAAACCATCAAGCAGTTTTGGTATCTCACGACTTTAATTGTCAGGTTTAAAAGAGTTTCCCCAATAAATTTAGAGCAGCTTAGATTCGCACACCCGAATTAGGACCATTTTTTTAAAAATACAATAAAAATAAGTTGGAAAATAAAAAAACAAATAAATAAATAAAATACTTAAAACTTATAATAAAAATATATAATTTAATTAAACGACATAATACATTTAATTCAAACACATTCATTTGTTAAACTTTTTTAATAATAAAACATAAAAATCATTATTTTTATAATTACAAATTTTAAAAATATTATTTTATTACATTTTTCAAATAAGTTTTAAGATGTTGTATCCACTTATACACCTTCATTATTAAAAAAGAAAATATCACATCGTGAGACATTAAACAGTTAAATTAAATACCGTTTAACAATTTAATTAAATACCATTTCAATTAAATTACTATAAGCATACTACTTTTGACAGAGATGCTACTTTTGTTATAATGTTAAGTTTTGAGGATGTTAATTTTTATAATTTAAAAAAAATGGTTATTAAAAAGGAGGAAAGGAAATCTTATGAGTTGTCAAAGATGCACAAAGTTAAATTGGCAACAAAAAAAAAAGCTACAAAACAATTCATAACCGATTATGACAATGCCCTCACATAAGTTAATTATGAAAGAAACTAAAGCCCATCTACAAGCCTACAAATAAGTTTTTATAATCAATTCTCAGGATTCATAATTTATCCAAACTAGTCCTAGAAAATGAGAGGTACACTAGTACATGAAAAAGTGAGCCCTATAATATCTCCTATGGCAACCAAAATTCGGAACCAAAATGGAAATAAAAGCTTCTATGCTTACAATTTTTTTTCGTCATTGTCAGCTGACTTAAAAAATCTTGAAAAGCAAGCCACCGTGTGTGGCAAAAAAGGGTGCAAACACTAGCGATTCAACTGCCATGAGCTTAATAAGAATGTTAAGTGAGGGGCCTGAGGTATCCTTGAGTGGATCTCCAATAGTGTCACCAATCACAGCTGCCTTGTGCGGATCTGAACCCTTGGGGCCAAGAGTTCTTGCATGCTCTGATGCACCAGCCTGAATCGAAAATAAAATTGATGGGTCACTCAGGTGATAAGCACAAAAGACTGATTACTACATTCTAATAAGAAAAGAAAATTCCTATTTGTGTCCATCATTCATGGAGATAGCAAGTTATATGGAGGCTGTTCTTGACTGCATAATGCGGCAGTATAATGCCTCTTCATTTCATAACAATTGACATTTTGCTCGGTCATAATTTTCGAATGTCACATTTATCAAATTGACTCAAACTTGGTGGATATGAATTGAACGTGAATTTCTCTCCTATTTCTGGTTCTTTTCTCCTTATGAATTCTTCTCAAATCCCTAAACCCTGTTTCTGGTTTGTTCTCCCACTTTTCAATTTCCTTCTCCACTATCTCTCTTCCTGTTGTACATCGAAGTCGTAGAAGAAAAGACAAGATATTTACCTCAATATACTTCTTAGCATTGTCCCATGCACCACCAGTATTGGATGCAGATATTGCTATCTGATAAGAATTAAAAATTCATAATCAGTTGGAGTTCTCTTAAATAAATTTGAGTAATTGTATCCCTCAAATAATTCTGCCACTCCGTTTAAAAATATTACCTGGACACCAGAAACCAAGGAACCAGCCAGAACACCTGATAGAGTCTCCACACCGAATAATATGCCAACAATAAGAGGTGTAAGCATGACAAGTGCACCGGGTGGGATCATCTCCTTGATGGATGCATCGGTAGAGATCTTTACACAAGTAGCATAATCTGGCTTAGCAGTGCCCTCTAGGAGACCGGGAATTGTAGCAAACTGTCTGCGGACCTCCTCAACCATCTTCAAAGCTGCACTTCCCACACTCTTCATGGTCATTGCAGAAAACCAGTAAGGAAGCATCGCACCCACAATCAGGCCAATAAAGACCTTTGGAGTTAAGACATCAACAGTCGAAATTGCTGCACGACTCACAAAGGCACCAAATAGAGCCAAAGACACCAGTGCAGCTGATCCAATGGCAAACCCCTATCCAAATGGGGGAAAAAATAGTTTGGCTATAGGTTAAAGAGACATGCATATACAACAGGTATAAAAAGCAGCCGCAAAAGGATGTAAAATTAAAACCAAAACACTTCGTGTGTAATGAATGTGTTCAATAAAATATGCAAGAACAAACAACATGAGGATCACAGAAGAAATAAAGCAACTTTCAGCCCTCTAATTCACAGCAGTTGAGTCTAAAAAAATCACCGAAAATGCCAGTTAATGTTTCAACAAATAGCTTCATGTTAACAAGAATATTTAATATTTAGAAGAGTTTCTTCAAAGGAGAAAAAAAGTACTTCATTATCCAAGAGCAGGAAATGAAATGAATAACTTTCACAACCTGAAGGTCAAGCAGGTCAGTACCTTTCCAATGGCAGCAGTTGTGTTACCAGCAGCATCAAGAGCATCAGTCCTCTCACGGATCCGGTGGCTCATGCCAGCCATTTCAGCAATACCTCCTGCATTATCACTAATGGGACCATATGCATCAATAGCCAACCCTGTAGCAATGGTGCTCAGCATTCCAAGAGCAGCCACTGCAATGCCATACATGGCAGCAAAGCTAAAGCTAACAAAAATGCTGACTGCAATAGCAAAAATTGGTATAATGACAGATTTGTATCCCAAAGCAAGCCCAAAGATAACATTTGTTGCAGCTCCAGTTCTGCACGAATCGGCAACATCTTGCACTGGGCTGCAAGAAGGAAAAAATACATGGGAGAAATAAGTGAAGAACAAAACATGCTGAACTGTTTAAATTTTGAGTAATCAAGACTATTACCTGTATGCATTGCTAGTATAATACTCGGTCACAAACCCGATTATAAGCCCAGCCCATAGACCAACACACACACACAAGAATAACTGCCTGCAAAACCAGATTACTCATTAACATTAAATAAATTATGATCACCTTGTGACATTCCAATGAAAGCGACAGCAACTAAAAACATTTATAATTTTTATACATTTTGAAATAGAAAACAAAACACTAGAAATACATGCCGTGACGATTTAAGTTGCATATTACAAGCAAAGCTACGAGGTCACAAATTTTTCTCAGATAAAGTACTTGAAAGCTTACCAATTCTTAACATCTTTTTGAACACCAAAATTGTAAATGGTGAAGGAAGATGGCAGAGCAACCCAGCTAACAATTGCAATTCCAACAGTCATAAGAACAGTAGAAATTATTAGTTGCTTCTTCAATGCGGGTTCAATTTCCTTAACCACCTTGATCTCAAAAAAATCAGTGGCGAATAGAGTTGTGATCAAACAAACAATGATCCCCACTGAACTGATAAGTAGAGGATACGACATAGCAGTAAATTCGTGGTTTATCCCAAAAGATGAGATTGAAGCAACAACAAGAGCAGCACAAGATGACTCTGCATATGAGCCAAAGAGATCAGATCCCATCCCAGCAATATCTCCAACATTATCACCAACATTGTCAGCGATCACCTACAGAAACAGTTTGAGCATTACATGGAAGAAAAATTCACTTTAAACAAATATATTTCAGGAAGGTAACAATGCTTACGGCTGGATTCCTTGGGTCATCCTCAGGAATGTTTTGCTCAATCTTCCCGACCAGATCTGCACCAACATCTGCTGCCTTGGTATAGATTCCACCACCAACTCTGCCAAAAAGCGCCATTGAAGATCCACCAAGACCATAACCGGTGATAGCCTCAAAGAGGCCTTCCCAATCATCACCATAGTATAGCTTAAATAAATTGATGGAAATGTAGAGCACAAGAAGACCATTTGCAGCAAGAAGGAAGCCCATGACAGCGCCAGACCTAAATGCAATTATAAAGGCATTCCCAACACCCTTCCTTGCTTCCAATGTTGTCCTTGCATTGGCATAAGTGGCAATTTTCATTCCAAGGAAACCAGACAAGACGGAAGTAATGGCACCAAGCAAGAAAGATATTGTGCTGAAGATTGCAGTTGCAAGAGCTGGCTTACAAGTCTTTGTTAAATCATAAGTGCATCCTCGACTTTTGGTGCTGAACCCCTCAACAGACCCAAGAAACAGGAAGATCAAGACAGCAAAAGCAACCATGAACACACCAACATATTGATATTCAGTGAAAAGAAATGAAGTCGCACCTGTTACATCAATACATATAAAACTTAATACAAATACACAAAAGGGCACAGCAAAATAATTCACTAACGGTTGATACAGTTTGAAAGTAACCAAGCATACTAGCTAATAAACTAAGGCACATGTGCTCACATTGTGAAGCAATATACTATGGCCAATAAGCATAATCACAATAACAAGCCTATAGATGGCCATTTTGACATAAATATAGAGTAACACTTGGGAAAAACAGGAAAAATGTGAAAAAAGAACCAGTTTATTTTATGAAATAAAAGATAAAGGTATAGAAACTGATATTGGGAGCTTTCCAAAGTAACTGAAAATGCTTAGTGCAAATGAATGGCATAGTCCAAGACTCTAAACTAACTTTCAATGCTTGATACCTAAAAAAAGGGAGGCACGAAGGAAAGAATGGCACTAACCGGGCTAAAATACACATCAAGACATTAGAAGTACAGAACATAGAGAAGGTTCAAACTCCAAAGCAAGACTGTACATCAATCAGATCAAATTCAAAATGTCATCACTCAACAACCACACCAAAAATGCACATAAAAATTATCAACCAAATCACCAATAGTAATGAGAGAAAAAGTAAAAATATAATTTACCTCTAAAAGAATATTCCCAATATTACTCATAGAACAAAATAAACCCAACCAAGGCTCAAACTAGCACCCAGATACATAAAATTTTGAATATTCACAAGAAACAAGTCATGTAACCTTTTCAAAATATATGTTTCTAACGAGTCACATTTTGTAATCAAAATGCATTATCAGGATGGTTATTTTTGTTCAATTTCGTCCACATACACTCAATACCAGAAGTCAAACAACTTCACTCAGCAATATTAATTATAACAATAATTTCCTTAAATAAACGAATATAATAAAATTCAAGTTGTGAAATTTATGTGACAAAATGTACATGCCTCATTCTTTTCCTTCATTTCCTAATATATATATATATATATGTTTGAAGATAATTATAATAATCAATAAGCGTAACACTTATATTTTAAAAAACTGTTAAGCTATATTTTTTAATTTTTCTTAAACCAATGTTTATATGAAGAAAATGAATTTCAATGCACATAGCAAAATTAGTTTAGATGCGTGACAGTAGAAAATTATTCTTCAATAACAAGGAAACACGTGAGCAATTCGGAAAAGAACGGTAACCAAGACCATGATAAATAAACCTAATTACAAATATGCAACTGCACCACATGTGCAGTGAACAATAATGATGATAATAACACATGGAAAGCCGAACAGACAAAATGATAAATGCTATTAATAATAATAGAGACAGTCAGAAGAAGATAAACCCATAAGTAAATTATCCCTTCCCAACGTCCCAAAGGCTAGATCCAAATCTAAATATAGTAACGGTGACTGTAGAAAGTGAATAAACAAATAAAATATGATGAATAAAAGACCCAGAATAACAGATCTATGTGAATAATTGAGCACACATGCAAACAAAATTCAAAGCCATGCTTTCACTATGCTGGAAAACATGTCAAACGCTAAAGATATTGGGGCTTTGTGGAATTTCTTGACTCCTCCACCAGAAAAACATAACAAAACGAGTGTAAAATTTGAATGTTAAGCTTCTTACCGCGACTACTGAACTAAAAACACAATCTTTGGCAGAAAAATTGGAGCCGAATATAAGAAACAAAGAAAACTTAAAATTAACAGATGAAGAAAATAGAAAAATCCAACTACCCCTTCCATTTCCTCCTCTTTCTCTCATCAAACAAGCATAATCCAAAGCTCCAGCATTCACGAAATAAGAAACACGAAGAATAGTACAAATCACAAAGAAAATATCAGATCTAACTGAAACAACAAGATCTATAACACTGTTAGCACAGAACTATACCTTCAGAAATTGCGGTCTGTATTTCAGCGCACTTCGCAACGACACTATGGTCGTTAAGGCCTTCTTCCTCTTCGATAAGAGAGTCATTGAATCCACTCTTATTGTTGTTGGCACCAGACGGCGCATGATGATCGGAGGTAAGCTTCACGCGCGAAACGATTAGCCACTGAACGAGAGCGAAGGCTATCCCAATCACTGCGCAGACTGGGACGATAATCTCAGTCCCCAAATCAGAAAGCAACGTCGGACTCATTTTAGCTGAAAACCTAGCTCTACCTATATCCGTACGACGGGAAATTGCAGAGCCTCGACAAAATAGATAGAACGAAGCAGGGTATGTGTGAGCTTGGGACTCTTCGGTTATTTATATTCGGAAAATAATAATTATTGAATTATTATTATTTTTTAAAATATTGAAAATTCTATAGGGAATGTTTAAAATTATATACAGTACTTTGTAGCATCGTTATTTATCTTCCAGATCTAGAGTAGATGAACCATGATTCTCTCAAATAGTTAAAGATTATTTAAAGTTATAAATTTAATTAAAAAATTTATTTATTAAAAATAAAATAATAATAATAATTTTTTTATAAAAAAGTATTCAAACTTTTTATTTATTTTAAATATAATATTTAAATTTTATATTTATTTTTTATAAAAACCTAATTATAATGTTATTTTTAAAATTATTGCATAAAAATAAAAATAATTTTTTATTTTATTTATTATTATTTTAATTATATTAAATAAAAATTATTATAACTTAAATAAAATATAACAGAATAAATTAAAAAAATAAAATAAAAGCATAAAAATAATTATTTATTTTTGTATAGTTATTTTTTTATTATAACATAATTAAATTATTATAAAAAATAAATATAAAATTTAAATCTAATTTTTAAAATAAATAATATATATTTATAATCAATTTTTTTATTATTATTAAATAAAAGTGTATAAAAATTTATTTTATTATTATTATTAATTATAATATAGTATTGATATTAATGAATACAGTGATTATTACTAAATTATCGTTATGTCATGAACTAAAAATATATAGAGTGCTAGGAATAATTTTATGAAAAATTAATTAATATTAATATTTATGATATAATGCTTATTGTTTATTAATATTATTAGTTTTTTAATTTTATTAAATGAAATTTAATATCATATTATTTAATAATAAAAAACTTGATCAATTTATTATCTTAAAAATATATGAATTAACTAAAACCAATTTAAATTACTCTTTAAATTAACCATATATATATTCTTAAATATTAATTATTTTGATAAAAGAATAATTTTATTTATAAAATTTTACTTTAAATTAATAATTACAATAAAATTAATTAAAATATCTATAAAATTATAAATATTACAAATAATTTTATAATAATTTTAAAATTTTAAATCAAGTTGATTCATTTAAAAAGTAAGACAATAAATTTATTATTGTTAAGTATCCTTGTCCCACATCGACTAGTAATAAAACAGCAAAGCTGCTTATAAGTTTGGACAATCCTTAACTTAATGAGATCTTATTGGGTTAAGTTAGGTCTGAGTTTCTAACATGGTATCAGATTTTGGCCTAGTTTTTATGTACTTTGACCTAATTGTGTTCTACCACAGTTTCATCGTGGCACTAATGTCCACCTTTGTCCGCCGTGTGGAGGGGGACTGTTAAGTATCCTTGTTCCACATAGACTAGGAATAAAGCAACAAAACTGCTTATAAGTTTGGACAATCCTTAACTTAATGAGATCTTATTGGGTTACGTTAGTTCTGAATTTCTAACAATTATGTTCTAAAATAATGTGATCAATTTGATATTTACGTATAATTAGCTATAAATAGTTTAACTTTTTAAGAAAAAAATTCATCGGTTAACATTTTGGTAATAACATTTTTTGTTGTTACAATCTCATAACCTAAAATAATGGAATTATTATATATATTAATTATATTTATGAAGTAACTTATCAATTATTAAAAAATTGATGGTTTGATTAATTTGGATATGTACGATGTGTATTGGTGGAGTTCAAATCTTAATGAACTCTAAACTTCATATCACATTTAAACATAGTCACATAATTATTAATAATTTAAGGGATATATTATCTTAATCTTAATAATTTTTATTAAAAATACGGTAACATGTTAACTAATAATTGAATATAAATTTTGATACGAAGAAATATAAATAATCATGATAACACTTGTTAATATGAGTAATTTTTGAGATGTAATATGATAAATAATTATGATAATATTTATAAATTTATCATATATGTAAATAAATATAAAATTATAAAAAAAAACATTTTTATAAAAATAAATAACAACACCCTCTTTATTTATGTGTGATGTGTTATAAAATATAACAAGCACGTATGCCTAAATTTATTATTTTTAACTGATTGTAAGGGCATATTTGATGCAGTAAGTGAAGTATCTCACTTATCATTATATTTATACGTATAATATATGATAACTAACTTGAAATTTACAATACATATATTTAGTAAATTAATATATTTTTAAGTAATATATAATTTATTTTATCATTTTTAAAAAAAATTGAGTTCATATAAAAATAAAATTATTTTTAATTAAAAAAAAGTTAAATTAAAAATTGAATTAAACTAGTTAAATTATTAGCAACATAAATATTATAACACACCCATATCATCACGAGATACAGGGTTAAAATGTTCAAAAATCTGCATCAGATGACATATTTGTTGTTTTTGTTTTTCATAGAAAAACAAGGCGAACCACCTCAACAAAATATTTAAAAAGAGCAACATTTACATAACAATTACCTATAATCCTGAATAATTTCTTACATCGGAAAATAAAATTATATATATATATATATACACATACTTATTTCTTAATCTCACTCTACCCTATGATATTATTTGTGTCAAATTAAATGAATAATAATTCGTCATTTTCTTCCCATTTTCTTTTTGATTTTCAACATTTAAATAATTAGCAAGTTTTACCTGACGAGATGCATTTATTTGAATATATTTAACTCGTATAAAAGAAGTTCGTATACCTTCATATATGAATATATATATATATATATATATATATATATATATATATATATGTTTTTAATAATATTTACAAACTCACGTATACATATAAATATACATTAATTGATATTTGAATCCACGTCTAGTCCTAGCAATACTCACAAAATTATATACTATTATACTAAAGGGTAATTGATATATGTATATTTTTGTTTTATTTGTTATATATCATTATAAATTTTTTTATGATCTACAGCTTAAATAAGTTATTATTAACGGTAAAAAATAAGGTTTCCATGTAGTACTCGAGAAATGACTATAACAGAGTTTTTAATTAATGTATTATTTGTATATATGATAGTTGAATAGTTTTTTTTTAAAGCTAATATTATCTTGATGTATACTATCTTTTGACTCAATACTGACTCAACATCGTATAAAGACTTTTTTTTCTTTTTCTTTATCTTCTCCACTTTTAGCTTTTAAAAGAAATTTAGTTCAAAGATATATAAGTCAAAAATTTAACTTTGAATTTTGAATTAAAAATATCATAATCTTATTTATTAAATTATAAATACATATGATTGATTAATAGTATAAATAGTATTATTTTTTATTTATCCATTCAAATTCAAATTTTTCATTTTTTATGTTTTATTTATTTAATAAAAATAAATTTAAATGTTCTTTTAAACATACGTGTGTGTATATATATATATAATATTTAAATGATTATAAAAATATTTAAAAATATAATTTACTGATAATTATAACTTTATACAACTACCTATTCACTTTGTTTATTTAAATTTTTTTAATAATACATAAATTTAAATTTATTTTTATTCAAATTATTATTTGTGATAAAATTATTTTAAAAAATAGATAAATAATTTAATTTTTTAGATAATTATAACATATGATACGTTATTAATAGATTAGATGCAAAAGTATAATTTGATATTTTTTATGTTTCATGTTATTAACAAAATTTGTTTTAGTACCCAAATTCAAATATTTGCATCATTTTTATTAATTTTGAATAATATTGGTTAATTTTTTATCAAAATTGATCGTTCTACACGTCAAATTATACAATAACATTTGTTAAATATAAGTAATAAAAAAATTTAATAGTAAAAACTAATAATAATTAAAATAGATATCAATAACCAAATTAAGGTATTAAAATATTTCAATAATATAAGCATGAAAAACACTAATATATTAACTATAGTACCAAACCTTATATAATAATAATTAAAATAATTTTAATTTAATGTTAACTTTTATATGTCAATACATTATCATTATCACTAATCATTTGAGTTTAATTTAACAAAATAATATATAATATAGAATAAAAATTAAAATTACTTATTTATTATAATTTTAGAGTAACAATATTATCAAATTTTAAAATGCTATTACTATAATTTTTTTATTAATCAAATTTTATTTAAAAATAACGAAATTAAATTTTAATTAATTATATGGTTAAAAAATTCAATTCATATAATTTGTTGTATTGATTATAAATATGTACTATTTTATTCATCAATATTTTTATGTGACAAAAAATATAATCATAATTTTTTTATTATCTTTTATTAAATTTTCACAAATATCCTTATCCAATAAAACACATGTGCAAATTTTGATAAAAATGGACAAATAATATTCAAAATAATACAAATATTTAAATTGAGATATTAAAATAAAATAAAAGTTTATTTATCATAAATAAGGTGGTATAATATTATTGATTTTTTAATTGTAATTAATTATGATATATAGAACTTCAAGAATTAATAATGATAACTTTAGGGCATGTTTGATACACCATATTAGATAAAATTAATATAATTGTATTAGATTGAATTATATTGAATTGTATTTTATTTAGTTTGTATAGAATTTAGTAATAAAATATATAACATAATAAGATATAATTAATTATAAATATTTAATAAAATAAATTTCTTTAAAATAATTTTTTATTAATAAAGTTATTTAATTTATTTTAAATATTTTAAATTAAAAAATATTATTTTTAATTTGTGATGAAAAATCATGAAATATAATTTAATAATAAAAAATTCATACATAACAAATTATATGTTTAATAAAGTTTAGATGACACCCTTTAATCATATTAATTTTTTATAAAAATGTATTAATTTTATATTACATGATGATTTAATTTATAATTAAATAAAAATTATATAAATTAAAGCTTTTGATAATGTATAACAAGCATACTACCAATCCGGTCGTGTTTATTTATCCTTCAATAAAAAATAAAAAAAAATTATTTATCCACAATAGGAACGTATGAGAAAATTATACTTGCTTCAGTAAGTGATAATGCAATAATTTAAATCATAAAATACGTATTAATATAATTATTTTTTAAAATATTTAATATTTAATATTTAATAAACAAAACAAATAATATAGTCGGCTTATTGAACGGCTTCGAATACGTCCCATGTATTGATTGGCGTGCAAAGCATCCTTATCGGATAATTCACCTTTTTTTGTTTTTGCTCCCTATTCTGTTTATCCCTTTTTCAATTATTCCTTTTGATATTTCACAATTTTATATTTTTTTCGAGAAAAGAAAAAAAAAATTGTCCAATTTCCTTTTTCTTCTTTATTTTTTCTTCAAAGATTTTATTCAACAAATATATTATAGTTTTAATATAAAATTAGGGAGATTTTAATACAGGAAAAATGAGTAAACAACTAAAGGTAGCCTTTAGACTTTAAGTTTAGTCTACATTCGTAGGAAGCATCTACTGAGAATTTTTTTCTCATTTTTTAATAAATATTTATGGAATATCAAAAGTTCATTACTTATCACTTAAGATTCGAGGATTTTAAGATATTGAAATTTTTATATTTATAATTCTATAATTTTTATATTTTAATTTTATAAAATTTTAATTTAATTAATCATATAATTTAAAAATATGATAATTAATTAAGTAAACAAATTTAAAAATAAAAAATAGAAAAAAGCTCAATCTCTCTTTTTTTCTCTTTCTACTGTTCACTCTTTTTCTTATTTATTGTCTCTATTACTTATTCTCTTAATTTTATTTTTTATTAATAAAATAATAATTAGATAGAAAGAAATACAAGAGAGAGTGAGGGGAGAGAGTGGAGAGACGAGGAGGTAACTATTAGTTTTTTTAATATTTTTTATTAATAAAATATAGGATTCTTATTTTATCTATAAAAAAATTTAATTTTTTAATTTTTTTAACTAATTTATTATATTTTTAAATTAAAGAATGATTAAATTTATATAAAAATTTACCAAATTAAAATGTATAAATAAAAACATTATATGACTTACTTATATTGCAGTCTATTTAACTAACAGAATTTAGATGTATTAAAATTATTATTGTATGACTAATAGTTTTATCATCACCTTTTATACTTTTTTTATTTTTATAAAAAAAAGTTAAAATAAATTTATTACACTACATTTCAATACCTTAATATACATAAAAATCTATTTACTGCTTTAATATCCATTAGAAATACTTGCACTAAATAATCGAAACATTACTTTAAAAAAATAGATTTATAAAAATATTATTTAATTATTCAATTTATCTTTTTCATGTTATTAAATTATTTTTTATTTCGTTATATTATCTAACATAAAAAGTTTTAATCAAATATTATAAAAGTATAAATTTACGTTTTATTTTTTATTAAATAATAATTCTATTAAAATAATGTTTCTTTACAAATTTATTATATTCATATGTAAAGTGTTAATTTTTCATTATATAATCATTTTTTTAACAACGTTGAATCACATAATTTAATATTTCATCTTAAATTTTGGATAAATAGAATTTACTATTTTCAGTCATGTATTTTTTATTTGTTCTCGAAACGACTTCTTATCCTATTTCTGGTGCGTGTGTGATGGTGTTATATGTATGAGAAACCAAATTCCTTTATGAATGCAACGACCAATAGAAGCTTCCATCAGATTATCACCATAAAATAATGTTCTATGCACCGAATAAGTTAAGTATAATGATATGGTATTAAATTATATTTGGATTAATTTTTACGATATATAATATAATCAAATAAATTTAATTATAAATATTATTGAAAATAATTTATATTAAAAATGATATATAATTTATTTTATGTATTTTTCTTGTCCATTAAAATAATTTTATTATAAAAATTTATTTAAATCAATATTTTAATTTTTTATATTTTAGAAATAAAAAAATATTAGTTTTAATTTGAATGAAAAAAAAGTCAATGTACAAAATTTTAAAATTAAAAATTTAGATATATAAACATAAGTTTTTTTTAATATATAAGATAAGTGTTTGATACGATTTAAATCTAGATATTTTGATAAAATAAATTTTTTTTATATTCTTAAATTTTATTATGTAAAATAAAGTATGATTTCACAATAAATATTTAACTGTATTTAAATTGTATAATTAAATCTTTAATAACGTGGGTGCCTCCACTTAGAGTTTGATCGTTCTTGACTTTCAAATCTCGAAATTTTAGCATCGTTTTATTTTGATCCATATCTAAAATGTTAGTGGTGTGCTAAGTTCAATTGATTACATTTGAGGATACTAAGACGAAGAGTGAGTATGGTTATGACTACAAGGGCTTCCCTTTAAGGTGTTTTTCTCTAGATTGTTTTGGTGTTATACTTCCTATTAGCTTAACATTGTCATAACTACTGTCAATTGGGTTTGATTTGCTGTTGTCAAGTATTGAATCTGATTTTGCTTCTCTTACAATGGAAAAAGATTTATGACCGATTAAAGGGTGTTGATGTTCTAAGCTTGTATGACACTCATCATGAAGAGATAAGTGATGATGAAGTTGTAATTATGGGGAAACTGTTTGTAGGTCGAAAGTTGCCTATTTGTAGTGTGAAATCATGTATGAGACTTTCATCTCACATAGCTCCTAAGTGATATAAAAAAGAAGAACCTGAGCTAGTAAGAAACAACATGATATTAGATCTCATAGAGTTCGATGCCTATTCTCAACCTATAATCAATATAAGCTCGAAATTTCCTTTGTAACTCTCGAAACTTCTTCGTAATAGCTCTGTTTCATGCGTCATTTTCATAAGAAACTATGATTAAAGTAGATAATCCAATGCTGTTAGGGTGGTGGTTTCGTAGGATTAAAGTTGAACCAATATTTCGTACGAAAACCTACCTTTTTCTGCTTTTATTATGATCGTATTGGTTATGATAATCGATATTATTAGTTATGAAAATTGGTTACTGAATCATCAGCATAAGTAAATGATTGGTTCAGTTTAAACATATGTTCTTTATCTAATAATTTTTTTATATAAATATATTATTTTTATATTATATAATATGATTTAATTTTATGATAAAATATATAATTATATAAAAATTACACATTTAATATTTTTAATACTTTTTAACAAACATACCAAATAAGTTAAATGTGTGTTTTCTTGACACCAACTTAAAAAACATATATTATAACAGAACTTTGCAATTCCCCGTACATCAAATTACCTATTTACATGCTATTTCTCTATACCTTTTACATATATATATTTATTTTATCATCCTAAATATATAATAATTTAAATTAATACCGTATACATTATCACATTTTTAAAATTAATTAATCAATAACTTTTAAATAAAATAAAAAACAAGTAAGCATGTATTTATTTTTGAATAAAAACAATTAATTAACGATATTTATTTTTTCTATATATGCGCCGAGTCTACTATAAAAACGTGTATTCAAAAATTTTGATTAATTAAGTTCCGATATTTAGAATTAGTAGTACTCCATAACGTGTTTCAATTTAAATCATAAGTTTAAATTACATAAACATAAACTTCAAATCAATCATTAAAAGTTAAAGTTACTTGACGAAGGTTCCATAATTTTAAGCAAAATTGATTAGTGGAATTCTTGTTATTTCTTATGAGTCTGAAGACTTGTCCACCCTTGTCTCCATCACACAAATTTTATATCCTACAAACACTTCAATCTTCTTTTAGAAAAATTTGAGATGGTTAATACTAATTATTTTCGAAATTGTTATTTGGAGGGATAAAATTTTCAAAAATATTAATTTGATCAATCAAATTTTATGTTATAAATCATTGGATGATAAATAAAATTATATATTATATGATAGAGTATAAAAAATTATATTAATTATTTATATATAATAATAATTTTGTTGTAATAAGAGAAAATAAATATCTTATTTTATATTTAAAAATTATATACTAATAAAAAAATTATGAAATCGATAATCCACTCTAATCCCCTTACCTTCGGGTTATTTGGGTGTCATTTTTTTTAATTAAAATTTAAAATAAATGTTATTATTTTAAAGATTAAATTCCATACTTTATAGTATAAAATTGAACAAACGAAGTGTTATCGTCCAGCCATTCATGTAACTTTTTTTTTCAATTCAGTTTTGCAATGTTATATTTATTTAGAAAGAAGGGAAAAAAATTAAGTTATATTCATAATTCATTATAATTCAAACTTTATTAAAAAAACAATTCATTTATTATAAGTTGTTGGATAACTTACGAGAGTAACCAATAGCCACGTGATACGTAAGTATTATAATTCAAGTATGATTGTTGATCTTATATTATAGTTATTATTTTTATCAATATTGCATTCGAAGCAACCAAGGTTGTTTGCTATATATCCAAGCAAAGCAATAGGGAAGCAATAAAGTATTAATGCAAATGTACGTGACTAAGATTTTTGTTTCTTAAATAGATATATTCACTCACCTATAATTAAAATTCAAATTACAATTTTTTTTATATATATACTCTGTATAAAATGGAAAGTTGCTCCCAATAATATTTATTTGATTTTTTTTTCTTTTTTTCTTATATGGATAGTTCCTATTTATTTGATTTGATAATTATATTTTTATATATTTATTTTATGAAAAAATATGGTAATAGAAAGTAAAATAAATAAAAGGATATAAAAAATAAAAATATTTTCAAATATCTAATCTATACCCAATTATAAAATTAAGGGAGAGCTACTTTAAACTTATTTATTTCGTTTTGCTCATACCGATCTAAAGTGTGGTTTTTTTTTTAAATTTTATTTTGATATTTGATCTTATTAATTACATGTTTAAATTTGAATTAACGTTTTAATGTCTAAATTCACTTAAATATTTTATATTTAAAAAAAAGAAAAATAAAAAATTACTATGATGAATCTGAGACTGTGATTAGCAAGTTTTATATTAGTTTAAGAAATAAAATGCATAAAAGAGCATTGCAAAATAAAATAAAAAGGAGCAAAACACATAGCCCGAAAAAATAAATAAAAAATTATACTGAACCGTATGTGATACTTTTATGGTGTGAAATTTCTCTTACTATTTATTGTCATTAGTAATTATTTTATTTTTATTTTTATGGTAATTAGTTTAATAACTATTACTGCTCATTATATCATTGCTTTATTAAAATATTCCTTTTTTTAGCATTCTTGATTTAATTTTTCTTTTTTTCTTCCAAAATGGTTAGAACAAATTTGACTTCAACTTTTAATTTAATGAATTAATGGTAGATTCATATTATTTTACCATAATTTTTACATGCTTTTATTATATAATATTTTTTTAATGTTATAGTACATGTCATTTATTAGATTTCGAATAAATAAAACTATAACTATTATTTAAAAAAATTATATTATAAAAGGCCTACAAATTTAAATTAACCTTTCATTTAATAATTTTAATTACTAATAAATCTCTTATAAAAATATATTAACAATAAAAAAATGATCTACAATGAATAACATAAAAATAATAAAATAATTTATCCTTTCATATTTTTTAAGTAAATATTTACACACAAATATATCTATAGATATTAAGCCACTTTCATGTAAATAAAATAAATATATATATATAAAATTAACTTTTTATTCTTACTCCATTAGTGATTATCATTTAGAAATAATTTTATTATAAAAATTGAAAAAGTCAAAACAAAATTGAAAGAAAATTATTGAGTTACTTGATATTATTGAATTCATTTTTTTTGTTTAAATTTAATTCAATATTTAAATCGTTTAAACGTCAATTTTATTATATGGAGCACATAGAACACGTGCCTGCACAAAAACTAATATTTAAATAAACTTCAGTTAAATCACAGTTGTGATAAATGCCAAAAATTTCATATTTAATTTAGATCAAAATATAAATAAAAAAACTATATTTAGGACACATGAATTGAAATGATAGAACATGGGCCCACCTATTATTGAATAGCCATCCTTTCGCTAATTAAAAAGAAGCTAGTTATGTCCCATCGGGATAAAGACTTACTGAAAGAAGCTAGTTATGTCCCGTCAGGATAAAGACTTACTGAGCTTTAAAGTAAACAGTCATTACTCAGAGTGGTTGGAAGAGCATAATAAACATTTTATTTTTATAAATTAAATAAAATATTAATTATATTTAAATTATAATATTTTCAAATATTTTAATTATTTATATTAATTTAAATAATTTTATTTATAGACATATTTTTCACTTTAAATATCTATCCATATTTAATATCAATGTTCATTTAAATTCATCAAAAAAATAATTTAAAAATATAAGAAATTATCAAAATGTATAAACTTATAATAATAATAAAGTAATTAAAATATATAAATTTTAAAAATAATAATTAATATATTTAATTTATAAAAATAAAATAATAAAATTATCATACTCTTTTTTTTTAACAAGCTCAATATTTGCAACTTTTGTTTGGAACGGGTGTGATTCATATAAGATGATTTTATAAGGGGTAATGTTATTTTTATAATAAAAATATATAATATTTTTATTTTATTTTTACTTTTAATTAGAAATTATTATTATTTATCGAATAAAATTAATTATTATTGTCAATACATTTTATAATTTGCAACATCATGTATAATTTATAGTAATTTTAAATCGCATGGATCGAAAAGAAAATAAATACCATAAAAGATAATTGTTTTGTCGTAATGGTCAAGTTTAAATAGTTAAAGTCTATTAGTGAAAGCCCAATACTACACTTTGTTATTCGGCCATAAATGACTTGGAAAATGTTGGGCTTTGGCCCATTAAGTTAAAGTTGTTGAATGTGTTTGTTAATTATGTTATAATGAGTTTGAAAATTATATAAATATTATTTATTATTAAGATTAAAATGGAAAAAAATATATGCATCACCATTTTTTAGAGACAAAAATTACTTTTTTGTCCCTTGTTTCAGTAGAAAAGGTAAGCTTAAGCTCATCTCATCTCTCTACAACGAATTAACCACTTGTAGGGATGTTATTTTAAGTAAATTTTGTGTTTAAATCTGATTAGTAAAGCTAATTAATAATTATTTTGTTTATTTTATTTTTTCTGGGACTTGGCATAATACCAGAATTTCTCTTTTTCAGTTGGAATGATTTCACGAATTAATGAGTTTCTTTAACCGTTACATATTATTATATTTATATATAATATATTATATTATTAATATTTTTATACGTAATATGATATATTTATTATAAATATTCTTTAAATTCGTCTAATTTTCATATATTTTGGCGTTATTTTATTGGATGTACATAATCGTATTCCACACCTTAGGCTTAAAGTATCTAATATTAATTTTAACTTAAACTTGAATATCTATTGGCTAGGAGTCATAACCTTATTCTACATCCGGCCACACTCTATTTTGTTTTCATAAAACTTAAAGCTTAAAAACCCTAAGGAACCTCTTCTTCCTCTAAATCGCTCGCCTCCAAGCAAAGCATAACAAGTCTCCGTTTGTGGAGGTCTCTATCTTCCGATTACCAATCAATCATGGTAACAAATCTTCGAACCTCACATTGTTTTCTTTGAAGCTCTCTCTTTATCAGAAAATAGTTTGTTTCGCTTTTGCTGTCTAAGCTGCTTTTAGTCTTTTCTGCTTAGATTCGATTCGGATTTTATTCCTTTCATAATGTTGTTGTAAGTGGATGATGGATGATATTGTGCTGCTTTTAGTCTTTTATGCTTAGATTCGATTCGGATTTTATTCCTTTCATAATGTTCTTGTAAGTGGATGATGGATGATATTGTGGTGATTCATAGGATAGTGTCTGATGTATAGAAAATTTGAACCTACAGCAAAGAAAAAAAGAGGAAGTAAATTTAAGTAATCTGGATTGTAAAACACTAAACTTGCCAGCTGATGTTGCGAGAAGAATATACGATTCTTCGCTTCATTTTAACTTTGAGTTGAACAGCATTTAGCTCGAATGTTTTTGGGTGTCTTTGTTTTTTACTGTTGTTACAAGGCAAACTTCTTCGTCCTTTTTTTTTCATCATGGTGATTTTTACTATTTTGGGACGAAGACTATATATATAACCTTTCAAATTTGTGATCCATCTCAAACAGTTGGGCCTGCTGAGTTGGTTAGGATGTAGCAATGTTTGTGATAAATTTGGGATATATAGTAGTGCTCAAAGGGAAAATTCAAGTAATGACTGGCAAATTTCAAATTTAGGGGCTTGGTTAGGATTCTTTAGTAATTTATGAAAATGTGGACGTGTTGCTTTTTAGTTCTAATGCCTAAGAGGTTTGCTACTATTTATTGTCTTCTGACTCTTGTCTTTTGAGGATTCGTACAGCCTTAATGTAATGCAGATTGTTGTCTGCCCTAGTAGAACACAGTTATGGTTTTCCATATTTTTGTTTTCGTTAACTTCTCATTTTGGTGGAACAATATGTTCTCTATCCTAGCACTATAATCGTTTTCGTTGATAGTCTATTTAAAGAAAAGAACAAAAAAGAAGATAAACTAAGTTGAAATTGGAGGTGACTAAGTTTTTCTTACTAAAAAGCAAACTACTTACCCTTCTTGTTTTCACTCATGTCCTAGTCATGATTGAGCATTATTACTTATTGAGATTACGGAGGAACTGTTGTATGAATCTATTTCTGCTTGTAAACTTTCTATTTTCCTCTTATTAATGATTCTTGGCATTCATTATTATTTTCTGCAGTCAAAGAGGAAAACCCGGGAACCAAAAGAAGAAAATGTAACTCTTGGACCTGCTGTCAAAGATGGTGAGCATGTTTTCTGTGTTGCTCACATTTTTGCATCCTTCAATGACACATTCATTGTAAGTGCACTTGGTGTTTGTTTTAAATATTTTACCTCTGTAGTATCTTTCTTCGTTCTTACCTGTCTGTTCTGCAGCATGTGACTGATCTATCAGGGAGGGAAACCATGGTTCGCATAACTGGTAATGGAATTATTTTATTTTGAAATCTTACCTGTCTGTTCTGCAGCAAGTGCTAGAATCATTCCTTTAATCTGAGTTGATTATATTTGTAAATTTAATCACCCTTGGCATATTAATTCAACCACCAACAGTTCTTGTTAGAGCTCCATATTTGCATTTATTCTTAACTACTCGGTACTTATTTTGTAATAGTATCTGGTGTAACAAACCATTCTTTAAGTCTGAAGAATCTTTTGCATTAATCCACATATTTTTTATCACCATTTTGATTCTTACATAATGGGTTATGACTGTGATGTTTTCTTTGGTATGAAGGTGGAATGAAGGTGAAAGCTGACAGAGATGAGTCCTCCCCATATGCTGCCATGCTTGCTGCGCAGGATGTTGCACAGAGATGCAAGGTCCTTTATTGAATTACTTTTTTTAGTATGGAATGAGAAGATTTTGTCTTCTCAAGATGTCCTTTTAAGTATGTTGTTTCTTTCTGCCATATTGTTTGGCTAATTCTTAATTCCATCTATTCAGGAATTAGGCATAACTGCTCTTCATATTAAGCTCCGTGCAACTGGAGGGAACAAAACAAAAACACCTGGACCAGGTGCCCAGTCTGCATTGCGTGCTCTTGCTCGTTCTGGAATGAGAATTGGTCGCATAGGTAAGTCTGTATATTTTATTAAATTAGTTTTCGTATTGTTTGGCTGTATATCAGGTTTTAAGGATGAGCTGCACCCAGTCTCTCAATAAGTCGTGTCAATCTTTTTCCTCAGTCATCTACAGCGTAATTTCTTTGATGTATATTTGTAGAATTGTTCTTACTAGCTTTCCAGAGAATAATTTCCGGATTGATCTTGTGATATAGAATTGTACTACCTGAGTTTACTTTCTGAATATAAATAAATAATGAAATCATAATGTTTGGTAACACCCGTATCCTTCATGTTTGTTTCAGAGGACGTGACTCCGATTCCTACTGATAGCACCCGTAGAAAGGGAGGCAGAAGAGGAAGAAGGCTGTAAAGCCTTGGTGCATTACTTGTTCAAGTTCTGCTGCTATGTTTGTTATTGTTTTTAATGAGATTAGGTTACTCCTGGACCAGGATGGATACATTTAGTTATCATTTTTGAAGCTTTTGATGTTTACTTTTGGCTGTTCCGCTTGAAAGATTTGATCTACATGAAGGAAGAGTTTGACGTTAATGTTTTATTTGGTTTCTTCTGCTTTGTTGAAATTAATTTCCGTATTTCTATTGCTAGGAAAATGTTTGTGAAGGTCTCTTATATGGTCAAGTTTTATGTCACCATTAGTTATTTACTTATTTTTTCTTGTCTCGTTATTGCGAGAGTTATGATAAACAGTCAAATTTTATTAAGTTAAAAAAATTATTATTTATTAATATATATGATTAAAAATTATTATTTAAATGAAAGTAAAATGAGATTAAAATTAGAGAATAAATAAGATATATATGTGATTGTTGAATGATGATGGTAATAATGTTTAAAATGATAAGTGTAGCTTCCTATCAAAAAAAGGTTATTTGTTAATTACATGATGAAACAATTCATGTACTTTACGCACTATATGATAGACTTTTTGCTTTTATTGTTATAGCTTTCACATTTGGAAGAAATTTGTAGTCACTCACTTCTTTGGACCTCATCATTTCTTTTATTGCTATAGCTTCCTATCAATGATAAGTTTATTCTTCTTTTTATTATTATTTACATCTTAATTAATCCATATATATTGAGTAGTAATTTGTTATTTGTGATATTTTTTCAAATAAAATTCAATAGATGAGATGGTTTTGTAAAATTTTAAAGATAAAAAGTAAAATGTATGTTAGGTCATTCTAAGTTACGCACATTCATTATTTTAGCCCTTTAAATTTTTTAAAATTAATCTCATGAACACATCATATTTAATTAGATTTTTCTAATAACTAACCCGGTAGAATTTTCATTTATCTTAACATTGTATTGTAAATTAATCTCTTGTATTATAATAACATTTATTTCAGGTAGATACTCAAAAAGGCGTGGTTTGAGTTGTTGAAATTAATAAATATATTATTTAATTTTATCGAGTAAAAAAAAATAACATACATATACATATATTATTAACGGTATAAATTTACCACTAAATTTTTTATTATTAGTACAAATATATCATTAAATTTTTTATTAATGATATAAATTTATTATCAAATTTTTTATTAGTGGTATAAAATTATAATGTAATTACGTAAAAATAACATAGTGTTATATTTATACCACTAATTATAATTAAATATTATTTTTTCAGTGCGATAAAATAAAATGATATATTTACAAATTTTGTTATTTTTGGATTATATACTTACTAATTTACCTAAACAAAAAATTAGCAATAAGTAGAGGCAAAAGGGTTGTGAAAAATAAAATAAAAAAGTTGAAAAAGCAGTTGCTCTTTCGGTTGAGATTAAGAGGGAACGGTTTATATTTAAAACTAGAAAAAGAATGAGCAATCTTATCCTCTTCTTCTTTCACTCTTATCATTTATTTGACTAAAATGATATGATGGCATAAATATAAAATCTTCTTACTCTAAATGGTTCCAATAAAAGTTAACCAAGTTGATCAACATGATCAAGAATGGAGTAGAAAGCAAACCAAAACTCACATTTCAATCAACAATCAAGGTCATTTTTATTTTCACAACTTTTTTATCTCTTGTTTTTTTTTTGGGAAGGATGGAGATCAATAGATATTGCTAATTAGATTTTTTTTTGATTAATTATGTACATATTTTTTTTTGTTATAATATAATTATAGGTACAAATAATGAAAAGAAAGATATGATAGTGGACATTGATAGAGAAGAAAGGCTATATGATAAACCTCTTTCATGTTTTGGTTGTGGCATTGGATGGCTTTTGTAAGTTCTATTATATCTGATCACTTTATATGTATAGTAAGATTAAGAATTTCATTAAATTTTCAATTTTTTAGCCCAAAATTTAAATGTTTTTGAAAAAGGCTAGGTTTCTCTTGGGATTTGCAATTCCACTACTATGGTATTTGGCTACAATTCTTTATTTTGGAAATTATTGCCTAAATGATCCAAGGGAGCGACAAGGACTTGCAGCTTCTGCTATAGCAGTTAAGTAATATCTTCATTTCTATTCATGCTTAAAAATTAGTTTAGTACTTTATATGTTCCATTTCTTTCCTTCTTCATTTAAAAATTTGAAAAATAAAAATATGTGTAATTATTAGTTTCCAAACTCGAGGTTTGTTATTTTTTTTTTCTTTTAATATCGTCTCCTACTCAGCACTATTACATTGAAATGGTATAATTTTTGCATTAAAATTACTGAAATATGAATAATATCTCACGAAATTTGTGCAATAGTGTTTATTTGGTATGATATTATTTTCTTGCGATTTTTTTTAGTAAAAGATAAAAATTTAAAATACTGTTTTAATTTATATTTTACTTTAATATTAATTTTTGATTTAAATTGTATTTTTGGTAGTTAATTTTTATTATAGATAATAAATTAAAATTATATATATTTTACAAAATTTGTAAGATTGGAGCAACAAAACAAATAAGAGTGAGGAAGGTGCTTTTACAAATTTTAAAATAACACAAAAAATGTGTTTTTGGTGCTTGAAATTCTTTAGACAACTTTTTTATTTTATTTAAAAATGCGTTTCTCATAAGCAAATTTATATATTTTATAGTAACAAATTAATAATTTATCTTAGATGATGGTATTATTATGATAAAATTATATGAAATATTTATTTTATTATTATTATTATTGAATAAATGAATTATTTTTATGAAAATAATAAAATAATTTTTTTTATAAATCAAATAACAAAATACATTGTCATAATATCAATACTCCTTCTATCTTTTATACTTACAGAAATATCATGTGGGCAGGCTTTGCTTTGCTCGGTCATTGTCTTGCTTACTCTCCTTGCTGTGTTTTGTCAGCAAATGTTGCAAAGTTGAATCATGAGCCACACTTGTTGAGTTTATGTAGCTAAGAAACATACTTAGTACATTTCGTTTATGTTTACTTAATATTGTGAATGTACATAAATAAATACATATTTATTTATTTCTTTCTTTCTTTTAAACTATGATATATGCAAATTATTAATTTTTGGATGTATAAACTCTTATAATTGATGATGATATTTTTTTTTTACAAAATAAAAATAAAATTATATAAGATACAACAAGGGTATACTTAGTTTCTCATAAGTTACTGTGTGCAATTAATATGCCATAAATAATGTAACTCATGAATAGGTTAGGTAGACACATACTGAACTACTAGTTAAAATGTGGATGACCGAAATTTTTGATATTTTTAATCAATAAAATAAATAAATAAATAAATAAGGGATTTAAAAAGTAATAACGATAGATTTGTTTAGAATTTCTCAAATATCCTGTATTTTGGATTTTCGTTACTTCGGCCTATTATCAATGTTGGCCCATCGTTTTTATTTAGACGGCTCCGATAAAAAAAATAAAAAATAAAAAATAAAAAAGAGAAAAACTTTTTCGTTTTCTGACTAATATCAATGAAAATTCGAAAATAATATATTGATCTATTAAAAAAAAATAAATAATCGAGTCTCCTAAGAGCTTCTCTGAATACTCAATCTCAGGTGTCTCTTATAACCTTCTTGTCGATTCCTTTTCGCATTTGATAGATGGCGCCAAAAACTCAGATGGGTAAATGCAATTACGATCTTTGTCTACCTTTTGTGTTTTTCTCTGATTTTTCATTTCCATTTAATTGCAAATCAAATGGAAATTTTGGAATTCATGTTTTTTGCTGTTTTAATCCCATTGAATTTAGGGGAAAAAAATTATAATTCTTGGGCTTTTGCGATTTTGATACAAGGTGAATTTCACATTTTCTTTTACTGAGCTGTTCAAGTCAGTACTCGATGCATGTTTGGTCTTTCCTTTTTTAACCTGTTTATTGTGCTTGTGTTCAAATGGGTTCACTTGAGTTAAACGATTTTAACCAAGTGTTTGATGTGGTGACTGAATAGAATATCAAGTCTCAGAATCAAGAACACAAGTGATTGTTTAGTGAGAAAATGAGAGAGAAAAGCATGAATGAATAATACTTTCATTGAAATGAACCTCAGTACAATACTGTATATCAGAAAATGTAATATTTATACTACTTTAGTACAACATGATATAGACTGAAGAGCAAAAGGTAAAACAACAAATGTCTAAGAAAATATCTATTAACCTATACTGCCTAGTCGAGGAACTATGTCAACTTGCACGAGTAGGTTTGCTACCACTAGCAATCTCTTGCTGCACTTGTAACAAACTTCTGTTTCATAGCTCATCCATGTCATCAATCCTTAATAATCTTCCAGCTCCCCAACATTACAGCATTACTGAGATATACATCCAAATCCCCCCTCAAACTTAATGGCTAGATCACGAAACTAAGTTTGGCTCTGAGAAAAACTATGTTGCTGATAAAGGCTTGGTAAATATATCCGCTAGCTGTTCTTTTGAAAGTATATGATTAACTTGAAGAAGCTTGGCTAAGACCTTTTCACCCACAAAGTGAAGGTATGTTTAATCTTGGAATGCAATACTGCATTTGCAGCTAATGAGACTGTGGTCAAATTTTCACACCAAATGATTGGTGCACTAGGTAAAACAACACCCAATTCACCCAGTAAGAACTTAAATCCATAACATCTTTGATGTAGCATTAGCAAAGGCTTTGTTCTTAGCTTCAGTACTGGACTTGGAGACTGAGTTTTGTTTTCTTGCAGACCAGAACATAGGATTAGGTCCAAGAAAAACAGTAACACCACAGGTTGATCCTCTATCATCAGAATCCGCCCCCAATTTGCATCAATAAAACCTTGGAGAAAAGGTTGCACAGAAGGTTTAAACACCAGTCCATGACACATAGTAGCTTTAATATATCGTAGGATTCTTTTGACAGCTAGCCGATGTGATTGTCTAGGTCCAATCATAAACTGACACACTTTGTTTACAGTTAAAGACAAATCTAGACGATTGATGGTAATATATTGTAAAGCACCGAATATATTCCTATAGTAAGTAGGATTATCAAAAACATCAACATCTTGAGCATACAAAGAGTGATTGGCTAACATAGGGGTAGCAATTGGTTTAGAATCTGTCACGTTTGTTTTTGCAAACCTCAAAAATGTATTTGGTTTGACACAACATTTGATGCGAATCTAGGACCGCCTCAATGTCCCAATGGGCCAACTACAAAATCCAAAACCAAGCCGATTAAGGAAACACTAAACGGGCCAACTCAAGAATTGATTCAAGGCCAAAAAGTGCCCCCAAAAAGAGCACAACTTGTGCCAAGGGCTAGTCCAAGAAATAAGGGTCTTAATTTTGGAAATGGAAGGTGCACGTGGCATGAGTTATAGCCCGCCACAGTAAAGGGTCCTCGGGTGGACTTGGTATCCTAGTTAATTATTTCGCACCGTGACATGAATTGTTGTCTGCCACAGCATGAGTTATGTTTGCTTATATGACACGATGTACTGCCCCAAAGTTAGGATGCCAGGTTGTATTAGATGACATATCAGCTTGAATAGAGGATGGGAATCAGTTTTCAAAAGATAGTAATATGTAAGGAGTTGGTAAAAGACCAAGAAGAGTTACTAGTGACTGAGTTGGAGTAGATTAGGGATGAGTAATGGATCAAAACTACGTGGTTTTCACTAATCCGAATGTGATCCAATCCGATTCGAATTGGATTTGAAAATGTAATCAATCCGAATCTAATCCGATGATTTAATCAATTCGAACTGATCTGAATCCAAACAGATCGATTTTTCAAATTGGATAAAGTCGAATTGATATTGAAATGTATTATGAATTATTGTCATATATAAAGCATGTTATACACAACATTTAAATTTTAAATTTGTGTATCTCTAACAAACTTTATTATTTATAGTCAAATGTATAAAAAGTATGCTTGAAAAATTATTATATTATTATAGAGATTTAAAATTTATATTTATTTTTTAAACTAAAATAGTAATTTAATATAATTGTCGTATGTATAATATTTAAATATAATATATTATAAAATAAAATATGTATTTATTTATAATTTTAATAGTAATTCGGTCTAGTTCAATTAACTTTTAAATTTGAATCCGATCCAAATCGAAGCTTTAATTTAAAATGATTAATCGGATTATTTGCTCATCCCTAAAGTAGATGACGGTAAAAGAGGAATAAAGGAAACATTAGATGGAGGTGAGAGTTGTGGTACATGTCCTAGTGCAGCATAATGTGCTTGCATTGTATTAGGAGTGAAAAATCGTTTTGGTTGAGGTGAAGAATCGGTAGATGGTATGTAAGATGGTGTAGAAGATGGATTTATAGAATTTTGTGAAGACAAGAAGTTTTTATCAAAACGATACCAACAAACAGCTACTATATGACCTATTTTGCCACATAATTAACATTGATGTTAATCGTTGTTTCTACATCTGCCTCTACCTCTATCATAGGCATTATAAGGAGCAAAGTTTTGATTATTGTGATTATGAGAATAAGCATATGTTGAAGGTACTCCAAGATTCATATTGTTAATCTGTGCAATTAGGTCCTTGTGGATGAGAATTACAACCAAACACTTTGTGCTTAGCTCTAGGAGCCATATTAGCAACACTGTTGTTTAAGTTGATCTTTTATACTTAGATTCACATTAGGAAGTGGTGAAATAGAGACAAGTCTCCTTCTTTCCAGTCTACTTTCATAATTGAGTGGTAATGCCTTTGCATCATTTACAATGATTTTCTCATTGAGCATTTTCTCAGTTATTGTTGAGAAAACTTTGTCAAAAATTTCATCTAATCCACTAAGCACACTCATTAGTGTCTCTTCTGACATTGGAAATCCAACAGCTTGTAGCCATCTGCAAGGAACTTGATCTTGAGTATATACTAAGCAATTGACATATTTTCTGTTCTGTAACTTCTTTTTCAATTGTATTGCTTGTGCTCTAGATCTAGAAGAAAAATTCTTTTTAAGAACTAACCAGGCTTTTCTAGATGTGTTAAAACTTGAGATCTGCTTCAATATCTCATCTGTCATGTATGACATTAACCAGCAGCCGAGCATTTGATCTTGCTTCCTCCAGAACTTGTAGTGAGGAGTAGATTCTCCATTTTCAAGCGTTTCTGGTAGTGGATCTTGTAGTATAAAATTTTCTCATTCCATGCTTCTGAGAATTTTTAGAACTTGTCCCATGTTTGGTTGATTGGAATGGAATGTAATTAGAATTGATTCCTTTCAATTTTATGTTTGGTTAGGCTGAAAAGTGGGAATGAAATGAAATCGATTCTTAAAAGAGAAGGAATAAGAATTCTTTCTACCTCCTTAAGGAATCATGATTCCATTCCTATCTCAATTTTTTTTTCCAATTTTATCCCAACCCCAAATATACCTTAAACTCTAAATCCTAAATCTCAAATCCCAAAACCCAAAACCATATTTAGAAAAATAATAATTTTAACTCTAAACCTTAATCCACAAATATAACCCTAAATCCTAAATCCCAAATCCCAAAACCCTAAACCTTAAACCCTATTTACCTTAACCCACAAATATAGCCTTAAATCCTAAATCCTAAATCTCAAAACCCAAAAACCTATTTAGAAAAATAATAATTTTAACCCTTAAACCTTAACCCACAAATATAATCTTAAACCTTAAACCCCAAATCCCTAAATCACAAATCTTAAACCTCAAACCTCAAAATCCTAAACCCTATTTAGAAAAATAATAATTTTAATAATGTATTTTATTTTAAGTAATAATTATTTAGAAAAATAATGATTTCAATAATGTATTTTGTCTTACGAAAAAATAATAATTAAATGATATTATTTAAATTTTACTGAATATAAGGGTATTAAGGTAGTATAAGTGTTTTTCATTTCATTCCAGTTGTTTCATTCCAGTTGTAAACCAAACACTGTAATAATGATTTTTTTTTTGAGTCCAGTGGTCAAACCAAACAAAACTGTTTCCTTTCCATTCTCATCCCATTCCGATTCCATTACGTGAACCAAACACCACCTTGATGTCTTCGTATAGTGAAATTACTATTATTTAATTTTATTGTAACAACTATATTATGAAGGGAGAATATCTCATTATTAACTTGATTTGTGAAAGTAGAGTCCGAAAACCTATTGGAAATAAGAACTCCTTCGGATGAATTCTCCATCTACAAACCAGATCGTTGAAGTTCACTGAACTTCAATGCTCTGATACCATATGAAGTCTCAGAATCAAAAACACAATTTTCAATATCAAGTGATCGAATAGTGAGGAAATGAGAGAGAGAAGCATGAGTGAATAATACTTTCATTAAATGAATCTCAGTACAATATTGTATATCAGTAAAAGTAATATTTATACTACTTTAGTACAACATGATATAGACTAAACAGCAAAAGGAAAAACAACAAATGTCTAAGAATATATCTATTAACCTATACTGCCTAGTCTAGGAATTATGTCAACTTGCACGAGTAGGTTTTCAACCACTTGCAATCTCTTGCTGCACTTGTAACAAACTTCTGTTTCATAGCTCATCCATGTCAGCAATCCTTAACAACTTTCCAGCTCAGCAACATTACACCATCTCTGAGATATACATCTAATACAGAACAGCTTAACGTTTGATTCTTGGAGCTTTTATTTGATAAATTATCTGAAATTTGTCTTTTGTTTGCAATATATTTTAAATTTGAGGTTTGACCCTTCAGATTTTAGAGGTTTTAACATACATATAACAAATTTTTTGTACATTTTTAGACATGGCTTTATATAGCCTAACTTACAAATCATATAACTTACACAGTAGTGTTACGTGCATAAGTACGTGCATAAGTGACATGTCATTTATTGTTTGAATATAAAGTTAGAATGTTGGATGATTAAGTGATTGTGAGATTACTTTCAAACATGACTCAATTAGATTGTATTATGTGGATTGATGCATCCATCAAGTTGTGATAAAAAGTATTTTTGTATATCTTATAGAGTTATTACTGAAAGCACATTTTCCCATTCTTTTGTTTGATTTCAAATGTAAATTTCCTCAAGTCTGATCTAGTTATTTTGAGTCTGTGTTGGATGCTGAATTAAGGAAATCGTTTTCTAATGCAAGTCGGGATGATGCTAAGCCAGGTGTCACAATATTAGTGGCTCTGTTGTTAGCAAGTGGTCCCACATTGATGACACATAATTATAAGTTGCCATGTAAGCTGGGAAATGCATTTCAAAGTTGGGCTGGGTAGCGTTACTCCTGAATTATTTATGGTTTCCTTTCTATCTTCTGGTTCTTGTTGCCATTTATTGATTTTTTTACTTGGAGAGTTGATAATGGAATACTAAAATTTCTCATTCCCTTTATCTCAAGCCACATGTAAACCCCTTTGTGAATAAGATTTTGAGCAATGTTGACCAAATGTACATTTTTCGACCTCCTGTTAGTCCTAGCGACAACCTGTCCTCGTATGATGGGACAAACATGGGAAACTCTGTTTTTAACTTTTAATTGTGTGCAATGTGTTGCTGCAAGTTTTTTCTTAAGAAAACTTCATATTCACTCTTAAGAAAACTTCATATTCACTAACATCAATTACATAGGAAGGTTGTATAAATTTTACCCCTGCTTTCTTTCAGCTTTTGTGTTTTCCAATGTCGTCTACTAATATAAAGGAAAGTTTCATTCTCAGGAGGTGATATTTCTAAGAAAAAGAGTGAGAGGATGAATGATGATGGCGTTCATGCTGCATTGACTTGTGATGACATCTTAGAGGAAATATTTCTTAGATTGCCTGAGAAATCGGTTTTCAAACTTATACTTGTATCAAAGAGATGGCTTTGTTTGATATGTAGATCTTCTTTCAGAGATCATTACCATACTCGATGGAAGATAAATTTTAACCTTTTGGGATTCTTTGTTAACAATCATTTGTACCTTGGAAAACCTAAAAATGGTATCTCTCGACCTAAATCAGAGCCTGCACTTCAATTACTTCCGACTTGTGACGAAGGTGATGATCTAAACTCTTCTGGTGTCCTCAAAAAGCTTGGTTACTTTATTGACTCTTCCAATGGTCTCATTCTATGTGGCCGCCACCCAATGACGTATTATGTTTGGAACCCCTTGACTAAGCAACACTATCAGCTTCCTCAACCTAATCAATACTATAAGAATCTATGCATAGCATTTATCACCGAAGGCTTCTTTGAGGATGCCATCCGCTACAAGGTCATTCGTGCTAGAAGTGAATTTAAACTTGTTGAAGTTAGTAGAGTTTCCATAGAAATATTCTCGTCGACAACTAGCACATGGAAACACTTAACACTAACATGCTCCTCACCTTTTGCCTTGTCTCCATGGACAACAGCAACTGTTATTAATGGTGTCATTCACTGGTTTGCAATGCAAAGACAGGTGGCCATATATGATCCACATCTTGGAAATCGAAAAATAGTCCTAGTTAAACTCCCAACTGGTAAGCTAACATATGATTATGATGAATTTGTTCTTGGGGAGTCCTCAGATGGTCTATTGCAGTATGGTCAGAGCAGCAATGCTGGTATAGAGATATGGGTTCTTAAGGAGGTTCAAAGTAGTTCCTCTTCTGCTAGCACAAACAATGTGCAGAACTCAGTGCAAAGGTGGATCTTAAGATATAGGGTTAGCTTCAAAGAAATCCGCAAAAAAAATCTAAAATCCTTCAAGCTCTCTAAAGAATCTCAAATATTGTCATTCCTTCCTCGGAATTCTGAACATGTCATCATTAGATCTGGTTGCGGCATCTTTCTATGTCATCTTGATGGCAAAAAGCTTGAACATATTCATTATCAAGGTCGAGGCTCTTCTATTTCGTGGGATTTCAGCAAAGTAACTCCCTACTTTAATCCTTCTTGGCCTTGTTCTTCTTTATGTCGCAGCACATAAAGTGTGGCTTGGTTATCAACTGGTGGAGAAACTTGTAAATCTGGTCCGTATGATGCTCATTGGTGAGGTAGTCACCTTGACTAAATTAGCTGCTTTATGCTATAAAACTATGCATGACATTTACCATATGAGCTTGGTTATTTATAACTTGACTCCCACCGTATATGTAAATCTAAATTGTGTGATGTTTTTTGGTGATGCAATCACCTTGATTCAAGTAACTGTTCCATAGTATAACTTCATTAGTTTTTTTTTTTGGGTTTAACAACAAAATTACCACCAATTTTTTTATTTGTCCAAATCTATCACTTAATTTTTGGGCATGATAGATATACCATTAACCTCCTTTTTAAGTGTTATAGAAATCCCATCTCGTCATTTAAGTAATGTAAGTTAACGTTTTCTTTGTGATGTGAACCCCACTTGATTAATTTAAATGGTAGATTAAGACAAATCTTAGAAGTTTGATGGTAGTTTTATTAGATAAAAAAATGTTAACTTCCCTTACCTAAATCCTAAATGACAACGATGGTATTTTTGTGACACTTATTAAGAGATTGATGGTATATTTGTCACGTCAAAAGCAAGTGTTAGATTTCAATAAACCATGAAAATTCAATGGTAGTTTTGTTAGTCTCCTCATGTTTTTTCTCTCTTTCAAAATAAGAAATTGCCCTTTGATTAAGATGAATTGAGTAGATATATGTTTAATGATAGTGTTAAAATTTTTGTGGGAAGAGAATAAAAATAGTACCTTTAAAACTTGTAACTATAAAAATAGCACTCTTATGTCCATTTTATACATTTTTATTATAAAAAAAAATATTTGATAAATTATTTCACTTTGAACGCGTTAATTAGATGTCGTTTAAATTAAGCTATAATTATTTAGACCCATTTAATGTTGTATGTCGTCTAATTGGAACTCATTTAATATTATTGGATTGTTACTTTTGTTGTAACTTTTTTTAGTTACAACTGGATGGACACTGTTTTGAAGAACAGATTTATTGTACCATTGTTTGCTTACTAACTTTTGTCAAACTATTCAGTTATTCCGTTGGGGCGTTTGTTGAATTTGTAAACTGATGTCTGTGGTTTATTTGGACTTTCATTCTCTATTATGGAGTAATGCTTTGAACAGAAATAAATTGGGGTGTTAATAAACTAGAGAAAGAACACTAGTTATTAGAAGGCTTTGCATATATTGTATGTTTATTATTGTTAATTCAATTTAATTTATGGATTTAGCAACTATAGTAACAACTTTATGCTGGCTGGATCAATTTTAACTTCCAAATTATTAGCTAAACTGTTGTTTTGTGGTAGAAAAACAACATAAATTGTTTGTACTCGTATTATTATTATTAACGGAGAATTAGAATATATTTCTTTACTTTTCTCGTTCTTCTCTCAATTTATTTTCGATTCCCTGACATTCTAGCGTCCATGTTGACTTATTTATTCTCTCCTTTTAAATTCTAACGCATCTCTATTGATTTGGCAAGTATGAAAGGACGGTTATTTCCTTAAAAATTGAATTTGACAATTAGGTTTGTTTCATCTATGTCTCCAAAAAACTGTTTCCTCTTAAATATTTGAACTATGCTTTTTGCTACTTTGCAGGAAAAAAAAATCACTTCATACTGGCCATGTTAGAGTTAGTTGTTGGATGGTATATGAGTTTAACTCCAGTTCTAAAAGATCGAGGCTTGGGTATGCATACAAAATAGTTTGGAATCAAACCTAGTTGAAGTAGTCGATTCTTAATACTCAGAAAGCCATCTATCTTGTTTAGAGGGAAGGCATTGTGTCTGTGCTCAGTTGCTTGTTAATTTGTGTTTATAAAGACTTAAAAGCCAATGATTTTGATCACATATTTGTAATCTAGTTCAGATATGAAGTGTTTTGGGTGAACAATGTGCAGGCTTCAGTACATAATAATGTAATTCTTTCAATACAAAGTTACAGGGGACCTATTGCCAATGCCATCTAAGTTGGTTGCAGGTCTTCAGCAAAAGCAATTTGGGAAAATTGTTGATAAGCTTTAAAGGGACTCGATAATTTGAGGACTTTCTTCAATAATTTTGTTAGGACTTTAGAAAACAACTATTTTAAACATTTTTTTTGGTGTGATATTCAATTGTTAAAACTAATCTTGTTGTTTCGAGAATTTCATGCCAAAAGGATTAATTATAAATGTATGTTAAAAAAAAAAAATTATTGAAGAATCATATCCTTCTTGTTAGTATTTCAAAAAAATTTAATAACTAAGTGGATATAACTTGCATTTTTTTAACTTACATCCTCCTATTCTTCTTTTTCACTGAAATAACCTCATCTGAAATAAGGATTGATCAACGTATTTAACCTTCAAATAATTGATATATATATATATATAATATCAACACAAATTAACAAATATTACTAGTTTGAATAGTTTTAATGGTACTAACTAACTTATCCATGCTAATATTATTGATATATGGTTAAATACTTGAATAGTTACAAAAATAATTATTTTTAAATAATTTTAATGATTGTGATTGATTTAATATAATTTAATTAAGAGCTTATAACGACTAAACGTGATATTATTCGAAATATATGATACAAAGAAATTAATATTATTTATTAAAAATTAAAAAATTATTTAAAATAATATTATTAAAATTTATAACAATAATACCTTTATTTTAAATTAATAAGTTTATGAATTAATGTTAAGAATATTATTTTATTATTTATTGGCTTTAAGGTGTTTATTTGTGATTTTACAGTCATACTAGTTTAGTAAGTCGGTAAGCTTTAGTAAAATACAAAAGCTTAAGAGGCATTTTCCAATTGGCAAAGAAACGATATTTTTCCTGGGCTTCGTTTCTGTAATTCGGCGAGCTCTACGACTCAAGCCCTAACCCTAATATTGCAATTTACCCGCTCCTGCAACATTCGTCTCTTATATACTTAGCCGTCGGAAATTTCTACCTCTCAGTAAGTGTCCCTCTCTTTATCTCTCTTAATATCCTTTTTCCCTTTTTTTTTTTTAAATAAAATTTGTTTTGGGTATGGGTTCGAGATTTGCTCTGTTCGCTTTTTGGTTTGTTCTCCTTTTCCTTACAATTGCTTATCAATCTTCAAATTTTAAGTTTTCATCTAGTGTTTAAAAAATTATTATTTTGTTTATATTGTTATTTTAATACTTTTATTTTCTTAAATCTTCTGCATTTTGTTTGTAAATGTGGAAGAGAAAATTAATAATTTTGCAAAAGCTTTGTGGGTATTTGTTTGTTTTAGTATGCTGTAAATTCTCAATTTCCTAAGTTTGGACCGTGATTGCAGATATAAGAATGCCTAAGGTGAAAACTAACAGGGTTAAGTACCCAGAAGGCTGGGAATTGATTGAGCCTACTCTTCGTGAATTACAAGCAAAGATGAGGGAAGGTAATTGAATAACTTCCAATTATAAGAAGAAAAAAATTGTATTTGATGGTATTTTTAATTTGTATGAACTGTGGAAAGAAATGTATAATGTTTTAATGACCAACTTCAAATTATAAGCAGAAGAAAAGTTAATGTTTTACTAATTAACGAAAAGAAATTAATGTTTTACTAATTAACGAAAAGAAATTAATGTTTTACTAATTAACGAAAAGCTAACATAGTTTGTATGTTTGTTCTCTCTGAGAAGCTGAGAATGAAACTCATGATGGTAAAAGAAAGTGTGAGGCATTATGGCCTATATTCAAGATAGCCCATCAAAAGAGTCGTTACATATTTGACCTCTATCATCGGAGAAAAGAGATTTCAAAGGAGTTATATGAGTTTTGTCTTGATCAAAGTTATGCTGACCGCAATTTAATTGCAAAGTGGAAGAAGGTATGGTATATTCTTCTCCCTGTTACTCTTTTATCTTCATTCTCACTACTTTTGGGTTTTTATGTATATTGTTCCGGTTAATTGAACTTTTGAACATGTTAAACAATTTCTTAAATAAGCAAGTTGAAATAAATTTGGTATCAATTGTAAATTGCTGATATTGGAGTTAATGCTAAAAATTAATGGAAGTAGGGGTGGAAATTTGGGATACGATGCAATACGAACACAACACAAATTATATTGGTGTTTCTTATGTGAATTTGGCATGAACAAACACAACACGACACGACAAAGTGCAAGAGAATATTGAAGAAAAGTGGTGGAACTGGTAAGAAATAGAATTGGGAAAGGAGAGAAATGTAAGAAATTAGAGTAATGATTGAAGAATTGGGATTCTGAGAGGAAATTAGGAGAGAGGAGAGAATGTTGGGAGAAACTGGTATATTAATTCAGATTCTGGTCTGATTATAAATATACAAACTTATGTACATTTTATAGGATTATTTTGATAACGAAAATAATCCTAAATCTAATTCAAAACATAATTTAAAAATTGAACATAAAATCATAGTTCATAAATATCTAAACAAAATCTTGATAATATTTAAATTTCATAAATGATAACACATCATATTAATATCTAATAAATATTCTAATTGATACTCTATTCCCATCAATAAGTTTAAAAGAATAAGAATGTGGGTCAACTTAGAAGCACTCGCATTTAAATAAGCCCTTTTTAGGCAGATTTAGAAGCTCTTCCCCCCTTCTCTTTTGATGAATGCAGGAAGAAATAGGAATATAGAGGATATTTCTTGGTTATTATGTGAGTAAAACACGTCTCTTAAAAATGATAAGGTAGTATATTACTTAGTAAGATTAGGCTAATGATATTGCCACAATAAAAATGCATAAAATGTTAATTTTACCCCTAGTATTAAGTACACCTTATTGCCACTAATCACACCTTATTGAATTAAGCTGCCATTTATGAAGTATTTTTGTAGCAATAACAATTTGTATTGTGGCAATATCACTACCCTAAAATTATCAATAATGTTGTACCGATGCTCATTTAACACCTATGCAACTTTTTTCCCTTATACAATTTATATTATAACACGTATCAATTTTATCTAGAAAAGTGAAACACTTTAATTTTTAAAATAATTTTGACACATGGCAAGATATAAAGGGTATGAGTGCAAAAATGGGTAATATTAGCATTTTTATTAACATTTATTACTCCTTGCTAATCCTGATTTACGTTTCGGTTGAAATTTTAACTTATAATATTGATCTGATGGTTTGTTATCGGAATGCAGCCTGGATATGAACGACTCTGCTGCTTGAGATGCATTCAGCCTCGGGATCATAACTTCAACACAACATGTGTCTGCCGAGTACCAAAGCATCTTAGGGAAGAGAAGGTTATAGAATGCGTTCATTGTGGTTGTAGGGGTTGTGCCAGTGGTGATTGATTGCTTCTCTTCAAAGTCTTGCAAATGACAACAGACATTGCATATTTTTGAAACTGGTTGGTTAGTTGTAATTCTATAGTTCTATATGAGCTAGACCTTAATTGATTGTAACTTCTTCTTTTGCTAAACGATTGTGATTATAGTAGTTGAAACTTCTGCTTATGCGTTGCTGTAATCCAATTGAATGTGTTGTGTAAGAGTGATCTTATTGTGGAAGAACATATAAGGTTGGAGACTTGTTAAATGCTTCTTCTTCTTTCATTTCTCTCTCTCTCTCAGAGGCTAATTGATTATTTCACGTTAGACTACCATGCTTGAATCAATTCGAAATCTTATTTGTTCAAATAGTCTTTGGCTTAAGCTTTTATTGCTTCGCTAGGAGGAGGGGCTTTTGTCACAAATATTCCTGATGTTTTTAAAATTTCACAGATATGTCTAATGCTAAAATGTTATATTAGACATGATATTTTTTATTTGGGATTTATTTTTTGGGTTAAATATAAATTGTTTATTTTTTTTAATATTGCACGTGCTCATTTCAACTTCAGTTTTTGTCAAATTTTACTTGTAATTTGTTGTGATTTTTTTTTGCCTCAATAAAAAAAATGTAATGATCGAATAATTAAATTTTTAATACTTTTACAAAGAATTGAATTAAACTAATACCAACACAAAAGAAAATGATTTAATAGAGCTCATAATTTTTAACATTGTATTATAAATATTAATTTTTTAATTATAAATATTAATTTTTTAATTATAAATTTAAAATTTTGTATTATCAATCTATGAAAAATTATTAACCATATATAAATATTAACAATGTTAAAAAATTAAGGATATCAGTAATAACATTTCAAGTTGTAATGGAATCAGGTAGTAAAGAGTTTTAAACTCGAACACAATCTCGTAAAAAATAAGGTAATAATTTAAGCTTGAATCCCTCTTTTATCACACCACTGTTATTTAAATAAATCTATAATTTTAATAATCAATTTGAGATGTAGATAAAGATTTTCTATTGGTAATATGTTGAATTGTCGAACAATTTGTAACATTTGAAATATCATTGATTTTAGTTCAAACTAATTAACTTGAATGGTTGGTCTTGTAATCCTTGGATTCATCACTTCTAATGTTGGTGTTGCATATTCATTTATAACTCTATCTCTATCATCCATTAAAGAAATCTGATTGATTATATTTAGCTATTATTAGATTTAACTATTTCTTCTTCTTTGGTGACAACTTGTTAGGTTTTTTATTAACCTCAAAATACGCTCAATTTTGGGATATAAAGGCAAAATTTTTCCTTTATGAACTCTGCTCATGCAATAGACTTAACTATATTTCTAATATCACTAAAAGAGATGTCTAAATTAAAACTAAATAAAAATTAAAAATAAATAAATAAAATAAATTAACTAAAATAAATAAATAAAAATGAATAACTAAAAAAAAACTAAAATTAAAATTAAGAAAAATAATTAAAATAAAAATTTAATTTTTATTATTTATAATCCTTAACAACGGTGCCAAAAACTTGATCAGACACTAATTATGTTCAATAAATATGTAAATATACGTATTGTAACAAGTAATATAATAATAATAAAATATCGTTCACACGTAAATTGTGTTATTAGAAACTAATTTTTAAAACAAACACAAGAAAAATCATTTTTTTTTGTTTTTATGTATTAAGAAACCAAAATTAAAATAACTAAAAATAAATAATAATAATTAATTAAATTATATTTGATAACTAAGAAGATATATAAGAAAATATCTAAGAATACTTAATCTCTTAATTTTCTAAACAAGTGAATCACTAATCCTTCAATATAATTATCAATCAATTACACGATCAATTAAATCTACTATAACATGTATTCATCTTTCAAGTAAACTACACATATATAGTATTTAACATAATCACACTCTCATGTCAATCAAATTGCATACTACTTATTAAGTTTATCAATTATGGATCACAAACATAAGAATCATACATCTCTGACTAGAAACTATATATGTTATTTAATTAAAACAAATAATTAAATAATTCTCTCAAATATATTCAATTATCTCTATAGATGAATTATCGGCCAAACAATTAATAGCATAAAAATCATATTAAATAATATAATTAAATTAAAATCATAATTGAGGTAAAATATTATATTATTATATGGTAAAAATTGGGTTCATAAGACCCAGATTAATAAATAAATTAGACATAATTTTGTTTATAAAACTCATATTTTTTTATAATGAAAGACATAAAAATTGATAAAAAAAAAATGAAGAATAACTACAATCAATCTCTTAAATTGTAATATCAATCTTTTATTGAATCTCCACCAAAATTGTATCTCCTTTTAAATTTTTCTATGTTTTTCTCTATTCTTGGCTCTAAAATTGATAAAAATTATGTTAATTCAACTCATTAGGGTTTATAGGGCAATTAAGGGATTAAATTAAGCTCAGGTGCAATCTAGACCATTAAATCAGCTTTAGATCAAGGATTGAGACGAAAAAAGAAAAAATTAACAGTGTCAGCCAGTATGAATGCACCACATGTCATATGGGATTTATTGTGTGAATTAGAGCACGACGCGTGATAGGAGGATTGGTCTTGATTAACGCACAATAAGTCAGTACCATGTGGCATAACGTGATTTGCAGTTATGGATTGCATGGTGCCCGGGTGAAATGAATGGACGTGTCACATGGTGTGAATCAATCTAAGAATGAATATTATGCTATCATGTGGGGCGTTGTGTCACACGGTACACGTGGCGTTTCGCAATTAAGTCTATACTTACATGGCATCCACTTGGATTGCTTCATAAGCTCTATTGCTTATGTGGAATCCACATGGTAGCTTTTGATTGATCATTCGTTAAAAATTCATAAAAAAATTTAAAAATGATATTTTTACCTCATTTCACTAGAAAGTTCTTATTTTAATATTTTTAACACTAAAAAAATTACTTATTGAATAAAATACGTAAAAATTAAGAAAAAAAATTACACTAATGATTATACTTTCATAGAGTCATGAGAATCGCAACCAAAATCACAATAGATATCCTCCACAAAATGGACCTCAAACCCTCTAAGAAATGACAAATATGACACATTTATATGTTACAGTTGTAATAGGTCTGGTCACTTGGCTAAGAACTATCGAAAGAGGCCTCATCCTGTTCTAGGCGAACCTAATCAAAGAGTAACTTATTTCTATGATAATTTAAATCAACTTTGTTGATGGATCTGATAGGTGGTGGGTAAACACTAGTACTACTCGCCATATGTGCTATGATCGTGATTTGTTCAAGTCTTACTTTGAAGTTGAGGACAAGAAAGTGTTGTTGGGTGATTCCCACTCCATTATAGTTACTGGTCCAGGTGAGGTGGAATTAAAGTTTACCTCTGGATGGACTGTCATCCCGAAGAATGTTCTGCATACTCGAGAAATGGAGAACTTAGTCTCAGACTATCTTCTCAACAAGGCCAGCTTTACTCAAATAATTGGGAATGATTTATACACAATTACTAAAAATAATATTTTTGTTGAGGAAGATTATGCCACTTATAGTATGTTCAAATTGAATGTTAAAATGAATAAAACTTCTTCTTCTGATTACATGTGTTATTTTAATACTTGACATGCTAGACTTTATTATGTTAATAAATGCATAATTAAGAACATGAGTAGTTTTGGACTTACACTAATGATTTTAAAAAATATGAATTTTGTAGTAAAGTTAAAATTACCAAAATTTCACACAAAATAGTAGTTAGAAAATTTATACCACTTGAATTAATTCACTATTTTATCTGTGAAGTAGATGGTGTTTTAATTAGAAATAAAAACACTATTTTATTACTTTTATTTATGACTATTTTGACTACATTTTTGTGTACATAATGAGAAATAAAAGTGAAGTGTTTGACATTTTTAAAATATTTTTAACTGAAATTGAAAACCAACTTAATAGAATAATTAAAAGATTTTGAAATGATAGAGACACTGAATATGATTCCAATACTTTCAATGATTTTTACAAAACTTAAGGAATCAATCATGAAAAAAACTGTACCTTATTCTTCTAAAATGAATGGAAAAATTAAAAGAAAAAAATAGAACTTTTTCTGAATAAATTGTTACTATTTTACTAAACTTTGGCGTTGCTTCTCATTGGTGAAATAAATTTTATTAATAGAGTTCCTAAATCTAATAATAAGGCTTCTTCAAGTGAAATTTTGAAAGAAAAAAAACCAACTTATCTTATTTTAAAATTTGGGTTTGTTTGGCCTATGTTCGCATTCCTAATCCTAAAAGAAATAAACATGCTAGTAGAACTTATGAATATGTATTTATTGGATATGCTATGAATAGTAAATCTTATAGATTTTTTGACTTATTGATCATGTTATTATAAAATCAAAAGATATTAATTTTTTTGAATATAGGTTTTCTTTCAAATTGAAAAATAGTGGGGACTTGACCTCTAATTACCTGTCTATATATAGAAATAATGAACTAAATGAGGAATTAAATTATGAACTTAAGAGAAGTAAATAAGTTCGAATCACCAAAGATTATAGATCTCACCTTTATGCTTATAACTTAGAAAAAGATCCTTAAACTTTTCAAGAAACCTTATCTTCTTTAAATACCAATCTTTGAGAAGAAACCATCAATGATAAAATGAATTCTCTTGAGTTAAATAAACTTAGCATTTAGTTGAATTATCTTCAAGTTGTAATACAATAGGTTGTAGATGGCTATTTAATAAAAAATTGAAACCTAATGAGAATGTTAAAAAATACAAGGCTCGTCTTGTAGCATAAGGGTATAAGCAAAGAGAAAATTTAGATTTCTTTGATACTTTTTCACCCATCATTAAATGACATCCATACGTGTGTTATTTTCTCTTATTATTATTCATGATCTTATTATGCAACAAATAGATATGAAAACTACTTTTCTAAATGATGATTTAGAAGAAGAGATTTACCTAGACCAACCTGAATGTTTTGTTATCCCTAGTCAAGAAGACAAAGTTTACAAATTAGATAAATCTCTCTATGGCTTAAAACAAGGACCTAAGTAATGGCATAAGAAATTTGATAATCTTATTATCCCACATGATTTCAAAATGATTGAAAGTGACAAATGTATTTATTATAAGTTTAAAAATAATATTTGTACTATTTTATGTCTATATGTGGATGAGTTTTTATTTTTAGTTCAAATATTCATGTTGTAAATGTAAAAAAATTGTTGTGTGCTAATTTTGATACGAAAGATCTCGAATAAGCAAGTATAATTCTTGGAATTAAGATTACTAGATCTAAAAAAATGACTTTTTTTTAAAGTAACCTCATTACATTGAGAAGATCTTAAAGAAATATAATCACTTTAACGACAAATTTACATGTATTCTTTATGATCCTAGTTTAAAGTCATTCTAGAACACGAAAGATGGTGTTAAACAAACTAAGTATGCAAGCATTATTGGTAGCTTACATTATGCTATTGATTGCACTAGGTTTGACATAACTTATGTTATAGGATTACTTTGTATATTTACCAGTGGACTTAATATAGAGAGTATTGGAATGCTAATAAGGGTCATGAGGTACCTAAAAAGGACTATGAACCTTGAATTACATTATTGAAGGTTTCTTACTATCCTAGAAAGATACAACAATACTGATTGGAACACCATTTCAAAAGACTCTAAAGCAACCAGAAACTATATATTTAGCATAGTTGGTGGAGTTGTTTCCTGAAAGTATAAAAAAAGACTATTTTGGCTCAATCTATGATGGAGTTTAAGATGATAACACTAGCTACTGCTAGTGAGGAAGCAGGTTGGTTAAAAAGTATGTTAGTTGAGATCTCTTTATGGGAAAGATCGATTCCAGTTGTCTTGATCAACTACTATAGTACCACGGTTATTACAAAGATTCAAAATTGTTATTATAACGAAAAGAGATGATAGATACGTCGTAAGCACAATATTGTTAGAGAATTTATCTCTATAGGAACTGTAAGAGTGGATCATATACGTACTGATGATAACTTGACTGATCCTTTGATGAAAGAACTCAAAACCTTTAAAAGGAACTGAAGTAGTGCCTTTAGTGTAATAAGTCACTTATGATGGTAACCCAACTTATAAACTCAAAATCCCATGAAATAAGCTTAATGGTTAATAACATGTCATGAAATGACATGAGACAAATTATGTTATTTTAAGTTCTATTACATATTATTAGAATCATGAAATCTTGAAGCGATAGAAGGATGAGTTAAGTATTAATTCTTAATGAATTCTATACTCTATGTGGAGTGAAGTAAATAGCTACAAGAGCACTCTTGATAAACTCACCTAAATGAATGTGAAAGTGTGCTCGCTTTCTATGACTTGGGAAAATTTACTAGAACATTACTATAATGAGATGGTTGTGCATGGCTATAAAGCACAATCATTTTGAACTATACCTTGGAAAGGTTGTGTACCACATTGTTAGAGATAGAGTTCAAAACTACTAGTTACTCTAGTATATTTTAAAGCATATTTACTCTGCAAAGGTTCAATTCGATAGACACATTCTACTTATGCACAATCTTATATTTTGATTGGTTGCATGATGAAAACTATTTTAAAAAAATCCAAGTAGGGGTTGTTGTAAATAAGTGTGAATTTAAAAAAAGAAAAGAAAAAAATGTCTATATGTGTTTACCCCATGAACTTGTCCCACATTCCTTTTTACATCTTTTTAGAGATGTTTATAAAGCATTACATTGAGACTTAGGTTTATACCTAAAGGGGTACCCATTTTAGTGGAAAGGTAAGAAGACATGCAATTGTTGGTTTACCACACACACGCATGTTGTTGTCTCTATCTGTCTGACCAGTCGAGCAGTTTTGAGGTGACATTTTATTTTTTAGATAAATATTATTTTATTTTATTAAAAAATAAATATTTTTTAAATTAATAAGAAAAGACTCAAATTTTTAGAACAAGTCTTTTTCTAACCACACTTCCCTCAACATTATTTTTATGAACGTTTTCCTCAACTTCTTTTTTTATGAACATTTTCCTCTTCAGTGCTTTAGTTTTCATCTATAAATAGAAATAGTGGCCTCAATAATTCTACATAACAAAAACCATTTTTCTAATAATTTTCTCTACACAACTTTCTCTGATAATTTTCTTTATATATAGAAATATAATTCTTTGCTTGCGTTTATGTTTCTATTTTTTATTTTTTTATTTCTAGCAACCAAATTTTATAAGAGATATATTATTTTGGTCTTTTACAATGCAATAGACTTTGAAGAAAGTTACATAATCTGCGACTCAACTTCAATTATAACCTTGGTAACTTCGTTCATTCTTTTATTACTTGTGCATCAACAATATGTGTATTTTGTGTGTAAAGATGAGAGTGAAGTGTTTGTTTGGTTGCATAAATCAAAATAAAGAAAGTAACTTGATATATTTTAAACTTTATCAATATTTTTTATGAATAAGGGTATCCAAAAATCGGACCGAATTAAATTAAATCGAAAATTGGACCGGATCGGTCCAAATAGTTTTATAAATCAAATGATCCGATCCAATTTGTATTAACCAAAACTACTTTTTAAAAAATTCGGTCCGATTATATTAATTTTTAAATCAATTGGACAGGACCAGACCGATTTTAATAATATATTAAAAACTTAATTTAACCAACGTATCATTTATGTATTATTATATTTATGTATCCTATTAAACTATATCATATTATGTATTATTAACCGGATCAAACCGTTCGGTTATAAAAAATTTAATAGGCAAATGGTCCAATCCAATCTGGTTCGATTAATTGTTTTTATCTAAAATCAGAGCGTAAACACCCATATTTGTCAAAGTGATATAAAGTGTTTTAAAGTTTTAGATTTAATAGCTATTTTAGTTATTATGATAGAGGATATATTGGGTTGTTCGTAAAATTATATTTAAAAATTATTATTATTAAAATATTAAATTTTTTATACAAATTAAATAATTGATAAAACTATTTTTATTTGATTGTTTTACTTTTTCACGCGCATCAAGACTGTCTTGTACTTGTAAAGTAGTATTATTTATTTATTTTTTCCAATTATCTATATACTCTAAATTCATAGTTTTTCCAAAATAAGGCATCTGAAAATAATTTTTGATTGAATTTATTTGAAGACTAATTTTAAGCAATGCAGAAATTTGAACAAAGCATTGTGAAAAAACAGTTTAAGGTATTAAAATAATAATTAATATGATAATTAATTATTAGTTACATTTATTTTTTTAATCTATCATTATATGTAAAGTCATTTTTTCTTACTAAATATATATAAAGTTGTTAACAAATGATTTACTATTTTTTTTATATGTTATATTTAGATTTTAAGATTCTTACTCACTTAATTAGTTTTTTGTTTTGTTTAACACGGGATTTTTATTTGTGAGTTAAGCAGATATAATGTGCATTCATTCTTATATTAAATAGATATTTCAATGTCATAATGTGAAGTTAAATAAAATATTATTAGATAGTAGGTAATTGGTCAATGTGAAGATAGATTTTAATCAACGTAAAAGTAAAAGAAAGAAACTCATTTAATATTTTTTAAAATTTTGGAGTTAAAAGGTTCAAATATATGGTTTTACATTGTGTTAGAGCAAAGTTAACAATTAATTATCCTAAAATTTTAAATTATTTGATAATTGAGTTACTATTTATATATATATAATATTTAGGTCTTAATTCTAGCGGATTTTTTTTTTGCTTTTGTTTTTTAATACTCTACTGTTTTAACGTGATTTTATTTGTAGGCTAAGTGTAATTTATGGGTTATTATATAATTTTTAACTTCAAAATTACATTAAAATAAAATTTGTATATAATACATATATTATAATATGTGTATATTAGAATCAATTATATAAAATGAAAGATGTACTAACTTAAAAATCTTATGACATGAAACTCTTCCTTCTATGAAAATAATAATAGATAACTAATTTTTTTTACTAAAAAGGAAAAAGAATTAGTGAGATGGCTCCTTAATGAATATTATGAAGGTTGGGTGTGTTACAAGACATTTGGGTTAATGTGCATATGCATTTTTTTGAAAATGAGAAAATAAGATATTTTATGTGGGTATATTGAATTTCTACACTGTCGAGTGTAGAAATATGATTGAATTTTCAAATTAAAAATTAAAAATAAAATCTTAAAACAATAATATAAATAGTAATTAATTATTTGAATTTTCCAACAATAATCCCATATGCCTTGACTTTTTTTTTCTTCACTTTGTAGCACACGTTATTGGTTATTATTAAAAGAAATATGATTGACCTAAGACTTTAATGAAGTCATTTTTTCAAAAGAAAAGTTAATGTGGTCCATTTTTCTAGTAAGTTTATTGTCTAGTCCTGTTATATAGCTCCTTAGTGATCAAATTAGAAAAGTCCCACATTGGTTAGGAACGAAGATGGGTGTTGGATTTGAGGCTATAAATAAAGCCTTCCTTCACCATTTGTAAATATCCCAAAATTTGTAAATCTTTCTCTCTTTTGTAAGGGTAATTGATTAGCTCAATTTTGCCCAATTAGTTGTAATTTTGGAGTTCATCTATTTAGAGATAATGAAGCGGTCAACGACGCCATGACCTAGGTAACATTTGTACCAACCTCGCTAAATTTCTCGGTGTTATTATTTTTTCTCGCTTTAATATTTTCAATATCTCTGTTTTAGTTTATTTTAACATTATATTTCCAATAGCATTATTTTGTTCGTTGCTAGTTTCGAGTTCTATTCATTTAAATCATAAGTGAATAGTTACTACTTTCAGAATAGGAAAATATACCATTTTCCCAACAATTGGTATCGAAGGTTTTCTACCTAGGCATTTGTTTGTATTCCGCTTGTTTGCTATTGGAATATAGTGCTAGTTGTTGTAATTTGAAGAAATAGCGGAAGAAAAATTTCTTTTCAAACAAAGGCCGGGCCATCCACGTCCGTAACTACGATGATGAATGCAAGGTTCGAGGTGGAGGTTTGATGGAACCTACATTTCGGCACGTGGTAAGGCGAGTTCTAGATGCTCTGCTTTCAACAAGGTTTAGACATCGCTATTCAAGAAGAGAAACCGATGGGAGCAGATGAAATAGAGTGGAAAATATCAACCGACATGTGGTACAATCCGTCGTGTTCCCCGGCAAGAGAACAAAAGTATACGTCACGGAAGGAGACATCCGTAAGTAAGTCAGGAAGGCGCTGAGAACAAGTTCATGAAGAAGAGTGGGACAGTAATCGGCTACTTATTTGAAGAAGAAGTTGTTCGCTTGAATACCTTCCAGGTACTACAATAAATCCGACCATTACCGTTTTTAATCAATTAGTAGCAGATTTGTTAAATATGGATGAAACTTTTAAAGATGAAGATTTAGCCTTGATGTTGTTAGGCTCCTCCCTTTCCCGACGAGTTTGATCATCTTATTACGAGCTTACCTATCGGGAAGGATAAAGTATCTTTTTAGGAAGTTTGTACCGTTTTGTATAGTTATGAAATTAGAAAGAAAGATAAAAGAGAAAGTACGTAATGAAGCAAATAGAGGCATTGTCCTGTAAGACGTCCGCAAACACAACAAAGGAAGGAGAGGCAGATCTCTATCAAAAGGAAGACTTGATAAAGATGAATGTGCCTTTGTCATGAGAAAGGCCATTGGAAGAAAAATTGTCCGAAGTCGCAAAAGAAAGGAAAAGTCAGGCACTGATGCACGTAGATGAAAGCAATTCAAATTCAGATTTTGCATTAGTTGGTTCACAACAAGATCTCATCCCGGTGATTGGATTTTTGATTCAAAGATGTACTTTCCATATGTCTCCTAATAAGGAGTGGTTCTTTAACTTTGAAGAACTAGACGGTGGAGTTGTTTTTCACGGGTAATGATTATCCATGCAAATTTTTGGGAATTCCACAATAATTCGTTTGAAGAATCAAGATGGCTCAACCAGTGGTCTTGACAGATGTTCATTATGTTCCGTATACGAAGAAGAATCTCATTGCATGGGAGTCTTAGAATCAAAAGGCTTCACCATAACCATACAAAATGGGCATCAAGGTTACTTCGAGCACTCATGATGAAAGGTGTTCTTAAGAATAACTTGTACTACTACCTTGGTAGTACTGCTATCGGGACAAAGATCACAGCTAGCCGTAGGAAGAAAGAGATTTAGAAACTACCAAGACGTGGCATATGCATTTGGGACACTGTGAAAAAGCTTTTGCGTATTCTAGTAAAGCAAGGCTTGTTAAAAGGTGCCATAGAACCCTAAGTTAGAATTTCGTGAGCATTGTGTATCGGGGAAAGCAAAAGAGTAAGTTTTGGTAATCGCTTCTCCGTAATACAAAGAGCATTTTGGATTACATCCATACCGATAGGGCTTGCCAACAAGAACTCCATCCATGAGTGGCAAACATTATTATGTCACTTTCGTTGATGATTTTTCCAAGAGTTTGGGTGTATCTCATGCACAGTTAAGGATGAAGTGTCAGAATTTTTCTCAAATGGAAGAAGATGATCGAGACTCGGGACTGCAAAAAGACTCAAGCTGCCCGAGGTCCGATAATGGTGACCGAGGCACACAAACGATCCATTTATGAAAGTTTGTGAAGGCAAGGTTCATGTACGTTGTCAAATGCTCAAGTTTAGTGCAAGCAGATTGGGCCGAGGCCGTGACGTACGACATGTCATTCACAACCGTTTACCATCGCCCGCTCTTCAAGGCAAAACACCTACGGAGGTACGGTCCGGAAAACCCGCTAGAGATTACGTATTTCTTACGTGTTTTGGTTCTAATTGCATACTACCATGTAACATGTAATCAAAGTTGGACCCAAGAGCCAAGAAAGCTATTTTTTTCGGGGATCCCTTCTGGTTCTAAGGCTGATATCGACCATGTTTCTAAACAAAAAAAAAAGATAATCTTTAGTGCAGAGATGTTACCTTTGATGAATCAAGCCTTTGTTGCAAAAAGTAACTAAGAAGATTGATGGCACTTTAGAGTATATGAGCAAACTCCAAAACAAGTGGAGTTTGGAAAGCAAAATTGTTAATCCAAGCTTAGCGAAGATAAGATGTGTTCATCCTCCATTGACAGAAGATGAATCGATGAAGAGGTTTTAACCCAAGAACCTCCACAAAGAATAAGAAGAAACCCAGATGATAGGCCACGACGACAAAATGTCAAGGTACCCTGCCGATACAAGGATTTTGAAGACCTCACCGCTTCGCTTAAGAATACAAAGGGTTCGTGCACTTTCAACAGGTACGATGATATTCCTTCCATATATAAAGAAGCAATCGGGCCCTGGCAAGTTGAAAGACTGGAAGCTTGGATGAAGAACTTCGTCTCTCTCAAAAGAATAAAACACGGAAGTTGACACAACTACCTAAGGGCAAGAAGGCAATTGGATGTAAATGGGTGTACAAAGAAAGATGGATTTCCTAACAAAGATGGTATTCGCTACAAGGCAAGGCGAGAGCTGGCAGCTACGCCGATATGGTGGAATCGATTATAATGAGGTATTTTCTCCATAAAACATTCCTCCATTAGAATTTTGTTAGCCTTGGTAGCACAATTTGATTTGGAACTAGTTCAACTTGATGTGAAAACCGCGTTTCTACACCTGACTTAGGAAGAGGAAATCTATATGTCTCAAATGTATGGTTTAATGTCAGCCGGTAAAGAGAATTGGTTTGGTGAACAAATCATTATATGGATTGAAGCACCCCAAGGCAAAGGTAAAAACGATTTGATCGCTTTACGTTGCAACAGAGTACACCGTAATACACGATCATCAGGTGTATTTTCAAGAAGCTACAAAATGAGTCTTTCATTTACCTTCTATCAGATGCCGATGATATGTTGATCAGATCAAGAGCCAAGAAATTGAGAAGCCAAGGCTCAACTAAGTCGAGTTCAAATGAAAGATTCGTGGGAGAAGCCAAGAAGATTCTCTTACGAGAGATAAGACAGAAGAAGGGAAGCTTAGTTTGACCTGCAGTCAATATTTGAAGAGGGTACTACAACGTTTGGTATGAATGAACAGACAAACCTGGTAAGTACTCCGCTAGTTCCTCAATTCAAGCTTAGTGCTCAATTATCTCCTAAAATGATGCAGAACGAGAATATATGGCAAAGGTACCATATGCAAATGCGGCGCAGCTCGATGTATGCAATGGTGTGTACAAGACCCGACATTTCACGCCGTCAGAAGCCAGTTGTACATGTACGATCCTGGTAAAGGACATTGGTTGGTCAGAAATGGATTCTACCGGATATTATAAATACCAGATGTTGGTTTAGTATTTCAAAGAGGGATAATATCATTGTCAACGGTAGTCTGACATTGTGATTCGACTATGCCAGCGAGATTTAGATAAACGTGCCGATCAACCATGGTTATGTGTTTACTCTTGCTGTAGCACCGTCACCGCTGGGAAATCTACCTTACAATCCACAGCTGTTTTGTCTACATACAGTAAAGAGTATACGGCAAAGCATAGCAGGAAGGAAGCTATTTGGTTACGAGGTTTGCTTCAAGACTCGAGTTGGTCAAAAAACATATTAAGGTGTTTTCAGGATAGTCAAAGTGCTATTCATTTAGTAAAGAACCAAGTCTACCATGCATGTACAAAGCACATTGACGTTCGTTATCATTTCGTGCGAGTAGATTATCAAGAAGGTGAGTACTAATTCGTAAGATTAGTACGACAGAGAATCCTCGCAGATATGACGCACTCAAGGTAGTAACAACAATCAAGTTCAAACATTGTCCGGACTTGATTAACATCCTGCAAATCAATTGGCATCGCGTCATTGATCTAGTAATTGAAGAAATCATTTAATATTACTAAGTCGCTAAGGTGGAGATTTGTTATATAGCTCCCAGCGAGCAAATTAGAAAAGTCTCACATTGGTTAGAAATGAAGATATAGGTGTTGGATTCTTATAAATAAAGCCTTCCTTCACCATTTGTAAATATCCTAAAATTTGTAAATCTTCTCTCTTTTGTGCGGTAATTGATTAGCTCAATTTTTGCCCAATTAGTTGTAATTTTGGAGTTCATCCATTTTGGAGATAAGTGGTTGGTCAACGACGCCGGCGACCTAGGTAAATATTTGTACCGAACCTCGTTAAATTTCTGGTGTTATTATTTTTTCTGCTTTAATATTTTCAATATCTGTTTTAGTTTATTTTAGCATTATATTTCCAATAGCATTATTTTGTCGGGCTAGTTTGAGTTCTATTTATTTAAATCATAAGTGAATAGTTACTACTTAGAATAGGGAAAATATACTCGATTTTCCCAACAAGTCCTAATCAAAATACTGTTTTTAATTTAATGATACATTATCATAATATTTTTTATTTTTTATAATAAAAATATATAAAATATTAGTTATATTTTAATAATATTATTATTAATAGAATATTTTTATAATAAAAATAGAGTAGATTACAACACCATCTTGGTTTCATATATATTTATTATAAATTATAAAAATTAATAAAAAAATTTATTTTTAATATATCAATTAAATTATTTTTAAAAATATTTTTTTATTTTTTTTAATTTATATTATAATTAAAATATTATTATTTAGATAAATATGAAACAAAAATTAAAATTAAAAAATTAATAAGATATAGAAAGAATAATATTGCTAGAATTGTTATTAACCGATAAAAATAATAATTTTAATCTCTATTAATAAAATATATAAATTATATAATAAATTTAATTAAAAAATATTCAAAAAAAATACTTCAATTTTTTTAAAAAAATAATATGATAAAAATTATTTTTAAATTATAAAAATAAATCACATAAATCAATTAAACTAAAGTAATGTTACATCGTCCTTTATGATTTTCGAATTTTGTTACCAAATTTTTTGTGAAACAAAAAAAAAAGAATTTATGACTTGAAAAAAATAATAAAGAAAGTGAAAATTGATACCATTACTTTATTTTTATGAGGAAACCAGCATAACATATTTTTATTAGGGGTGGCTAATTTTGCTTAAACTACTAAAAGCACGAAACTCAATAATTGAGTGCATTTACGTATCTTAACTCACTCCATTTTTTTCTAAATAATAATTATAGTTCTTAAATTATCAATTTTATATTTTGATTGCTTAGCTATTTATTCGTTGGATTAATACACTAAATTTTTAATCTTTATAATTTAAAAATAATAATTTTAACACATTAAATTTGAGGGTTGTATAATTCAAATTTTATCATTAAATTTTAACACATTAAATTTTATATTTTGTACCAGTATCATGTTATCAATTCTATAACGATTACCTTTGAACTTAATAATTCAAATGATGTTTATCATTAATACGATTTTAAAAACACATGTATATCTATTTATCTCAAATAATAATAAATAAATTTTTAATGATCAAGTAACCAAAAAATAAATGAAAAATAAATAAGCAGTCATTATAGAAAACCAAGGGCCGCCTCAAAAGCAATAGCATGGTCACTCCTTTCTTGCAACCATACTCTCCAATTAAATATATAAATAAGAAACCATTAGTGTCTAGCTAGCTAGCTAGACAAACAATAAACCCATAAAAAAAATTTCTTCTAATTTTAATCTACAAATGGAAGAACCCAAAAACCAAATTTATGTTCAAAATCTAAAATCCCAAAAACCCAACAAAGTGTTTAAGAAAAAACCCATAAAAATAAAGTACATATCTAGCCCCATTACGGTTCATGCCAATACTGCTTCTGAGTTCAGAGCAATTGTTCAAGAATTCACAGGCAAAAATTCTAAAGGGGGGTTATACAAATAAGGTTAGTACTGAAGAAACAAGCTTCAATTTTGTAGATGAAGTTATAGAAGAAGATATTAATTGTGCTGAAAATGAAGACAATAAGATTTCAATTGATATGAGTAGTGTTCTTGAACCAATCGATGAAGGTTACCTTTGTAAAGAAGTTATTGAGAGCTTTTGTGATTTTCAATCCTCTTGTATTGATATTTTCATGACATAGGAATACGATCTTTCTTCTCTCTCTCTCTCTCTCTTTCTATTTTTTTTTTTGTCTAAAAAAACATGTAATAAATGTTGGAAAATTAACTTTTGTTCATTCTCAAGTGCTTTTATGCTATCAAAAGCGCTTTTAACGGGTCATCTAAATAAATAAATAAAAACCCTAAGCTTCTTTGAGTATGAGAGAACTCCAAACTAGATGGTTGAAATTGAGGAAAGAAAAGAAGCAGCAACACAATTAAGCGCAAACAATAAACACATGAACTACAAATTTACAAAATATCCTACCACTTAAAATTCATAGTCTAGCTACTAAGAAACACAATTAAAGTACAAGTTGAGGTTTAACCCCTCACGACTATCTTACACATTACATAATGCAAAGTCTTTCTAACAAAAGCATTTCCCTCGCACTTCTTTTGCTACTAAACCGAACCGTGTTCCTTACGTAACTTCTCTAAATTCAAACAGAGTTTTCCCATCAAATCCCATCATCTGAAGATTTTAGATAAAGATTCTCACCACCATCTCCACCATGGCTTCCTGAGCATCCTCCACGCCCTTCAGCAGATCCAGAACTTCCAACATCTTGTTTACTCCCGCCAGCCATTCCTCGATGTAAGCCTTCTAATGCAGATGTGCGGCCAAAATCAGGAAACCCTCCAGCTCCAAGTGGACCATTGCCACCTCCACTGCTGAGTTCACTTTGCAACATTTGAAGTCCGTGGCTTCCACCAGAACTCATGCCTATCTGGTTTTGTAGAGCTGCTTGTTGGAGAGCTGTTAATGACTGTTGCGTGTACAACATGGAGGAGCGTGCAGCCATGAGCGATTGAGGTGTCATCTGCTGAGATTGCTGCATGTACTGTCCTCCTGGTTGCATCATGCTACCACTAGATGGATACTGCATGCGATCGGCACAGGAGCAGATAATAAAGTTAACATTTTGCAACTGAAATATTTACGCATCGTCATGACTTGGCAATTGAGAAAGAATGCAACGCACAACATATGATTTTCTTTTAAAGATTTCCTTGAAGACGTCAGTATTACTAAGTAGACATTGAGCTAAAAGTAGCTTGAGAAAATGCGATTTCCAAAGAGAATGCTTACGTACAGGAAAAATATGTGCTTAGTAAAAAAAAGAGGTACTAAAAGTCCTTTTTTTATTAAATAAAAAAAAATTATAGGGTGGGATTCGAACTTGGATCCATGATATTGAGTTTAAGAGTCGTACCACTTAAGTGTCAAATATGATCATTTGCTCAATTTTTTATTTTAAATTTCCACCAAACTTGAGTGTCGATTATCTATGTGCATATCGTGTTACTTAGACAAGACACTTCAAGAAAAAAACGATAAAAGAAGAATCCATGTAAGATAGATCTTTAGTAAAATGTGCAGATTGCATGACTCATCTCTGCTAACGGCAAATTCATAACTCAAAAAGGGTCGTGGTAAGTAATTACTCAACAGAAAAGCGGTGAATATATAAACACAATCTCTGCATATTGGTACTCTATCAACTATCAGGAACATAACAGAAGGCAATATCAGAATAAAGTTCTAATTTTAGAATTTAACATACAACCTGAGCATGCATTCCAGGAGGTTGGGGCTGAGAATCAGCAATGGCAGCAAGGTACATAAGGTTCCGCTGTAGCCTTGCTTGATTCCTGCACCGTGACGAACAAGATCATTGCCCTTTGCAGTTCAATATTTTCAAAATTGTTTAACAGTTTATGTCAGTTTCGATCAAAAGTGTCGCAATCAATATTCTCTTTTGTGCGTATTAGGGAGGAGTCACCATGAGATAATGACCCTACAAGCACAAGGAATTGATTCTCTTCTTTTTTTTCGCTAGTAAAAGTAATAGTTTTTGATGAATTAAACAAATGATCCCTAAATTTTTAGGTATTCTACACTTTGATCTCGTTATTTTTTCTTATAATTTGGTTCCTTTTACATTAAATTTTTACTCTTCCCAGCTCTCTTTGTCTATCTCTTTGTCTATCTCCATCTGTAGCAACTCCATCCAACAAGACAGCAGCCATCGCAAACCTCTGTTCTCCGTTCGGCCATTGCTGTCTTCTCCAATTCCACCCAGCAACAGAGTAGAAGCTGCCAAATTGAAGCTGCCAACAGAGAAGCCGAAACACAGAAACACGAAGGAAAGAACGGAATAGGAAATCAGTAACAAGCTGTACATTTCTACCATTGGGGGAGTTTCGATAATATTTGATTTATTAGTAAATTTATTAATTTATCTTGATATATATTACTAGTAAATAAAAGTGATATTTTGTGAGTATATTTGGATTTTTTTTTGGTATATTTTTATAAAGCTCTTTGAATATTGATATTTATATCTCCATTTGATTATTAGTATATTTTTCTAGGTGTATCGTCGTCAATAAAATAGACTTATCAAATTGAAAAATTGAATCACTTAAATCATTGTATGCTATTTATTTTTCTCATTGCTTCTTATTTTACTGTTATTCATAATTATTTATTTGTGGAACCAAATTAGACCCAAATTTTTCTTCTACAAGTGCTAGTTTATAACAAATTGGTATCAAAATCATTAGGTTATTCTGTTATTTATTGGAACTGATCAAATTTTCTTTTTTTAGATTTATTTTGAACTTCTAGTTATCTAATTGGTTTCATATTTTATGGGTTGTGTTTCTGTTTATTTAATATTGGGTTTTCTATCATGACGACAAAATACAAAATTGAGAAATTCAATAGTAAGAATGATTTCAATCTATGACGTATGAAGATGCAAGTTGTATTAGTTAAAGAGTGGCTCATTAAGACACTTGAAGGCAAGGATAAATTGCCAAAAAAATTAACTAATAAAGAAAAATATGCATCGATGAAAAAGTCTGATGAGGTACAATGCGATGTTGGTGATGAGGAATCTGATGCTGGGTTATGGTTAAAATTGGAATTTGTATATGAACAAATCTTTAACAAGTCGGTAATATTTGAAACAATATTTTTATACATTCAGAATGTCAGAAAGTATATCTTTACACGATCACCTTGATGAATTTACTAAAATTATTCGTGATCTAAAAAATGGAGGTGTTACGATTGATGATGAGGATCAAGCCTTAGTTCTATTATGTTCTTTACCTCATTCATTTGAACATTTTATTGATATCATGCTATATGGGTGAGACACTCTTTCTTTGAAAGGTGTCAAAGCAGCTTTAAATTCCAGAGTGGAAGAAAAAGGTGTCTACAAACAACAATAATAATAGTAGTGATTTATTTGTCAGAGGTAGAAATCAAGAAAAAGGCACAAGTAATATAGAGGCAATCTAAATCCAGATAAATGCAACTATTGCCGTTAAGAAGGACATTGGAAAGTAAATTGTCCAAAACTCAAAGATAAAGAAAATCTACCGCAATATCTTCTATTACTAATGATATTGCTAGTGTTGCAAATAGTTATGGTTTGAATGGTGAAAATGTTCTATCAATATCTATTGGTTCTCTTAGAGATGTTTGGATTCTTGATTCGGATTACACTAATCATATTTGCACCAATAGAAATTGGTTTGCTTCTTATCAGTCTATTGATGGGGATGTTGTCTTGATAGGAAACAATGTGTCCTGCAAGGTTGTTGGTATCGATACTATCTGAATTAAGATGCATGATAGTAATGTTAGAACTTTAAAATATATTCGTCACGTTCCAAATTACAAAAAGAACTTTATATCTCTCGATACTCTTGATTCACAAGACTACAAATATGTAATTAAAGGTAGAGTTTTAAGAGTTAATAAGGATGCTCTCGTTGTTATTAAAGGACAATTGTTGTGTGATCTCTATATACTTCAGGATAGCATTGTTATTGGAAGTGTTTCAATTTCATCCTGATCAGACCAAGATTTAGATACTACTTGATTGTGGCATATGAATGAGCCAAGGATGTCTTTTTTGAGTAAACGAGATTTGCTTGGTGGTCAGAAAACTGAAAAGCTTAATTTCTACGAGCATTGTGTCTATGAAAAGCATCATAGGACAAGTTCAATACAACCATCCATAAAACAAAAGGTACTTTTAATTATATTCATTCAAATCTTTGGGGTCTTTCTCGTGTTGTGTCTAAAGGTGGTGCCCGATATATGTTGACTTTTATTGATGATTTCTCCCGTTATGTTTGGGTGTATTTTTTAAAGAACAAGAATGATGTGTTCTCAAAATTTGTAAATTTCAAGGCTTGTATAGAAAAATCAAGCATTTGAGGACTGATATTGGTTTAAAATTTTATGAAAGTCAATTTAATGAATTATGTGAAAGAAATGGCATAGTGAGACACCGCACTACGCTTCATACATCACCAAAATGGAGCAACAGAATGTATGAATAGGACTATTAGAAAGAGCTTGTTGTATGCTCTTTCAAGCTGACTTGGATAAATATTTTTGAGCTCTTTCAAGCTGACTTGGATAAATCTTTTTGAGCTAAAGCTTGTAACCATGCATGCTAGATGGTGAATCGATCTCCAACTGCAATTGAGTTGAAGACTCTGTTTGAGGTATTCTTTGATACTTCTAATTATTCTGATTTGAAAGTTTTTGGTTGTCATGTCTATGCTCATGTTAATGATGGTAAACTTGAGACTATACCATTGAAATGCATATTTTTTGGGTATCCTTCATAGGTGAAGGGCTAGATTATGGTATGTTAAACCCAAGTCACCTAAATTTTTGATTAATAGAGATGTTAAGTTTGATGAGTTTTCCATGTTGGAAAAGAAAAAAAGTCTATTATTACAGGTAAAGACCACGGTATTAGTGAGCAAGTGGAGCTCCTAGTCAAGTACAAGAGGGCACTTCAGATCAACCATATGTGGATAAGATAAATGATTCTACTCATGATGTAGCAGAAGGACAACATGAGCAACCATATAGTATTGCTAAAGGTAAAGAAATAAGAGAAATTCGACACCCTCAAAAGTACATAGATGTAGACTTAATTTCTTTTGCATTGTCAGTGGCATAGTCTATTAAGGTGCATGAACCTTCTAGTTATCATGAAGCTGTCACTTATGATGAGTTTGTTCAGTGATTGATTGCTATAAATGAAAAAATTGAATAACTTTATAAGAATCATACTTGAGAATTGGTAAAACCACCTAAGGGTCAGACGATTGTTAGAAACAAATGAGTCTTCAAAAAAAGGAAGATATACCTGATATTGAAGCAACTAGTTTTGAGGCACGTATTGTTGCAAAAGGTTATAGTCAAAAGAAGGGTATTGACTTTAATGAAGTATTTTCACCTGTTGTGCAATATAGCTCTATCCGTGTGTTGCTTGCTATGGTTGTATTGTTTAACATGGAATTAAAACAGCTTGATGTCAAGACAACCTTCTTACATGGTTAGATTATGGAACAAATATATATGCATAAACTAAAAGGGTTTGTTGTTCCAGGTAAGGAATATTATGTTTGTTTATTGAAAAAGTCTTTATATGGGTTAAAACAATTCCCTAGACAGTGGTGTAAACGGTTTGATTCTTTTATGATTAATTATGGTTACTCTAGAAGTGATTATGATAATTGTGTTTATCATAAAAGATGTCATGATAATTTATCTGTTTATTTGTTGTTTTATGTTAATGACATGCTTATTGCTTCTAAGAATAAGTTTGAGATTTAGAAATTAAAGTCTCGACTTAGTGGTGAGTTTGAGATGTAAGATTTGAATGCAACAAAGAAAATTTTGGGCATTAAAATTTACAAGAACAGACAAGCAACAAGCTTTATTTGACTCAGAAGTTATATTGAAAAATTTCTTAACATTTTGGTATGAAAGATGAAAGAGTCTAAACCTATGAGTATGCCATTAGGTACACATTTCAGAATACTATGTATCATGAAAGAACAAAACATATTAATGTCAGATATCACTTTATTCGTGACATTGTATCTCAGGATGCTATTATTGTCAATAAGATAATCATTACAAAGAATCCAACTTATATGTTAACCAAACCAGTTCTATTTAATAAGCTCAAGCATTGCTTGGACTTGATTGGTATTTGCAAAAGATTATCTTTCGAGGCTTTCGAAGACGATTATTTGGTAATCTAAGGAATTTCATATGAACATGTTTCTATTTTGAGCCAAGGTGGAGATTTGTTGAAATTTTATGACCCAAAACATTGAAGCCCTAACAAAACCCCTAGCCCATTTTATTATATATATCATTGTTTTCTTCTCTATTGAGAAAAGAGTTGTTGCACTCACTGAAAAACAAAAATCAAAACAGAACAGAAGATACAACCAACTCTCTTTGTCTATCTCCATCTACAGTGACTCCATCCAACAACAAAGCAACCATCGCAAACCTCTATTCTCCGTTAGACCATTGTTGTCTTCTTTAACTCCACCCAACAACAGAGTAAAAGCTGTCAAATTGAAGCTACCAACAAAGAAACCAAAACACAGAAACACGAAGGAGAACGGAATAGAAAATCAACAAGTTGTCCATTTCTACCATTGATGGAGTCTCTCATATATATAGTAATATTTAATTTAATAATAAGTTTTCTTGGTATATTTTGTAAAGCTCTTTGAATATTAGTGTTTGTATCTACATTTAATTATTAGTATATTTTTCTCGGTATACCATCCTCAGTAGAGTATACTTTTCACATTAAAAAATTAAACCACTTAAATCATTATATGTCATTTATTTTTCTCATTGCTTATTATTTTGCTGTTATCCATAATTATTTATTTATGCAACTAAATTGGACTCGAACTTCGCTTCCATAAGTACTAATTTATAACAAAAAAGTATAAAAAAATTAAGAGAATCAAAGTATAAAATTATAAAATAAAGGCAATAAATTGTAAATTAAGAGTAAAAAGACCAAAGAGTGAAAATTAAGGAGATTAAATCACAAGAAAAAATAATAAGGAACCAAATTGTAAAATGTGAAAAAATTAAGGGATCATTTGTGTAGTTCAACCTATTTTTATAAATAAATAAATTGATTAAAAATAATTTAAATATATCATAATGTTAAAAACATGCCAATTTAGGTTAAAAACACGACACCATTGACAGCCCTACTCTACTAAGTACTGTTAGTAAAACTATACTTTGGTGGACATCTTTCATGGGGACCCTGCACAGTCAATAGAAAGAAAGACCAGCCAAGACATCGTCATGCCTCGAGATCGTTCATATCATACACTTATAGCTCATGTACAACAGTAACTGTTCAAATGTTCCAAAGAAACCATTTCAAAGTACATGGAATGTCAAACTAAAGAATTTTGAGCTAGACAATGAAAAATTGAAAGGCAGAGAAGATTAGAGAAGTCTACTATAACGGAAAAGAATAAGTACTCACTCAGCACATTCACTCACTTTCCCAGAATTCTGGCCCTCAACAATCTTCAAAATCAATGACTTGTTTTCATCCAGATACTGCAGTAATAAACAAGCAGTGCAATGAATCTATAGAAATTATGAAAGCTTGATGTGATTGATATGTTAATAAAACGATGTCATCTTTGGTCTACCAAGAAGAAATATAAGTATTGTAAAGGAATCAAAAGATCAACATGTGCCAGCTCAACAATACATGTGCAAAGGAATCAAAATCAGTTAGCAACAATCATCAACAATACATGTGCACAGCTGATATTATTAGTGAGGGTAAATTAGTTAGAGCAATATGAAGTAGTGTTCACACAATCTGCAACAAACTGTCATAGTGTAAAGCCTATATATAGGCTGTTAGTGCTCCCGTATTAAGTGTAATTTTTTCTTCATCAAATATCAGGATGAAATCATGTTATTCAGCTGCTTCTCTTCTTGTTTGTCTTCATCCTTTTATTTAATCTTTTTCTGGTTTTCCTTTTCATATGGTATCAGAGCTCTAAAATGAAAACAAGTTCTAATGATGATCATAACCAAACGGCAGATCAAACAATGGTCATTCTTGAACTCAATAAATTTTTAATTGCATTCAACAACCAAATTGTTGCTGTAAAACTTGACAGAAGTAACTATATGATATGAAAAAAGCATATCCTAAGGATTCTAACAAGCTATGAGTTGGAGGATTACGCTCTTCAACACAAAAAGTGTCCACCTAAGATCACTAGTGAAGGAAAACCCAATGCTGGGTACAAGCTTTGGACAAGACAAGATCAAATCAACTGCTCATGGCTAACTACAACGATGGTTGAAGATCTAATGGAGATAGCAGATTGTGATTTTTCTACTAAAATGTGGTCAATTTTGGAGATATCATGTGCATCCTTCTCTCATGGAAAAATTTTCCAAATACAAAGCTGAACTAAGCAAGACGAAGAAGGGAGGAATGAGCATCACTGAGTATGTCATGCGTGTGAAAAGAAATTGTAATGCAACTAGCTGCTTGTGGCTACACAGTCACAGGAGGATCAGGTACATACCCTCTTAAATGGGGTTCATAAAGACTAACATTATCCAGGCTAATGATTCTGGAAAAACTAACACAGTCACAATCAGAGAAGTTCATTCTATGCTTCTTACTCATGAGAAAAGATTCAAGCTACATGATTCTCCACAAGACATTATAGTACCGGCTGCAAATATAGTTCAGAGAGGTGATCAATTTAAACCACAAATGTGTTCTAATACTCGGTCTCACAATACTGTCAAGTCACAAGTGCAAGGCACTGGAACTAATTTTCCTCAGTTTCAGTACAACTTCAACAACTGTGGACAATTTTTTAGGAAGAGGAAGAGTAAGAAATTTCAATAACTTTAACAGACCACAATGCCAATTATGTGGTAAAAATGGTCATCTGGTAGGAAATTGTTCGTTTTGATTTGATCAAAATTTCTGGCCAACAAATGCAAATCAAAACAATCAATCTGGTAGACAAACATCAGCCATTGGAAACTCACAACAAGCTCCTTCGTCTCTGTCCCAATCTCAAAACTAGTCAATAACACAGTCATCAGCTTCACCTCATGCTTATGTTGCAACACCTGAAACTGCTGGAGATCCTTGTTGGTATATTGACTCCGGAGGAACTGACCATGTAATTGCAGACCCAAGCAACCTTGCCACAGGAACTAAATACTCAGGACTTGAGCAACTTCACATTGGCAATGAATCTAGTATGTCTATAGCACACACTGAATCCAATATATTTTCTTCTCAATCAAAGCCTTCTAGGCAATTTCCTCTTAAAAATGTTACATGTTCCTGATGTGACTAAGAACTTACCAAGTGTTTCAAAGTTTGCAAAAGATAATGGTGTGTATTTTGAATTTCACTTTAGCTTCTGTTTTGTCAAGGATCAACATACAAAGAAGTGCTCCTCAAGGGAACTGTTAAAAATGGCTTGTATCTGTTTGATCTCTCACTAACTGCTCATGATGCAAAGCTTCAAAGTTTTGGTAATGAACCTTCAATATTTCTTTCTAGTAATAATACTAAGTCTTCACGTGTAAATATACATGATCCCAAAGATCATTTGGAAGTTTTTATGGCTAAGAAAAGAAACAAGTTGAAATGTAGAATTGGCATAAAAGATTAGGGCAACCACCTACTAGTATTGTCAAGCTTGTGTTGAATTCAAATGATAATAATACAACTACTACTGATTTTCCTAGTGTTTGTGAAGCATGTCAATTTAGGGGAAAAAATCATAAATTACCTTTTCTGCCAATCACTCGAACTGCTAATGCTCTTCTACATATTGTTCATACTGATATATGGGGTCCTTGACAATACTAGTGGAAGTTTTTATTGCTAAGAAAAGAAACAAGTTGAAATGTAGAATTGGCATAAAAGATTAGGGCAACCACCCACTAATATTGTCAAGCTTGTGTTGAATTCAAATGATAATAATACAATTACTACTGATTTTCCTAGTGTTTGTGAAGCATGTCAATTTAGGGAAAAAAATCATAAATTACCTTTTCTGCCAATCACTCGAACCGCTAATGCTCTTCTGCATATTGTTCATACTGATATATGGGGTCCTGCACTCATATCTTCTTTTCATGGCTATAAATAATATGTTCACTTTATTGATAAGTTTACAAGGTTTTCTTGGATCTATTTCTTAAAACAAGAGTATGATTTTAACGATGCATTCCTACTATTTAAGTCTCATGCTGAAAAACTCAATGGATGTTCAATAAAAGTGTTGCAATCTGATGGTGGTGGTGAATATCAAGGCCTCAATAGCTTGCTAGATAGTTTTGGTATCACAAGAAAAATTTATTGTCCCCATACCCCAAAGCAAAATGAGATAACAGAGAGAAAACACATGCATGTTGTTGAAATGGAACTAACTCTACTAGCACAAGCAAAAAATGCCTTTGGGATAACGCATTTTTTTGTGCAACATTCTTAATCAATAGATTACCCACTCCAATACTATCCAAAATCAGCCCTTTCGAAAAGTTGTTTTCCTCCAAACCTGACCACTCACTCTTGAAATCCTTTGGCTGTCATTGTTACTCTATGCTTATGCCCTACATTCTACAAAACTTTCTTTTAAATCTACACTGTTCTCTTCTTTTCATCGACTACAGTCCAAATCATAAAGGATATAAATGTCTCAGCTCAACTGGTAAGAGTATATACACGTCTCTTTCGATGAAATAACTTTTCCTTACACATCACTTGATGACCCTAAGCCTTTACATACCTTTACTCCCATGCAAGCACCTTTATCTTTCATTTCCCATAAAACCTCCAAAAATAAAGGAGTGACCAACATTAATTTAAAGAGTATATCAAAAAGTGACCACCCTTAATTTAAGGAGTAAATCAAGACTTAATTCAAGGAACAATTCAAAAAACCCTTAATTTAAGGAGTAATTCAAAGAATTAATCTCCATATACATAAATGTATAATTGTAATGAATTCATCATCAAATGATCATTCCAATGGAGAGAAAAAACTACTTTAATGAGAGAAAATTGAGAACAATTTTCTTGGGCATAATTGATTTGTGAGTTAAAAGTGTTAGTAAATACCTTGTATAATTTCTCTTTTTTCAGTAAAAAATATAGGTTTGAAGACGTAAACAAAATTGGACAAACTCTGTTATCAAATTTGTGTTATTATGTCTATTTTTACTTTTTTATAAATCTAACTTATCGAAAATTTGCATAATTTCCCAACACTTTAAACACATCTCTTTATTTATCCACAGAACAAATTGATTCCTCTCCTCCAATCACAGAAACACAACCATCCTTCTCATCTATTCAAACTCCACTCCAACCAAAATCTGCATCTTCTATCCTACCAAAATCATTACCTTCAAAAGATACCATATCCCATCCTATTCCCAGTAACACTCTCAATACCCATCCTATGATAACCAGAAACAAAGATGGAACATGAAAGCTAACACCTTGACATTAGTACCCAGACCACATGACAATAAGACTATAAGCATCAAGTAGATATTTAGAGTAAAACAATTTCTTGATAGCACTGTTGATAAACTCAAATCTCGTGTGGTTGCTAAGGGATATGATCAAGTACCAAGATTTGATTTCTCAGAAACTTTTAGACAAGTGATTAAGTTTGCAAAAATTTGAGTGATTAGTACAATTGCTCTTGCTTTTGGATGGAAAATGAAACAAGTGAGTGTAAATAATGCCTTCCTTAATGGTGTGTTGGAAGAGGAAATCTACGTGGAACAACCTGAAAGTTTTAAAAGTGCTTCCCATATTGATTATGTTTGTAAATTAAGTAAAGCCAACTATGGCTTGAAGCAAGCTCTAAGAGCTTGGTTTGAAAAATTAAGTTCAACACTTTTCAGTCTTGGTTTTCAGCAGTCAAGAGCTGATGTTTCTCTATTTTACAAAATCAATTCTACTTCAGTCATTTACATTTTAATCTAACAGAAATTCAACAGCTTATAACCATGCATGACAATCCAACAGAAATTCAACAGCTTATGACCATGCATGATAATCCTTTTTCACTGAAGGATTTAGGGGATCTTCATTCCCTGTTAGGCATTGGGGTTGAAACACTTACTAGAAATCTATTTCTTCATCAAAAGAAATACATTATGGATATCTTGGAAATAGCTCACATGAGTCATGCCAAAGCAGTCAGTACACCCATGAGCACCAGTTCTCAATTAACATCTACAGAGAGTGACCTGTTTGACAATCCTACTCTCTATAGAAGCATTGAAGGTGGACTTCAATATGCAACCCTCACAAGACCTGACTTGACCTTGTCAATCAATAAAGTATGCCAATCCATGTCCTCCTTAAGAACTACTCATTGGACAGTAGTCAAAAGGATATTACGATATCTTGAAGGAATGATGGAGTATGGTTTTGAGTTCAAAAGATCCAACAGGCTAGCACTGACTGCCTTTACTGATGCTGACGAGGCTCTTTGCAATGAAGATCGTAAATCCATTTTTCGTTTGGGTATTTTTCTTGGTGCAAAGTGATATGGTCAGCCAAAAAGCAACCAACAATTTGTCACTCAAGCACAAAATCTGAGTACAAAAGCATAGCTGGCACAACAACTGAAATAGTATGGCTACAATCTCTCCTTACTGAAATTCAAATTCCACTTTGTTCAATGCCTGTAATATGGTGAATTAATCTCAACTCAGTGTGTTTAGCTGCAAATCCAATCCTTCATGGTCGATCTAAACACATTGAAATAGATTTATTCTTCATGCAAGAGAAAATAGCTGCTAAAGCACTAAGTGCACAACACTTGCCCTCTTATGAACAGACAGCTGATATCTTCATCAAATCCTTACCATCAACTCAGTTTCACTACTTACAAAACAAATTCAGTATGTTCGCACCACCACTGAGTTTGAGGGGGCTATAAAGGAACCAAAAGATCAACCACAAATCAACATGTGCCAGCTCAACATTTCATGTGCAAAGAATTCAAAAGTCCAGACATCAATCACCATGTGCTAGCTCAACAATAAATGTGCAAAGGAATCAAAATCAGTTAGCAACAATCATCAACAATACATGTGCTAAGCTAATATTATTACTGACTAGGCAAATTAGTTAGAGCAATGTGAAGTAGTGCTCACGCAATTTGTAACAAACTGTCATACTGTAAAGCCTATATAAAGGCTATTAGTGCTCACGTATTAAGTGTAATTTTTTCTTTATCAAATATCCTAATGAAATCATGTTCTTCAGCTGCTTCTCTTCTTGTTTGTTCTCATCCTTTTCTTTAATCCTTTTTCCGGTTCTCCTTTCCTTTTCATAAGTATGTTATATAAGACAACAATAATCAACCGAAGATAATCCATAACAGTAACAAACAAAACATGTTAGAAACAGAAGAGATAATGAGTTTAATTGCAATAGCATAACCTCATCCACAAGGTACACCTGTTTTTTCGTATAAATATGTTTTTCACGTGTTTAAAAATGCAGTGTACATGTTTTTTTAATATCGTAGAAAACATAAGTTTTTTAAAGCGGTATTAAAAGTGAACTCGCGTGAATATCTGGATCTTATAATCATATTAAAACCAAAGGGAGAAGAATTTCAAACATTAAATGGACATATTCCAATACAACACAAACAGACACAAAACTCCATCACAAGAAGATTGTAATGAACCTTTAATTTTTATCTCAGCTTTAACAAAATATTAGCCTCACCTCACCATGTCCCTTTTGTATGCTTCGAACGAACTGTTAAACGTGGCAGCGAACCATGAAGATCCATGTCATTAGACCCATCACACTATAGTACTTTCAACAAACTTGAGATGCATAAAGCAAAAACCATGTAAATTTATGAAATAAATATGACATGAATACATTACAATAGTACAATAACGGTTTGTGATGATTTCTGTTATTTGTTATGTTAACACATGATTATCTAGCTCACATCTGACATTTGCTGCCGAGACAATAGGTTAGCCTAATAGAAATGTTAGGCTTAGAACTACTTCTCCCAAAGGCTTATTTATAACTCCAACGAGTCTAAGGCACCGTTTTGCTAGATTTTCTAAATTTTTTGAGCATTTGGTGTCTATATCATGAGCCCGTTTGGAAGTGTTTCTCTCATAAATGATTTCAAGAGAAATGGTTTAAAATGAAGTAGCTTGGTTAAAAGTGGTTTTAAGAGAAACATATAGGTTTTTGAAATGAAAATAGTAGTAGTTTTGAGAGGTACTTTAGTACTTTAGGAAGAAAACACGCATCAACAACTCCTCTCACAGGTAATTTTAACACCCTATATTAATTTTAACTACCGATAAGATGTTTGTTTTTCTTCATATCACCATGCAAATCATATTAACCAGTTTACTGTCCTCATTTTTTTAGATTCTCAGCACCATTGAACAATTTCAGATTTTATGAAAGCATGTACGCCCTAAAAACCTCAAAATTGAAGAAACAAAACAAGCTACTCGAAGATGAGGGTAATTCTAGAATATCAATTTTATTGAGATTATCAGCGATGATAATTGACAAAAATTAACCTTACACATTGGGTATATAATCAACACATAACAGAATCTAACATAATTTCTTAATCGATAGTTAAAATAAGACTTTAGTGTTAATTTTATGATAAGAACACCATGTGAACCAATAAAAAATTACAGACCTTTTGATTCAATTGTGTAAGTTATAAGACCACTAGTTATAAGACGACTAGTGACCTTTACCCAATATTTTAAAGCTAATTAAGTACTTTGTGTTAAGTTTTGCATTGTTAATTTTATATTGTAACATATAATCTATAATAATATATAGGAGGAGAACAAGATAAAATATATTTTTTTTACCTAGAAGACAAATGATCTCACACCCTTTTTGAGAGATTATATTGTTAATAAGATAAAAGTTAGTAAAATATGAATTACAGGTTTCAGCAAAGCCTAATAGAATAAGAGGCATCCATTGGAGACAGCAATTAAAAAAGTAAACTAATACCAAAAAGTGATAAAAGTCATGTGACACCACATATCAATGAGATTCATCAATTTTTCAAATGAGAAAAAAAATTATTTTTAGAGTCAAATCCCGCATGTAATAAACCATAAGTTCTTTTCACCAAACCAGAAAATTTATATAGTTCAAAAGGAAAAATACTGAACAAAACAAATTGCTAAAATTGTAAAACATCAAAAATAAAAAAGGAGGGCAACGTCCAAAACTAGGTTATTTGTAAAGGCACTTCTATCACTTCAGAACAAGAAACAGTCTATAAGAAGCGGTTATAAAAAGCACGTTTTATGCTTTCATCTAAAGTAGCTTATGTCAAAAAAGGAAGCACATTTTATGCTTTCATCTAAAGCCGCTTTTATCTATTTATATATATATATATATATATATAAAGGGAGAGAAGAAAAGAAAATGCACAATTTATGTTTTCTTAGGCCATCTCCAAACCAGCTTTATAACTCCAACCATGCAACAAATTTGATGCATATAAATAATATCAAACTAAATTTGATGCGATAAATAATGTCACATTGAATTTGAAGCGATAGCACCAAACACTGTTCACGTTATACCATTTTTTAATTCTAAAAATATCGTTAAATTTTCTATTATAAATAAAAAATTAAAATTAAGTATATAATATAAAATGATTAAAAAAATTACCAATATAACATAAAGTTAAAATTTAATATAAACTAAAACAACGGATTTAAAGAATTCTAAAAATATTGTTAAATTTTTTATTACATATAATAAATTAAAATTAAGTGCATGATACAAAATAAATAAAAGAAATACTAACAACATAGAACTAAAAATATATTCATATCTACTTTTAATTGTGTTTTTTAATTAAATATAATTTTTAATTCATATAATAAATATAATATTTTATTTAGTGGATTTCTAACTTTTTTTAATAATTTCAATTTTTTATTTAATTATTATTAATTGAATAATAGTAGTAAATAATAATTGATAAAATAAAAATAAAAATAAATATTCTATTTTATAAAGTAATATATTTTTTGGTATAATAATAGATGTTATGGGTTTGGGAGAAGTAAAAATTTGATGCAACTTTTATGTAAGCACATTTCATGCCTTCTTATGAAGATGCTTCTATCTTAAAAAAAACACATTTTCCTCATTTTTAGTGCACAAATAGATTAAGTATATTTATATTGAATTGAAATGTACTAAATTATAATTAGTATTTGATGACAATATTTATAAAATAATCTAATAAAATTAATTATAAATATTTTAATATAAGTAATTTATTTTTAATTTATTTTATTTAGTAATTTATTTTTAATTTATTTTATTTAGTTTACATACTTTTTAAAATAATTTTATAATAAAAATTTATTTAAATTAATTTTAGTTTTAGGTAAAAAATAAAAACACATAATTTTAAAACTAAAATTTAATACAGACTAAGTAAATTATACAGTACAATATATATCCAAATCAATGGTTAGTACAAAAATTTTATATATAATACGTTCTCACTCCAGTCATTTTACAGCCAAACACGACTGCACAAAAAATTATGTCACGTCTTTAATATTACGTACCAGAGACACCCTTTATGCTTTCTCTTAAAATCGCTTCTATCTAAAATCAACTTTAGTGTAAGCACAAGCAAAGGAACACTCAACCATTTCAACAAATCTCGAAGGGAGAAGAGACTCATAAAAGGAGAAAATGAAAAACTATAATAAAATAAATTCAAGAGACTCGATCGATACACAGTAACCTAACAAAAGAAAAACCCATCTGAGAATATAAACAAACATCTAGGTGACAAACACATCATCAATATTAGCTACAACCAATACATGATCTTTATCGATAAGTTAAATTTTCTGAAAGAAATAAGCCCTAAATAGTGGAGAGAGACCAAGAAACACCTAAAACTAATATCAATATACACCTCCTTGAAAAACTCCAAACTTCAAAAATCAGCTCAAACAAACCATGAAAAACATCAATACAATCATTACGCATACAACTACATGCAAACCAAGAAATAAAATAAACTTGTAATAAACAATATAGCTCAAAACATAATATCTATCAGGTGTTACAATAAAAATCAAAACTTTATCTTGGAATACAAAAAAAAAAGGAAGGTCCTAAAGATTTTATAAGAACAAAGGAAATAAAAGAAGTAGACAGAGAAAACAAAAAGAACCCAGTAAAAAGCAGAGAAAATGAAGAAAAGGGTTAATAGAAGAAGACCTGTTGAATATGATCAGTTGTGACATTGTTTGGATAATAAGAGGCCATCATAGGTTGCATTTGCATTAGATGCTGTTGCATTTTGTCTCTGCTCTTTCTTTATATATCACAATCTTTCTCTCTCTAACCCACCCACCTTCAAACACAGAGAAACCAACAGTCTCTTTCTCACTCTAAAAGTGTTAAAACAGAGATAACAAAGGCTCCTGAGAACACTCACTCATTTAGAGAAGCAAAAGTGAGAGGGGGACAGTGAAGATGCCTTTTTTTTCTTCTTTTTTTTCCTCCTCCTTCTCTCTCCCTGTTCTCACTTTCTCTTAGAATCACAATAGCACCACAAGTGTTGAAAGGGGTACTCTCTTTTTCCTTTATTTATTTCTTCTTTTTTTTAATATTTAAAAAGGTACAATTTTAAGAATTGTGATGAAGATTAAATTTTTCGATTGTTTTTTATTATTTTATTAAATATTTTTATTTTTATAAAAATTTAAATAATTTTAAATTTTATTATTTAAAATATCATATTAATATAAATTCTAATAAAAATTAATAATTTCTCAGTGAGAAGCTGATATTTATTATGAAAGCAAAATTTACTATCATTTCAAGCGAAAAATATAAGCATAAAATATAAATGTAAAATTCGTGTAACTAATTTTTATTTAAAATATAAATATATTAAAATATTTAATGTTTTGATTCTGGCTAATTAACATACAATAAAAAATTATGAGAAATAAAATCTCATAAAAAATTAATATTTAATGTTTCATGGTCAAAATTTAAAATATTCAAGACTGTAAAGATCTTAAATATAATTTTTAATAAAATATGAAAATTTATTATATATTTAAAAAAATTATTTATAAAATACTAAAATAATTAATTCTGAATATTTTAAAATTATTTTTTATTTAATGCATATATTTTAAATATTTAAATTAATGAATAAATTTATTATTAGTTAAAATATTCTATAATAATTATTTTTATAAAATAAGTAAATAAAATATTTAAAATAATTAAATAAATTATATTAATTATTATAAATAAATAAATTTTTATTATGATAGTATGATCTACCAATTTTATCTTATATGTACAGTTGATAGTATCGATAAAATTATTTTATAGATAATATTTATATTATTTAGATACTTTTATAATAATTTAACTATAATTTGAGTTACTTTAAGCTTGAAAAGTCACGTGAATCAAGAGAGATGTTAATACAATGATGAAGCTAAAATGTGAACATATATTTAATGGCACCCAAACGCTTAAATATGAATGCGGATATATACGCGTGCCTAATGTGCCATTATAAATGGCGTAGTAAGAAATTATTTTTTTTACGCGGAATAGGTTATATATTAAATATTAAATATAATTATAAATATTTGAATATATATATATATATATATATATAATTCAATAATATAAAATTTATTTAAATATGTTAAATTTTTAAATTTTAACTTTTACTTTTATGTGAAAGATTTTTTTTAAATTATATTTTATTCAATTAAAAATAATAATTAAATTAATAAAATGAGAAATATGTTAAATTATTTTACAGCAACTGTAAAAATAAAATAATCACCTCATAATATCAAATATTATAAAAATAAGTTATATTTATTTTTTATATAATCCATAAATAGCATGATATTTTTGTGATTTCATTTTAATAAATTAAATACATTTATCATATTTTTTAAAAAATTAGTATATTTTATTCATATTATTCATACTTTTTGGATATTTAAGTCATTATTTATCAATTTTATTTTTTTATTATTTTTTTTAAAAAATTAAGTTGAATTAAAATAAATCTTAGTAATGATATTCTTTAACCAGAAAGAATTCAGTTCAGATGTAGGATACCTATCCAGAAGTTTTCGCAACTCAATCATGTATGATGGAATCATCAAAGATTTCACCCTTTCGAACTCTGTGTGTAACTCACTATAGGAAATTGATCGAGTAATCTCTTCCTTTATCCAAGAAAAAGTATTTTGAGTTTGCATGGTCCAATCATTGATCCCGAAAATTTCGACAATAAAATTAGATAAGTCACTAGTATAGTTCGTTATCTATGATTCTGGTATTTAATGAAACAATTTTAATGATTGGGATTGGTCGATCATTTTTCAGTCATTCATTGAATGATAAATCACTACAAGTAGATGTTTAAAAATGAAAATGTCTCAAAAAGTTAAAAAAATATGTAAAATAAAATAAACTAAAATTATTAAAATTTATTAAAACAATTAAAGTTTCAACAAATGTAAAAATAAGATAATTAAAATATACAAATTTTAAATAAAATTAGTAATTTATTCAATTTGTAAAACTAAAGTGTTCTCGAATATAAATTTTTTTAATTAATTATCTTTAAGTTTTATTCAAAATAGGATAAATAATATGATTTATATATAGACTATAAACTAATAAATTTTAGACAAAATATCAACCGCGTCTTAAGCACGATCCTAACATTGTTTTGTGATACTTAAAAGTAACACTTGTAACATGTATTAGGATTGGTGTGATTTTTTTCCCTATGATATTAATTGAATTGATATATATTGATTTTTTAAATTAAAAAATAAAACCAACTTATAAAATGCAAGTCAGATAATATTATACTTGTTGGGAGAGATTCTAGTATCGTAGAATTTCTAGATAAAAGTTTATAATGTAGATAATGATCAAATCTTTTATTCATCTTACTAGGCATGTATAAATAGGCACTTAAGAAATATGTGTCAAAATTATATTGGTAGGTGCTTTGTTTGAAATGTTACCTATGTATAATAGTTTTACACAAAATCAAGTTTTTATACTCAGATCGCATTGGACAGCGCTTACAAGGAAGTTGAGTTCTTAAGAGGGCTATCCACGGGTCATTTGATCCCAAAGTCTAACTGATTAGGTGTTACTCACTTTGAATCACGAGGTCATGCTATATAGGTCATTAGTTGTATGGTGCATCTAAAGTCTTACACATAGAATGTAGAATTAAACATATGAGGAGTTGAGAGAATACTTCAAAACTTGACTCCAGTATCCATATGATCAAGTTGTTATTTATAAGAAGCCTAATACAATGGGCTCTCATTAAGTTAGACTATTCAGACTGTTGCAATAGCTACCCCTCTACACGTATCATTCTTGTCATTAACTCCCCTACTCCCTAGGATTTTGAGAAGTCTACGGAACTTTCCTAGTATTAATTTTGATTTTAATGAGAAAATTGTTCAACTTCCATTCCTCCTCTATAAATAGTAAAACAAATTAACTTTTTATCCATTAAAGTTCTAACTTAGCCAAATTTTTCTTCAAAAAATCTTAGTCTGATACAATTTTTTACCATACCTTTCTTTGTAACCAACCTGTTTGAAAAAACACTCTGTCTGGACTTCAATCCATCTCGTAAGCGATTTCCTTAAAAAATCAATTTGTTATATTATTCTTAAGTCGCTATTTAGCAGATTTACGACTTACACCAACTAGGTAACTTCTTCCTCTTTTGCTTCTTATTTACAGTGTCTTCTAATAAAAGAAAAGGTATATCCCACTTGTTATCTTCCAAAGACGTCTTCCCAGGTCGTACTAAAATTGCTCCTTTAAGAATAGGAACACCTCAAAAATAATCTTGGGACTCAGTTCGCTTGCCAATGAACTTAGAACAAGTTGAGTGACCTGTTGAAACTTCGACAAATCTTGAAGAATGATTGACTAGAACGAGTGGGGCACCCATTATGGAGAGCGTTCTAGCCTTCCCTACTTCATTAGGATCGTAACTTACTTCTTTATCATCATCACGAGGATCGATGCCTAGCATTCTCTTTCCCGTATCTACGGTAGCAAAAGTACCCCATCCCAAGAAGAAGCTTGACAATAGGGGTGAGCCTATCCATCGAACTAAGGACAAGCACTAAATATAAAAATTCCTAATTATTTAACTATTGATGACCTGATGAAAATCAATCATAAATATGGTATCCCATCCCATGTAGGTCTAATGCCTATACCCTGGCGGGATGATAGGTTATACATTTGGCACCATTTAAAATAAGATTTCGGTGCTCGTTCCCCATAATGGTAGCTCGTGCCCTCAATATGTTTGACATCAAATTTACCCAAGTTAATCCCAACAGATGGAAAACTCTCTTGTGCCTTGCAGTCATCGCCAGTAAACACTAGGTGGATCTGACAAGCGATAAGATCAGGAACATGTACTGTTTTAAAGACAAACAACCTGGACAAAGGTAGGGCATATATTTCATGCATTGTTGGGCACATGATACACCTTAAACTTCCTGATAGTACCTTAAGTTGGAAGGATAAGTATTTCTACATTTCCAAGGACATTTGAGGTGATGGGTCGACTCACCAATCTTCTATACTTGGAACCATCACTTCAATACCTCTCAATCTTGTGTAAGTGAGTTAATAAACAAGGTAGGTCAGATGGTAAGAAAAAGATAAAGAGAACCAAAATTCAAACAAGAGTTATAAGAACGTCTTAATTGTAGCTTGTTTGAAAAAAATTGAGGTCTAGAAGGACTATACTGACAAGTTCACGGGTTGTCTTTTGGTAACGAGGTAAATGTCATTTATTTGTAACTTGGACTATGACTAAATTTTTATTTGAATTTGTAAGCATGGACCACTCAAATATGGATCTTGAAGACCTGATTGACACCTCTGATGTTCAAGAGCTGTTACTTACGTACCCTTGGTCTACCCTCACCTTACCATATTTTATAAGGGATTCTACTCCTCTAAACAATGAGCCAATCCAGGTACCCCTACCACCCACGGTGTCTCGTATGCCCAGCTCGTCCTCTCAACCCCCCAGGGTTGAGGCTTCTAAGAAGAGGAAAGCAGTGAGGACCTAACTTCCCAGATTGAGGCTATGGATCTAGATAACTTCGAGTTTGACAAAGTCGTTCTAAGGGGCGTTATGGTTCTTGACACCCCAGTGACGTATTTTAATATGGGACTTTTTCGACAACTTGAATTAAAAAGGGACCCATACCATCACTTCAGTAGTGATGCTGAATAGACCATAGTCACATAAGCCTGCAAGCTTGAAGAAGGGTCTAACAGGGAGTTGATGATTAATCGTTTAATTGAGGTGAATTTATGTATTTTTAGATTTGTACCTCGTTTCCCACTTGTAATATTTTTGCTAACTTAGTTTTTTGTTTCAAGTCTTGTCATTAGCCAAAAAAGGTGAGTTATCACTCAGGACGTACAAGCGTGAAGTACATGTCATTTGCAAATAACGAAGTACTAGAAGGTCATGGAGGATAAGGATGCTTTCCTTACTCAGTATAAGGCCAAAGTCTTAAAATTGGAGGGTGACCTACTTGACAAGACTAAAAATCTGAAGAAAGCGAACAACCACTACTTCGAGCAGGGTCAGAAAGTAAGCCATTTTGAATAAGCGACCAAAGAGGTTGAAGAGACAACGAGCTCCTTAAAAGACTAAATGAGCTTATTGTTTGATTTGGTGGAGACACTTAAAGCAAATGCATCAAAGCTTATAGAAAAGGGAATGGGTTTATAGTAAGTAGCCAAAAGACCCAGACAAAAAAGTTGGACCTGATTGTCCCCTACTTCATCGTGCATAAGGCCTAGCTTGAAGGTATGGTCGATGGGGCCACTCTATAGGTCTTAGTCCTTATTCTTATAAGCCTTTCTTAAAGCATTCTTTTCCTTATATGATATCATTGTCAACACCTCATTGATTGATAGGCTCCTCAATCTCTAAAGTCTCCATCAACACTTGAGCGATTGATAGGCTTAAACATTTAAGACAAAAAAAGAATGATTTTGATGTAATAGAATGTATCTGTCATTTGAATGCCCATAGTTTTTGGAAATGTACAATCACATGTTATGACTATATTTGAGCTAACTATAAATGTATTGTATTTTCCTCTTCACATTTGTTATGTAGTGATTAAATGCTCTAAAATAAATCCCTTGTTTTTTCTATTAAATTGCCTTTTTCTTTACTTGTGTTTCTCTTTTGATATAATTTTAGTATTTTCTTGAGAGTTTGAGGCCACCTCTTGGAATTGAAAGTCTCATTCTTAGATTCAAGGTTGTTCCCAACCAAAACACCATAATTTGTAATCTTTTTAAATACTGTTATAATTAGGTCATAAGTCAAATATACTATACATAAATTAACCTGGACAATCTGATTGAAACAACGTCATGTTTTTCTTGTACCTCGCACACTATATCATAAGTTATTAAGAAATACCCTGCTTCCACTACCATAAGTGACGAGGTGAATAAAATGCCTCCTGATGATGCCCCTTTGGGGAAGAAAACCCAGAAATCTAGGGTGTTTCTTGCATCACCCTTGAACGTAGATGAAGAGATTAATCCTGGACCAAGTTAGGTCATTTCATTTGTAAGAAAGGGCGCTAAAAATGACCTTACTTGTCTACTCCTGAGCGAGAAGCTTCTTGAACCTACACTTATAGTAGGTAGTGATCCATCAACAAGGTCTGGTCTTCTCAAATAATTATCCCTATTAGGGAAAGATATTAGTCTATTGCAAAGTGTTTGGCCCATTAAACTCAATCCACCATTTACACAACTTATAAGTGTGAGAAAAGGATAATCTGGCATTTAATGGACAAACATGTGATTGATGTTAGCAATCATTTTACGCATTTGGTAATGTGTAACATGCTACTCATCTCCCATTTTTTTACTTATTATTTTAAGAAATATATATCGCCATGGACTTAAGAGCATGCAAAGACTTATCGAGAAACCTCCGAGTTTGTAGACTAAGAACTGTGTAGCTTAAAGGCTTGCTCTGAAGCCATGGAAAAAGAGTTAAAAAACATACATACTGAGTTGATTCGGGCACTCAATCAATAGGATAAGTACAAGAAGGAAAGGGATTAATTACATAAACTGACTAAATACTGGAAGGAGAGGGCTCTAGAGAAGAATGCCCGCAAGGTTTCTATGCTTGAAAGTACTAGAAATCGTGGGGTGGTCTTAGTAAATTTGATGAACATACTAATGTCACACTTGATGCCTTTGTGAAAAGCTTCAATTTCAATCGAGTCAGGACATTGTGAAATTTACATTTTCTCAGTCTTAAACCTCCTCATATAAGTCTTGATAGTCTCTTCATCCTCTTGGATGATTGAAAACAAGTGGTGTGACTCCTTCCGTATTAGCCTATTACATGTGTAATTGGTAACAAACGTTTTCACTAACATGTCAAAACTTTTTATACTCTTAGGAGGTAACTCGATAAACCACTATTGTGTCATTTCTTGGAAGGTAAATGCAAACAACTTGTAATGCATAGCTTTTTTATTCTCTAAGAGGCTTACAACAGTCATAGCCATCTTTAAATGAATAACATAAGCCACTGGATCTTTTGTTCCCCTATAAGCGGGACACTTTGGGGCATTGAATTTTATGGGTGGTGTTGTCAACTCAAGGGCATCGGAAAAAGGTGATGTTGACAATTGATCGCATACTATTTCGATGCCCCAAGCCCTTAGCTTTTCTTGACTTTTGAACTGATCATTCATTTTTGCCTCTATTTCTCCTCTATGTCTTTGGTTCTTTCCTCAAAGGTACCTCTTGAATGACTGGATGGTATCAGACATCACCCAGTAGTAGCATTCCCCAAGCTCGAACATCCTGAGAATTGATAAGGCACATTTTATGGCTTATGTTCATAGTTTAGTAGGTTCATGTATATGGATCCTGGTACAAGTTTAGGCATCAAAGCTACATGTATGAGTTGTTCTTCGATTATATCATGTCAGCGCTTGTGGGGATCTCGTGAAGTGTGCTCTAACCTAGGCAGATGGCTGATCAATATAGGGGCTAAGGGCATGAAATGAACTTTTAGCTTCTGAATAATCATCTTATACCAACCTGGACCTAAGTTTCTTATTATTACTTTGAGACTTAATAAATGCTTATTGCAACTCTATTGAGACCTAACAAATGCTAGTCGAACTAGTATTCCTCAAAAGTGTCTTGGCTAGTCCGATTGTGTCATTGCGAACTAAAGGTTTCCTGTCGTTACCGACCAGAGGCTATGAAGGACCGTATTCATAGTCATAATGTGACGTTCTGATTATTGAAGAATGATGTATCTGATCATTGATATCGAATTTTGGAGTGGGGCGAGGCTATTAATTTGTTCGTGATGAGATGAAAGGCTAGTCATATCGAGCAGATTGAATATCCCTACGACACAAGTTGTTTCTCTATGGTATGCAAGATGCAAGGTATCAAATGCTAACTAACTAGATAAATTTAAGGCCCGACAGTGAGTGTCAATTGTTTTAAAATGTTATAATATTGTAAAGTTTCTAAAAAAAAGTTTAGAATATAGATGATGATCAAAACCAACCTGAATAAAAACTCAACTCAATTCAACTCGGTTTAATCAAGTGAGTTGTTTTATCAATTATTGTATTCATTTTTAATATATACATGTTTATTGAATGAAAAATTTAATATTTTTTTCAAAATTTATATTTAGTATATCAAATTTAAATTAAATTGATTAAATGAATTCATACTAATAATTATAAAATTAAAATATAAATTTAATAAAATTTCATGATTAAATAGACTCAAATCTCCTCATCAAGCTTTGAGATTGGTTCATGTAATATCCGAGAAATAAAATATAATAAATCATGATACAAAATATGAATCATTGAAATATATAAATTATAACTTAGTATTGATTATTTTATATATTAAAATATAATCAATATTTTAACAATTAATTAACATAAAAAATATATCATTCTATAACGTAAATTAACACTTGTATCCAACCCATCATAATGTAAATAGACACCATATTATTGTCACTATTTGATAATATTTAGATATGTATATTTTTATATAGATATATATTGAGCAGAGCAGCAGTCGAGTAGAAAAATTAAGACAACATGTGAGTTATTATTGATGATATCTTTTGTTGATTTATTGTATATATCAAACAAGATAACTGGGGACCCCATGCCAGGCAAATGAGTTCATGTGACACTATAGTGAATATAGTAAACTCAATTTCCGATGGTAGTTTCAACTCCCCTGCAAGGTAAAAAAAATTAAAAAATAAAAATATCTACCATATAGTTATTATTATTATTATTATATATTTTTATATTGAAATATGATATGATATTATATTTTTTTATTAAAATTTTAACATTAAAATACTAATTTTATTTTTTAAATAATTTACCTTTAAATTTATACATTTAAAGTTTTTTTTACCATCAATCAAAATATTATTTATCTAATATAATATTTATACTTTTTTCGTATATATGTTTTTTATTCGTACCTCATTTTTACATTTAATTTATTAATTTTACTTATATTTTTTTAATAATATAATTTAAATTTTATTATATATTACTAATGTTTATCTATTTATAATATTATTAAAAATTATAATCTAAATAATTATTTAAATTTTAACTATTTATCTTATAATATTTTAATTAATTAATTGAGTTATTGATCAAATTGAATATCAAAAAATTTATAAATATATGTATTAAAAAAATTAATTTAAAAATATAAATAATTGATTGTTTTGATAATTTATAAAGTTTTATAAATAAATTTTATGATTTTTTTAAATCAATTTTTTTGTTGACAATGATAACATCTTTAATATTTTCGTAAAATTTAAGTCTCGATATTTATATTAACATCGATATTTTAAATTTTGATAAAAAATAACCTTTAAAGTTGTGCATATTTTTAATCTTAATCGTATTTATATAATTTTTATTTTAAATAAAAAATAATTTAAAAAATATTTAAAATAAACATTAAAAAATATTAATAAATTTTTATAATAAAAATATTTTAACTTGTAATAAAATTAAATCATACTTTATAATTAAAAAAAATTATCCACAAATTGATTTTACTTTATAAAATATGTAAGTTTTTATTAAATAATCTATCAATTAATTGTATTAAATATTTTTTAAAATTTAAATATAATAAATTAAATATATTAAATTTTAAAAATTATGAAATTAAATACATTAAAATTAAATTTTGGATACATTATATTCGAGTTAATTTAATTTTTAAATTTAAATTAAATATATTAAATTTTAAAAATAATAGTTATAATATTATTAACAAAAAGTTGGAAACTAAAATATAGAATTTAATAAAATTGAAAAATTAATTATATAAATGAGCTTTTTAAGAATATAATTTAATATATTATGATTATATTTAACTTATCTACAGTAGATCGATAGTGTCCTAGGCACAGTTTACGCTAAACTCTAAGGCCTAAAGCTGTAACCCATTAATATAGTTGCTTCAGAATAGTACACTTCTGTATAAAGGTGGGTCACAAGAACCAATAAATCAATATTTGCCTGTCTCCAAATACTACAACAACAAGTTAGGTTTCTTCCTTATTTAGGACATCTTCGTTACCTATTATTTTATTTTGTATAAATTTTTACTTATTTTATATTATATTTTTTTAACTCATAACATCAAATATTATATAATTATATATTACTATTAATTAAATAAAAAATTAAATTTATTAAAAAAATTAAAAAATTCACTAAATAAATATTATATTTATTATAGGAATTTAAAATACATATAAATAAATAGATATTATTTCAATGAATTATTATATTTATTTTACAGATATTTTGATCAATATTTTTATAATATTGAAAGATCTAAAAATAATTTATTCTATTGATAAATAGTTGTTTTAGTTCATATTATATTTTTAATTCTATGTTATATTAGTATTTTTTTAATTATTTTGTATTATGCATTTACTTTAATTCATTATATATAATAAAAAAATTAACAATATTTTCAAAAAATATAATTCATTTTTAATTTATATTAAATTTTTAATTTTATTTTGGATTAATAATTTTTTATTTATTTTATATCATATATTTAATTTTAATTTTTTATATGTAACAAAAAAAATTAATAATATTTTTAAAATAAAAATGGCATATCGTAAATAGTATTTCGTACGATAAATAATATTATGTTAAATTTGATACAATATTATTCATTACATCAAATTTGATACATGATCTAGTTCAAGATTAGAACAACTTTATATCAATTTTTACGTCAAACTTTTAGTTATAAAACTGGATTGAAGATGATCTTAGTCTCCCTTACTAGTGGTGTGAAGATGATTTTAATCGTTGTTACCCGCGGTATTAATACGATATAATTTCATACAATCAAGTTCAATTTAAAGTCACTTGGCCAACAAGCTTTGAACCATATTCTTTCAAGTTTTCAAAAACAACAACACCATCTGTATTTAACGATTCTGATTTTCAAACTCTTTACAATTTTTCTTCAATGATTTTGTTTAACAATTTAAATAATAAACACTTAAACAATTTTTAAGTTGGTTTGGTTTATTAAGAATAGGCATAATTATTTAATCTAAATGTTTAATTGTTTAATTATTACATTAAGTATTAAAAAAATTATAATTTTTAGAAAAAATTATAGTTATTTTGTTATTATTATATACAAACGAACATTAATTTAATAATTTTTGAATTAGATATATAATTCTATTATTTATAAAAATTATGCACTATAAATACTCACATTTAATGCTTTAATTTATTAAAAATATTTATTTGAATAAATTATAGAACTAAAGTTATTACTTTTTATAATAATAAAACAGAACTAATGATACATTATTCATAAATCACATAAATTAAAATATTCATTTCAAAAAATTACAAAATATCTAATAACTAATATGATAATTATAAAAATAATGTACTTATTTATTAAAAATTATAAAACTTCTAGAATCTTTTACCTAATTATTAAAAATCTAAATTAAAGAGAGTAACTTTGATTTGTAATTTATTATCTACATTTTCTTAGTTCTAGATCAATTTTTAACTCTAATTTTATTATTAATTATCTTTATCTTTAAAATTATTTTATTATTTTATTATTTTTAAAAATTTAAATTTTATAAAATTATATTTATTTAAATTAACAATTATAAAACTAAATTATTAATGAATTATTTTATTACATTATTCACATATATTATTTTATTATTAATTATATATCCATTATTTTATTTTTTAGTTGATCCATTATATATTATTACTTATATTTTTAAAATCAAAATTGAAATTTTAAAATAATAAGATATAATATTCAATATGTGAAAATGAAAAAAAGAAAAAAACTAATATTATAAGGATATTTTGGTAAAAATACTATTGTTATTATCTTTTATTTCAATTAAGCATGTTTAGTCTTCGTATAATACAAATCTATTTCTTGTTTATTCGGATTTTATAAAAAAGTTAGTAAACAACACAAAAAATAATCATTTAAAAATTGATTTTTTTTATTTTCAAAATATTTTATAACAATTTTCCTTTTATATTGTTTTAATAAATACACTAAACCAATTAATATAACATTCTAAATAAATTAATTTTAATTATTGGACTAAATGTTAAAAAATTATTAAATAAATTTTTTACTTAAAATAATATATTTTGGTTAAAATTTTATTCACCTACTTCAATGTTTTTAGAAAGATATAAATATAATAAATTAAATGAAGTAAATTTTTAATAGATTAATTGATTAAGAAAATTAAGTAATTCTTGTAACTTTTAACAAATATGTTATTTATGTATTGATAGTGTAGTTGATATTTATCTTCAAAATAAGTTTTAAGTTTATTTTATTTTTATTAAAACGAGTTTTAACGTGATTGATATTTATCTGCGAAATAAGTTTTAAGTTTATTTTATTTTTATTAGAACGAGTTTTAATGAATTGATTAATCTTATTTTTATCGTTAAAAAAAATAAAATAAATTTCTCATAAATAAATTTATATAAAATATATGGTTATTAAATGTAACTCCATATATATTTTTGGAAGTGGAATACGTGAGAAATTCCTAAATATATATCAAAGCTAAAGTGATTTTTGAGATTTAATATAGATGAATAAAGGAATAAAATCAAAGAAATAAAAAGTGAATAATCTGTTCATTTTAAATTATATCTTTGATTTTTTTTCTAAGAAGTATGTTTGAATCTGTAGTAACCGCGTTGCTCCCAACTTACATGACATGATGGGTGGTTAGGGTGTCTTCATTGATATTCTACACTCTCTCTCTCTCTCTCTCTCTCTGTTTTTTCCCTTTCGCTTTTTCTCTGCTGGCCTTAAATATAATAGACTGTGATTAATGGTGACCCAACACCACTGTAGCTATTTTTGAACAAAAAAAAAAAAAAACTTACAAAGTAGAGTTGTGTGCTGTATAGCTATGTCGTATTCGTATATTATTCTTAAATTTATATATATTTTTAATATTATAGAAAATAAATAAATTATATTTAATTAATTTATTTATTTATAGATTAAGATTTTAATATTTCATCTAATTCTCCAATATATTTTTTTATTTATTTAACTTTTTAAAATATATACATAACATCTTATAATTAATCAAAATATACACTTAAATGTTATATTTTATAAGATAATCTAATTCTTTAAAAGATATAATATATTTCAAATAATATTTTTTTCAAACAGTGAATTTGAAATTTTAAAAAATTAAATACAAAAAATAATATATTTTTAAAATACAAATAAGAAAAAAAAAACATAAATTTTAATAAAAACCAATTTTTGAAAAAATAAATAAATAATAAAATATATCCAATTTTATATTTGGAATGAAAAACTTAAATTTTGTGTTTTTAATTTTCTTTTTTACATTTTATGTTTTTTGAGGATTTTAATTTTTAAGACCTTTAAATTTTAAAAAAATTAATTTGAATTTTTTATTCAAAATATCGAATTTACCCTTTAAAAAAATACTCTTTGAAATATATTTAAACTTTTGAATAATTAAATAATACTAAATATATACTTTCAAAGATATAAAACTAAAATGTATTTTTTGATGAATTACTAGACCCAATATGTATACCATAAGATTATATTTAATTAATAATAATAAAAATTATTCAAAGTATTCATTTGTTTGATATAAATGTCAATATAAAATAAAATTATAAGTATTCAAATAATAACAAGAGTTCTAGTTCCTCCCACATCTTCGGAAAATACTCTTGAATGTTTTATTTCTCACACAAATTTGTCTAAATATTTATTAATAATTTATCATTTTATTTAATTTAAAAATAAAAAACATTTCTTCTTTTATAATTTTATAATTTTTACTTTAATATATGTCATCATTTTAATTACATTGTTCAAATAATAAAATAATGATAATATTGTTCTCATTTGATTCAATTAATATTTTCATTACATTTTTATTATTATTAACTAACGTGACTTAAAAATTACATTACTTGTAGATATTCTTTATTTAATTTTATAAAAAATTAACATTCAATTTTATTTAAAAAATAATTTATGTTGTATTTTAATGAATTTTTGTTCAACGGTTATCATCTAAATTACCACCCCAAAGTTTTGAAAAAGTAAATATATATACATATTAATTTTTTGGTAGATTTTGGAATTTTTTTTTTTTTGTTAATTATTGATATTTGTAATTTTTAAATCAATTTTTTAAAATTTTTAACATTAATATTACTGATATCAATTTTTATTAATATAAAATACAATTATCTTTATGTCAAAGGAATAAATTGTTATATCTTTTGACCACTTTGTAAGAAATAGTCTTTGAATTTCACATGTTTAAGTCAATAATTATAAAATAAATATTATAAAAGATATACGATATCGCTATAATATTATATAAAAAATGTTTAATTGTGATTATCTATTATAGGATTCAAGTTATATTTTAAGCTATAATAATTGCATTCACATGTAAATATATATAAATGGGATAAATAATTAACCCTATAGTTATTCATTTGATGAGACAAAATCAACATCGAATTAACAATATCGATTTTGCAAATACTTTGATTTTATATTTGTAAAATTATCGCATGAATTATTTTATAGAAAATGATAAGTATACTTATAAAATCAATCTAAAGAAGAAATATATATAGTTTTTAATTTATTATTAAAACTTTTAAAAACGAAATTAAATTATAAATATCATATCACGATATTTTAATTTTTTTGTGTTTCCTAATGTAATAACATAAAAAAATAAACATAAATATGGATTCATAAATAATTATGCAAATTTTTATCATTCGTAACAATTGAGTATTTATGGATATAATAATTAAGTTAATTATGATTGTTTATATTATTCAGGTTATTAAATATATAAATTGATATTTATTGATTCTCTTTTTTATATATAAATATAAACTTTGATGTGATTAGATGTTATTTGTTAATTAAATAAATCAATTAACACCTATGAGTATGATCGTTAATTAATTTTGTTAATTAAATTAAATTTTTTTCTAAGAGATTGAAAATGAATCATTTAAATGCCACATTAGTTGAGATTAGATATTTTAAATTTTATTCAATTTGTCCAAATTAAATCTAAGAATTTAATTATCCGAGTATTAATTTTTAATTTTTAAAACTATTATTGAAAATACATTGTTAATACATTTTTAAATAATAGTTATTATAAAAACTTTAGAAATAGAGTTTCACTCTAATTACCGGGCGATTGTACCAACAAATAAAAAGACACTACTCTAAATCATATCGGATAATTAAACCTTAAAATATAACTTTCAGATTTAAGTTTGTAATGAAAAATAATATATTTATCTCTAACATTCTTAATATAAAATATTGAATAAGAACAAAATCAATTTATTTTATGAAAATGTTTTACCTATTTAATATTTCACAAGCATTAAAACGTTATTATTATATCATATTTACAAACAATCAACCATGTTAAATTTAAGCATAGACAAGTTAAATATAACATATAAGAATAAAATATAAAAATAACAGTAAATAATTTATTTTAAAATTATAACTCAAAAGAATTCTTATATAACTTTGATGCTAGTTCAATTTATAGAAAACCTCCAAATGAATTTGCATTTTCATTTATTGAATCAAAAACTATAAAATTATAATAGCATAACTAGTTCTTCTAAAAAAGAGAAGAACTTTAAAATAAAAAAAAATAAGAAATTTTTTTAGAAAGAGAAAACTGGAGAGAGAAGAATTGAGAAATTGTGTGATTTAAGATTGGAGGATAGGGTCATTTTACATGCGAGGAAAAGGCTAAAAAGGTGGAAAAATTCAAAAAATAGTTTTGGACACATTTGGATAGGCTAGCACGCGTGTGGGGCAAGATTTACGGCAAATAGGTACTGGTGCACGTGCGGCTCGATAAACGAGTGCTGGCTATCGACGTGACATACGCACAGGACGTGTGAGATAGGCACGAGCGTGTGTTGGCTATATGCGTGCGTGTGCTTGCTACGGGCGGGGCAGGTTGGGCATGCGCTAGTTGGGTAGTTTTGTCTATTTTTTCATTTTGTCCAATTTTTTGACTTGTCTTTGTTTTTGTTCTCACTTATTTGTATAATAAATGAATATTATATTTTAAATATTGTAATATATTGTTTTCAGTATTTTTCTTCGAGTTTTTAAATTTTTTTTTAAACAAAAATATTTAAAAAATAATAAAAATATCTGTGATTTTAAAAAGGTACATTTATATAAAAATATGATAAAATTATACAAATATAAATATATTTAATCATGATAATTTTAGTATTTTTTAAACACATATCACCCTTATGATAATAAAATTGAATTGTTATATCTTTGTATACATATATTTTTTATTATCTTTTCTAAGATAATTAAATATTAATCATTAAATTTATATTTCTTTAAAATTATCGGTTAATTATTGAATTTGATGACTCTTTATTGATTATAATCGTTGCATAAAATTACTTTCAATATATATTATAATATTATAGTAATTAGTAGATTTTATTATAAATTACAACTTTTAAATTACTCTTATTAAGATGTTTTTTATTCTCACTAATTTAATGATATATTAGTATTTAATAAATACACATTTAAAACATAATAAAGCATTTATTTATGTGGTGTGTAATTATGAATATGACTTAATAACACATTTAATTTAAATAATATTAATAAAATTAATGTTATAAACGTGAGTTACACTATTATTAATGTTTGTACGGAAGTGATGGTGGGAGATAAAAGAATTAGATAACAATTATTATTCTTCTCCAGGTTGGCTTTGTTGTGCTGGCATGGCATTTTTATTATGTTTAAATGTTCACATATATTAAAATTTTGTTGTGCTGGCATGGCATTTTTATTATGTTTAAATGTTCACATATATTAAAATAATATGATGATTTTATTTATATTTTTGAAATGATATTTTAATAATATATTTATTTAAAAAATATTAAATTAATATAATTTATAATGTAATTAATTTTTTTATATATATATAATAATACATATACAATATTTAAAAAATATTTTCAAATAATTAATTAATTAAAAATATTTTAATTTAAATATTATATGTGTATTATTATATATATATAATTCTCAATTAATTACATTAAATTGATATATATATCATCAAATTATCATCTCAAAACTATAGGTAAAAAAATATATCAAATATAAAATCGTAATACTACTAAGATAACGAAACTTTACATATAATTCATGTATTTTTATATGATTATTTTTGTAACATCTTTAACTTATATAATCTTTTTTAAAAATAAATGAATTCTTATGATTTTTAATATTAAAAAGATTAAAATATAATTTTTAAATAATAAATGAATAAATACGACCATCTTTCCTGTATTAGTCGACAGTAGATGTCTGTAATGCTGAATACTAAAATTAAAGTTCATTTATATTGTATAATTCTCGTTTAAATATAATAATATAATATGTTAGTTTAAAGTTTGTTTAAATAAATATTTTATTTTTTTATAACATAAAATAAAATATATTATTAAAAAAAGTTTAAGAGATTAAATATCCTAGCTAGAGGCAATTAATTAATTAGTACTCATCTTATTTTTATTTTTATTTTTATTTTTATTTTAGGCGTATTGTTGTCAGATGAGTGAACAGTAGAAACACTTACTGTAGTGTAGCTAAATCTGAAACCATATTTATATATGCCAGAGGTAATTAATTACTACTCTTCAATTTTTATTTTATGCTTATTGTTATAGTATGAGTAAACAGTAAAAAACACTGTAGTGTATCTAAATCTAAAACCAGAGGTAGGTGGTACTGCAGAGAATTATGAACATGGAGGTTTAAATTTATTGTGATCTTACACACTAATCTGACCGAGTCTACTGATATTGCTGCTTTCAAAACTCAGTCTCAGATGATCCCATTTCCAAGTTTCAGAACACCATAACCATCTCCAAATCTACTTCTTTCATGTAATTATATTTATCGTATTAATTTCTATAACATATATTATGATTTTAAATATATATATATATTAATACTATATAAATTTATAAATTAAAATTAAATATGATATTAGGTGACTTGGTACTAATACTATGTTCTCTTGTAACTCTCACCTTTCAATATAAAAAGAATATTAAAATTTAACTTAAATATTATATCGATTAAGAACATTATTGAAGTATATGTTAACTATTAAAAATATTTTTATTATAATTAGATCTGCATTCCTAACAAACAGTTTATAAAATTCGTGAGTATGTAGATGAAAATAAAATTATTCTAGATTTATAATTATTTTTACACTAAAATTCATTATACTCTGTTATGTGACAAATTAAAAAGTAAACAACTTTTTCATTCCTTAAAATAATTTTACCACATTTTATAAGATAAGTAATTTAAATAAAAAATAAATATAAATTTATGTTTCTTTATCGTTATTTTAATTTAAAATCTAACAGAATATAATTTTATGAATCACAGTATATATACTCGTAATATATTATGACATGTTTCTTCGAATTCATATCATATTTATAATAAGATTTCAGTTTTTTTTCTTTTTTATAATTAAGCTTGCTCGTGTAAGTGAAAGAAAAAGAATCATGCTTTAGCAGTAACCACCTTCGAGTTCAATAACTTCAAGTAGTTTCATTTATTATGCTAATCGTATTTATTGCCTTAATAATTGTTTTAATGTAAAAACTATATTAAAAAAAAAAAGATTTCACCCCGTATACTTATTACATCCAAGAAGATGGAAATCACACTTTTCGTAATAATATCCCATTATTCCATTATAAAGAGATGTAAAATTTATTAAATTTATAGATCAATGTATGATTAAATTGGATTATGTATTTTATATTATATAAAATTTATATTGTATTAAAAATTCATTTAATTAATAGATTAAAATAATTAATAAATATAACATAAATATATATATATATATGTGTGAACTTTCCAAAAAGAAATATAAATGATTTAAATAGAAGTAAAATATATAAAATATTTGATAAAATGATTCATACATTGAAAAATATTAATGTATAAAAAATTATAAGAATATACAAAAAAAATCTGTTAATTCGATTAGTTCACAAAATTCGTTAACATTTGAAAGATTATAAATAATTTTAATCAAATGTTCGAATTAAATTAGATGAAAATTTTCAAATTCTCAATATGTAGATCAAATCATAATATTTTAAATCTAAAATAATTTGATTCGATTTGCATATTCTTTGAGGGTTTATTTTTATTTGTTACATAATACATATTGATTTTTTAAATTTAAACATATGTATATATATTATTTAAATAAATATACGTATTTATAATTATATATTTATAATTTTATAATTTTTTATTAAAAAAATTATATGATCGTAAAAAATATCATTTAATAAATTCTATAGATTGATCCGAATTAAATCAAATTAATTATTATATATAAATTAATTATGAAATATAAAATTTAAAATCTGTACCAATAAAATCAGTTTATAAATTAGCTAAATTATATGAATTTGATTTGGTATGTACTCCTTAAAAAAATTATATACCGATTAACAGAAAAGATAATCTAATATATATAAATAATATGTAAATTAAATTTTTTTAAAATTAATATCTTATTTTATTCATACATGATACAAAATTTATAAAAGAAAAGTGTTGATTTGATAGTGAAAATGAGAGCTAATGCAATCAATAAAAGAGAAGTACGGGAGACTGGGGCTTAATAACGAGATCATGACACGCTACATATTTTTGTATAATGTCACACCACATTAAAGATAAAAATTAAGCTGTTTTATCTCAATTTATATTTTATTTAATATGTTATAATGTTATTTTAATTATATATTATATATTTTTTATTAAATTATATTAATAAATTATTATCTATTACATTTTTATAATTTTATTTATCTCATTTAATCATATTAAAAACAAAGAAAATATTTTAATTAATGTTATTTTATTTTATTAAAAATTAAATAACATAATATAAAATAATCTTTAAAAATAATAAATTTTATTAATATTTTATCTTAATTTATATATTATACTACGTACTTTTAGAATATAAGATAATTACATCCTTAGAATGAAAGATAACTACGACCTTCTTTGGTCCCCCATTCATTGCCTTTGAGAATTTGTAACCATATTCGGGTGCTTTGGCTTTTGCCTACACTCTCTCACCATGTGACTGTCAAGAGAGACATGTCCCACCACTTTTAATGATAAAGGTACATATTGGTTGACTCGTTGGCCCTAAATATTAATTCTAATATATATTTAATTAAATTGATTTAAAAATGTATTCTTAAGTATATATAATATATATAAATTAAAACAATTATATTACAAAGATCTTAATTATAATAAAAATATATTAATTTTTAAACAAAATATTACAAATTCATTAATCATAAAAAAATATCAAATATTTAAAATAAAAAATATCAAACGTAAAACATATGAATAGATATGTATATATTTTTTAAATCATTACATATTTTTAACTCAATTATTATATAACATACATAAAGAGGCTTCTCTCTTTTTGTTGGATTCTTATGAAAAATTTATAATTTTTTTAGATTAAAGTGTGATTTACACGCTGAATTGAATTGAAAATTAAAATTTAATACTTAGAACCTAAATAAATTTAAATAAGTCAAACATTTCATTTGATAATAAAAATATTGTTTTAGCTTCTTTTTTGTGTAAATTTACTAGTATTTAATTTTGAAAGGTAATTATGTAACTCAAGCCTAAATCAAATTATCAATATGGTATTTGAGTATGATGGGTAATTTTGGAAATTACTGTGACAAAATATCTATTTGAAATAAAATTAAATATTATTAAATAATAAACTGGAACAAAAAATATGTTTGTTAAGTGACAGTGTGTTAGAGTACCTTAACGTTTCTCTTTAATTTTAAATAAATAAAAAATTTATTATCACAATTTTTTAACTAAAATATCTAGAAAGCTTAAAAAAAAAACTAAACTAAAATATCTAGAAAGCTAAAATAACCTTCTTCTTTTTTTGTTAAAGAATTAATAGCTTTTGCGTTTCCCACTCCAACCACACACCCTAATTTAATTAACATTAATTATTTTAATTTTTAATTCAAGATTTAAATAACTATATTTTTATTTTGTTTTTTACTTTATGCCAAATTAGCAAGTCATTTATTTTATAGATTTAAAGAGTTAAATGTTAAAATAACTAATATGTTGGAGTAATATATATATATATTTAAAAGTCAAACTTTAGCCATTTTAACAAAAAGTTGAATATAGCTAGCTCGGTTGGGGTTGCTACTAAAGTTACATTATTCAAAGTAAATTTTTTTTAACTACTTGGGCTTAAAATTTACACGCTTCTTGAATTCCCAAATCCACAGGTCTACAACATTATGTAAGGCCTTTTAATATAATCAATCTATTTAGGGCAGATGATGATTTGATCAAAAGAAACTACATTATTACCAATTGGCTTGTAGTGTTGAGGTATATATTTTTATGGGCATATATATGTGTAGGTGTGAATGTGTAATGTTATTAAAAAAAATTAACATTGTTCCATAAACTACTAGCATAAATAAAGAAATTAAGATTCACTATGAGTGCACTGATTGCCCTGTTTACTTTCTTATTACTGTTTTCTCTGAATCTGGCTCTTACTAAGTTAATTGAAATTAATTTAAATAATACATCAACATTAATCTTTATTAATGTTCAAAAGACATACTTTACAGAATATGATTAAACCAACCATTTACAAATCCAATCACTCCTCCACTCCACAAACCAAAAATGGGGGGAAAAAAAAGAAGAGACACAAATACTGCTTACACACCAATCTTGAGCTATTTTTTTATTTTTTCAAAAAAAAAAAAAAAAAAAAAAAACTCATCGATTCTCAAGTAATTGATGAGATATATGCAAAGTGTGAAGTGTAAACCAATCTCCAAGGAATAAAAGTCGGAATATATAAAAAAATAAAAAAAATTGTTAACAAAAATAAAACTAAACGAATGAAAACAAACTACTAATGCCGTACACTAGAACTTGATGGATAATCTTCAAGTCAAAGATATTTGGTTTGCCTCTTGTATGGTGCATCTTTGCCTTCTGATAGATGTATGTCCACTTCTATATGCATCTGATGAGTTAGAAAAATATGGTAAGAAAGAAGCAAAGGTTTATGCATATTTTCTACGATGATAAATAGAAAGAAAGCGATAAAATGGAAAATTATACAAATTAAGATAAACAAAGAGGTGTAAAATGAACTGAGCTAGTTCAATTTGCTTAAGTTCAATTCGTCTATAACTTAATTCAAAACATCTAAATTTTATATGAGTCAAGTTTAGTTCAGTGTGTTTTTAAATGAATTTGGTGAATTAGCTCATGAATTGACTCATTTATTTTTTTTAAAAATAAAATTAAAAAGAATATCAAATAAAAATATTAATAATTTTGTTTAAAAACAAAAAATGTTAGCATAAATATTACCTTTTGATTATATTTTTGTAAAATAAGAAAAAATAGTATATTTTAGTTAAGATTTTTCATAACGAAATTATTATAATTATGAAAACGTTATGATTAACAAAGATATTTTTTAAAATAAACTCATAAACTATTCATGAGTTAAGTGAGCTTAGCTTATTTGAGATCACGAGCTAGGTGATCTAGTTCTTTTAAACTCATCACCTAATTGTATCATTAACTTATTATATTAACCTTAAATGAGCTAAGTTAGGTTGAAATGCTTATTCGACACCACTAAATGAACATATAATAACAATTTTCAACTTATTCCATATTATTTTTTTTGTCCAAAGTCAAACCTAATTTAACCTATAATATATGGAATCTTCTAAGCCACCAGTATTAGTGAGACGAAGGTGATCTCATAGGAAAACTTATATTCAGATATCAGAGAACCAAGCCAAAGTGATGAATAGCTCTCTTGGTGAACAGATACTCTTAACAGTAGGAGGCTGTTTGCTTGTTTGTGTTTCATTAAAAGTTTATGTCAATGGTGGTTTTAGGATAAAGTGCTTTAAGGAAAAACACATAATTTTTGCTTCAGTTAGAAGGTATAAAATGTACTTTTTGAGTACTGAATGCACTTTCAGCAAAATAATTGTTCAGATCATTTTTTACATGGTATTAACCCTTAGAATGATAGCTAGAAAACTTAGACAGTGATTTATGCTGATATGATAGTTTAGAGAACTCACATGATAGTGATTTTACCAACAGCTCCAGCTACAGTTTCATCCTGTTGATTGAAAGCTTTCGCAATTCAAGCAAGTGAGAAGTTATTTCCTGAATGAACTCAAACCCCTTGTCACCATTTCTGAGTGAGTGAATAGTGTGTTCCAGAAACTTCAGATCAGATTCAAGTGCTTCCAATCTCTTATTTAGGCTCAAAAACTCGATATCAGTCACTTGCCAACACTCATCACAGCTTTTCCTGCTGCAGCAGGTTTCACTGATGGCATTGCCATGCAGCTGAGAGTTCCCAAAGACATTGTCTCTTTCCGCATGGGAATTCCATCCCGATAGAGACACGTCATCTTTCTCATCCGTTCCACAGCTTTCAGGATAATCCTCTTTTACATTATCTGTTGATGGCTTTGCAACCTCATCATTTCTATTTTCCAAAAAATCAACTTTAGAAAAAGATGAGTTCACCTCACCACTAGGAAGCAAATGAAGTTCATTTTCCAAATTCTTTAAACATTGCAAGATAAACATCTTTTCATCTTCAAACTCCAATAGTGAATTCTTAACATCACTCCTATCATCATTTTCGGTATTAGGTACTTCACAAGATTCTGAATGGCCCATTCCAATATCCCTAGTCTTCATTTCACAACTTGGTTTTTCAAGATCATCATCTAACAATGGTTTACTTGGAAGCTCATTCCTATAAAATTCAAGCTCTGCTTCTAAATCTTGTACCTCTTTCTCCTTCTCAGCGAGAAGGTCATTTGATTTTTGAAGAGTTTCATCGTCATATTCAGCTTGCTCTTCCATCATTCTTAAGTATTGCAAAGCTTCCATATGGAGTGCCGCCTTCTCTTCCTGCAGTCTCGTAATCATAGCCATAGCTTGGTTTGCAGCAACAGAAGAAGCATTTCTTTCTTCTTCCAGTTCCTTATACAAAGCAGCCATGAGTTTTCTGTCATGTTCAACTTGTCGCTTTAACCCATCAACCACACTTTCACCCTCGATTTCACTGACAATGCTTCCATCCAAAGACAAACCTGATTCGTTTCTTTCAAGAGAGATTCTTTTCTGAAGTATCTGATTTACAAAAGAATTACAAGAATCAGAAATCTTCAGATCATCACTGTTTACAGAGAATTTAGGACTCACGTCATTAGCAGATTGCTCAATCCCTTGGTTAGCAGACACTTCCGATAGTAAGAGTTTAAAATCTTCACTAAAGCTTGAGGAGTCCTTTCTAATCCAATTTTCTGTGAGTCTAGTGGACAATTCTTTTCCTCTATCACCAACAGCTAGCTTGTAAGCATCTCCAAGATCTAAGATATTCGAAGTTTGTTGTCTAGCATCACGCATGAGAGAGTTTGTTTCTAAACATATTTCGGATGTACTTTTTCCTCCTTTGTAATCTTCTCTGCATTCTGCTGAATACATTTGCCCAACTTCATCAATACTGGTAATATCTATTGAGAGAAAAGATCAGGAGGCATTATAACACACTGTAATCAACCAAAAAAACATCGAGATGTTTTGCACTAGCTTCATGCAAAATCATAAACCTAAATATTCACAAGAAAAAATAGGGGTGGTATGAAGAAAAAGAAGATTTGAGGCCCCAAAATCGCAGGTTTTTTAGTTTGAGTGAAAATTGATCTAAATTCATAGGTTTTTGCCAGGTATAGATTGTACTTTTTCTTTTACTATATGAAAGGTTGTACAATACTCATGCACAGGCTTTAATGAGTAATGTAATCAGTACACAAGTTGTACTTGCAATTTTGGGACACTTTCAACCCAAACTCCAAAAAACGCACCATTCAGAGCCCGAATTAAAACAAATCCTCGAAATCAAATGACATTTAGTTTTTGCAATAAAGTTGAAAATATAGACAGGAGGAATCGATGTAATGAGACAGGCAGTGAGCCAGACATATAAAAAAAAGTAACAGATGGGAAACAAAAAAAAAAAAACTCAAACAAAAACTCACAGCTATCATTTGTTATTTCCTGAGGTACTTCAACTGCATTTGGTGATGGAGCAACACAATCAAGATCTGGTTCAGTTAACGTGGAGGCATCAGCTCTGCTTCCAACTTGATGCCAGTTAAGCTCTTCCAATCCATGGCCAATAGAAGAACCAGATTCTACACCATTCTCATAAGTATCTAATGGATCTATGTGTTTCTCTGAAGCTGAATCATCGACTAGGTTGATAATATGGGGCTCAACAAGGGGAGCAGAAAGTTCTTCCTTCATAAGATCTATTTCGCATATCATACAACGTGTGCTGTCATCATCAGAAGTATCATCAACTAGGTTGATACTACGGGGCTCAACAAGTGGAGCAGAAAGCTCTTCCTTCATACTATCTGTTTCGCAAATCCTACAGCGTGTATTGTCATCATCAGAAGTTGTAGCTTCTGATTCAGTATCCGATGATATCTTGAGTTTTGCATACCCAATATGAGATAAAGGGTCAAGAGATCTATTGCTTCCCTTTTCTACATCCTTCTGATAATGTTCGATAGAACCAGGCAAGGGCACATCAACTTCAGCAGTCTCGAGACCAATCAATTTAGTCTGAATCAATTTTTGAGCATGCCTTCTTGAAACAAAAGGCTCGTTGCAACAAGAACAATACCGTTTTGATGGAAAATGAGACTCATGACATTCAAGTAAAGGGTCCTGATCGAAATCAGAATCAGCAGCATAACCCAATTTACCTACCAGTAATCTGTAAGTTTCAGCATTCGATTTATTCATAGTTGCAAATGAGAAGAGGCAAGTTTCACACATTCCTCGAACATCTACAAGCTTATTGTGAGTATGACAGAGTACCAAAGAAGAAATTTCTGACTTGTGATTGCCACATATCAAGTCCCAATAGTACCACCTTTTTTCCTTGCCAAAAACGTGATCAAGTCTCGAGCATAAAAGGCATGGGGGTTGTAATTTGCATACATGAGCAAATGTTTTAATTACATATGAGAACGTAGCATCAATAAACAAAAGAAAAATCAAAACCCATTCAAGCATAGCTGAGATCAAAACTGTTGTCAAATCCTGGGGAGTAGTATTATGTGGTCTAGTCCATGAAATGGTTGTGGGAGCCATGGCAAGTGGATCAAATGACTTTAGAAGGATAAATTGATAGCTTGAAACAGAACAATCTCTAATCCTCCTAATATGAAGTTAACAATTTGATATGAAACTTCACACTGTATTCAAAAGTGAATAACAAATACATCAAGAACAAAAGGAGTAGGTGTTGAATTATTTCTCTCTAATAAAAAACGCACAAGAATGACAAAAATACAAACATGGTTCAAATGAAAAATCCACAAGTCTCACATAAGCTAAACCCTAAAATTACAGCATTTTTTATAATTATAAAAGTAATTGAAAATAAGCAGATAAAAAAGATGGATATACATAAAAAGATTAAAAACATCCAATATAGGCACAAATACTCAACAAGCATAGTACTCTATAGGCTCTTGGACCCAATTACCAGAAATATGAATATTAATCCAGCATTGAACAAGAAAAGTTCTTTAATTTCAGAGAGAGAGGGGGATCCCCAGAAAATCCACTAAGAAACTAAATTCCAATTAATAAATGCATATCTTTTACATAATTAGCAGAAACAAAGAATCTGAAATAAAATCAAATCGTCTTTTTCTTAGAATTCACTAGCCATCAAAAACTAAATGCCAAACTCAAAAAGTAGACTGAACAAAACTTCACAGAAGAAAACACATACCCAACAATCATATAAAGTCAATATCATTTATAACCCAAAACAAGTATCTGATTTCAAAAACAGAATTAAAAGGTGAAAAACAGTTACCTATCAGAAAATAAGAAGCTCGAGCAGTTCATGTAAAATTCTGACTATTCAGAAGGCAGCGAGCGTCAAATCAAAGAGATGCATTTCAGAACTCAGGCCAAAACAAAAAACCCATCAAAGATTTTTGAGAGATCAAGCGAAAAAATAAATAAAAAAATAAAACTTGAACCGAAAGTAGAACCTTTCCAACCTTATGTGCACGTAGTGATCCCATTTTAGCAATTATAAAAGAAAATGAAAAGTTAGGAATTGAAAATACAGGCCAACACAGCCAAAAAGTCGGCTGTTAGATAAGGAAAAAAATGACTGTAATACCGAAAGTACCCCAAAAAAGGAAAACCAAAAACCTAAAAAAGTAACTGACACTCTCTTGCTAACGGCTATTGACTATTCAAATAACAGCAAAGATTTCCCGGGAAAATTGGTTTTGTTTAGGTGACTTTTTACCTTTTTACCCATTTTACAGAGGATTAAACACGAAAATAGGGGAAGTAACTAACTTTCCAAGAGTAACAATTAAAAAAAATGCATAATCTTTTATTTTTTTATTAGAAAAATATATACATACATTTTTTTATAGGATTCGATTCTACAAATTTAGTGTTAAATAGGATATTTTTTATTAAGTTTTTAAAACTTATCCATTTGTAATTGTTTAAAAGAGTTTTTAATTTTAAACATGTGATTATTGTCTTAATAATTAATAACTATAATTAGATTTTTTCTTAGGTAGTCGATACATAAAATGTTTTATTGTTATATCAATTGAATTCCTTTGATACTCATATATGTGTATTTATTATGTAGTCGATACTTGTACATATAATGTAACTTCTTATGAAATTTACACATTTAATAAAATATCTTAACTTCTTTCTATATTCTCTCCCTATAAATCAAATCAGCCCCAAACATGTAACATATGTGCGAGTCAATCTTACAATATCACCTATACGGTTAATTTTTTGACCCACCTGCCACCATTATAAGATTGTAACGGTAGTATGGAAGGAAAATGGTGTTTATAATGATTATATTACTTGAAAAAAATACACAATCATCGTTAAGAATTTCACTAAAATATTTTCAAGAAAAAATATATTTTTTTTAAATATGAAATTATATAATGTTTTAAATTAATAAAATGTAAGATTAATATAATATATATTTTTAAAAAATAAACATTCAATGATTAATTATAAAAATAATTAATTTGATTGATTTGATATGTAAAATGGATTAGATTATAAGTTTATCTAGATCTGACGTAATATTAACTCGATTTAGGTCTTATTTATCAACTTATGTGTTTTAATACGTTTGAGTTAATTAATTTGTTAGGCTTATTTGATTTTTTATTTTTTTTGTTTATTTTTAAATATAATTAATAATATAATATTTCTTATTGATTATGTTAAAATCTTTGCATTTTTATATGTAATTTGTTTTAGTTTTTAATATAAGACTTTATTTTTTATTAAATCATAAAATATAAAAACATTTACTTTATTTTTTGTATTAATTATTTTTTATAATAAAGTAATAAATTCTTAAGTTCAATATTATTTAATAAAAAATGAAGAAAATAAATGAGCTTAAATTAGATACATTTTTTTATATAATTTTAATATTAAAAAAAATAAAAAAATCTTTAATTTATCATATTTTTTAATAATTTTTATTTTTATTTTTATTAATGTAATTTTTAATCTTCTCATAAATGACATTTAAGGAATGATTTTTTTATTTTTTTCATAAATAAATTAACAAAAAATCTAATCAATAAATAAAAAATTATTAAAAGCTTTCTATGATCTTAATTTTTGTTTTATTTTTTAAAATATCAAATTGAGTTTAAACTTTTTCTATTTTTTCATACAAGTATTATAATATATCACGAAAGAACACTTTAGCATACTATTTATTTAAGTTTTTATTTTTTTAAAGTACATTTATCCTCTATTTTTTAAATAAATTTAGTATATAAAAGTAGCTTATTTGTTCAAAGCTAAAAAATTGCAATTTTTTATTTAGAATTTTGAAAGATTTAAATGTTCTCCTCGTTCTTTCTATTAGAAAAACAAAATTATTTTATAATTAATAAATATAATATTAATATATTTATTTTTATAGTTTTTTTTATAATAAATGCATTTCCTTAATTTATTATTCCAATTAAACTCTTTACGTTTTTAAGGTCAAAACCCAAAAAATAATAAACCCCAAAGAATTGGGCAAAACAGTAATTTCAAAAAGCCAGTACGAAGTTCTTTGATCTAAATACCCTTTTCTCTTCATCGCCTCCAAACCTAGATTTCCCTTCTCAACCCTCGTACTCTGCCCCTGTAATCCCCCTAGGGGTGTCCATAAACCGGATCGGACCGGGCCAAACCGTAAAACCGGACCGGACCGGACCAAACCGAACGGTTTTACTAATCAAACGGTCCGGTCCGGTTTGTATTAATTTTAAACCGTTCAAACCGGACCGGACCGGTTTAATAATATATTAAAAAATTTACATTATTCTTCATTAAATTATAAAAAAATCGAACCAAACCGGGAATAAAATCGGACCAAACCGGGAATAAAATCGGACCGAACGGTTTTATAAGTTAAACGGTCCGGTCCGGTTTTTATTTCTTAAAACCGTTTCAAACAGTCCGGTCCGGTCCGGTCCGGTCCGAGTAATATGAACGGTCCGGTCCGGTTACATTTTTTTAGGAAAAACCGGACCGGACCGGACCATGGACACCCCTAAATCCCCCCAATTCCTTTCACCTTTTTTCTTCCTCTTTACCCTTTTTCTCCTTCCAATTACCCGCCAAATTTCCCCATCTCCTTGTTTTTCAAATTCTCGTTTTCTGTTTACCCATTCTCATTTTCTCCTCTTTCTCTCTCTTTTTCCGACAGTTGCAAGACCTTTTTTTTAGTCCTCGATCGACCTCGTACTGTTTTTGGGACTTCGGTTTTTGGTGTTTCAAGCAATACCCAGTTCCCATTTTTGTGTCTTTATCTCGTTTGGGATGGTTTTGTTGAGTTAATTGGGTTGGATACTAGGGTTCAGTCGACTTCAGGTAAGTTTCTTATTTAGTGTTGTTTTCGTATGGGTTTGTGTTAATTTTTCTACAGTGATGCTGCTTTTGGTAAATTTTCATGCTTTAGTTTGGAAGATTGTTTAACTGGAGTTTCTGATATGTGGAAATTGTGAGTAGTGTTATAATTTTTCGGTTTGACATTTTGTTTTTTACTCGAGTTACCGGTTCAATATTATTCATGACTTGAATATTTTGGTTGTTAGGCATACTCTGATACATTTGGAAAATTAGTACTATGCATTGGTCGTTTCCTCGAGAAGCCGTGGAGCTATTGTTATTACTCCTATCATTTGGTACATTTTGATTGTTTCTTGGAATGGCTGACCATGATTTGATGCTTGGACAAGATCATAATATAGCTATTGGGCAGAAGCAACCATCAGTGCTGGGACTCAATCATAACATTGGTGTTGGTCACATACATGATTTGGATTTGGGGCAAGCTCGTGAAAATAATTTGAGAATAAGAAAGGCTCATGAGCATGAACTGGGTTTAGTGTATGCAAATGACAATGAATGGAGCTTGGATCAGCACCATAACCAAGATGGGAATGAAAATGAAATAGCTTTGGAACGGAAACCTGATCGTGATGACCATGAGTTGGCCCTTGATGCTCCTAATCATGAATTGGCTCTTACTGCTCAGAATCATGAGTTGGCTTTATATGATAACAATGAGTTGGATGTGTCTAAAACCATGAACTTGATGAGAATTTGGAACTAACAGACGAGAATAATCAAATGGCAGTGGAATCTGCACATGACATCCACTCCGAGTTCATGACTCTGACCCCTGTACTTCAAGAATGTACATTGGCTGGAAACCCTTGTTATGAGCTTACGGTAGGTCAAGAGTTTTTTGATGTCAAGAGTTGCCGTAGAGCTTTGAGGGATATTGCTATAGCTCTACAGTAGATCACCGTCATCCATCGATGAATTGTCGATGTGAGGGAAAGTATTGAAAGATCCTTGTCCCACATCGGTCAAGAACGACGCAGCAGTGCTGCTTAGAAGCTTGGAAAGCCCTCACCCTTACAAGCGCGTTTTCGAGGGCTGAGTTAAGCCTGAGTTTCTAAAACTGGTGTTCCAACTTTCACAATTAGGACCATTCATGAGACTCATACATGTGGAGAAATTTTTCATCTTGGCATCAACAAGCTTTGGTTCAATGGGTTGCAAATTATGTAGAACAACAACTAAAAGAGAACCCTAATTACAAACCAAAGGAGATGTTGGAAGAGATCCATCGAGTTCATGGTATTGCCTTATCATATAAGCAAGCATGACGAGGAAAGGAACGTATTATGACTACTATGCGTAGATCATTTGAAGAAGGGTATCGCTTACTTCCACAATATTGTGAACAAGTTAAACAGACAAACCCTTGGAGTATTGCAATTGTGTATGGAAACCCAAGTGATAATTGTTTCCAACGTCTCTTTATATCACTTTAGGCATCAATTTATGGCTTTTTAAATGGTTGTCGGCCCTTACTTGGGCTTGATAGGACATATTTGAAAAGTAAATACCTTGGTACTTTGTTCCTTGCCACTGCCTTCGATGGCGATGGTGCTCTTTTTCCTTTGGCATTTGGTGTCATTGATGAGGAGAATGATGATACTTGGATGTGGTTTTTATCTGAACTTCATAACCTTCTTGAGATCAATACAAGAAATATGCCTAAGCTTACAATTTTGTCTGACAGATAGAGGTGCATTATTGAAGGGGTTGATGCAAATTTCCCAACTGCTTTTCATGGATTTTGCATGCGCCACTTGGGTGAGAGCTTTCGTAAGGAATTCAATAACACAATCCTTGTTAACCTTTTATGGGAAGCAGCTCATGCTCTCACTGTTATTGAATTTGAAGCAAAAAAATTTGGAGATTGAACAATTATCACAAGATGGTGAATATTGGATTAGACGAATTCCACCTCGTTTGTGGGCTACATCGTATTTTAAGGTGACACGATTTGGACAATTGACGGCTAACATAGCTGAAGCATTAAATGCATGAATATTGGAAGCCTCTGTGCTTCCAATAATCCAAATGATGGAATGCATTAGACGACAGCTGATGACTTGGTTTAATGAAAGAAGGGAAACCAGTATGCACTGGACATGTATACTTGTGCCTTCCGCTGAAAGGCATGTTGCTGAGGCTCTTGAACGGGCACACACTTATCAAGTGCTTCGTGCTAATGAGGCTGAATTTGAAGTTATATCCCATGAGACAACAAGTGTTGTGGTTCGAAATTGTTGTTGTCTTTTCCGGGACTGGCAGCTGTACAGTTTACCTTGTGCACATGCAGTGGCAGTACTTCTTTTTTGCAGGCAAAATGATCATCGATTTACTGAGAGCTGCTTTACTATTGCAACTTATAGGACGACATACTCACAGACTACATCCAATTCCCGATAAATCTTTTTGGAATGAGTTAACTAAGGGTGACCCTAGTGCTATCAAAGAGCTCAAAATCATTATTAACCCCCCTAAGTCACTTCGCCCTCCTGGAAGACCAAGAAATAAACGTTTTCGAGCTGAAGACCGTGGACGACTGAAGCAAGTAGTGCATTGTAGTCGTTGCAATCAGACAGGCCACTTTAGAACCACTTGTGCAGCACCCATCTAAGTTGTCTCTTCTAGCAAATCGGTACGTTTCTATATGGTTTAGGAATCTCTTTTATGTTAAGAATATCATCCTTTGATTAGTTGTGTGGTTTTTATAAGTTAGATTGCCGAGTACATAACCACATAACCTGAGGTAATAATTCATTGTTCTGAGTTCGTGCTTGTAGTTCTCATCCTCTATAAAGTGATTTTTCAGGTATCTATGCTAATGTTAAATATGATACCTATTGGTCTGATTAGGCTGAAACTATGACAGAACTGATCATGATTTTGGGCTTTGAACAAACTGAGTAATCTCTCGTATTGCTAAGCTCAGGAAAGTTGGTTCAATTCAAAACTTTTAGCAAAAACTGTTTATCTTTGAAATTAAGCTGGGTATGTGTTATATCACTAGAAGTATAGGCTTCTTTACGTATGGACACGGTAAGTTTGGTTAGTTTATAGACAAATTTAGAAATTGAACCAACTAAAGCAGTTTATGAAAAACTCAAAACCGAAATCGACCTATATCTATTGTAAAACTGACCTGTAAATGCTGGCATATCCTGCAGGAATACCAAGGTAGTTATTATCAGATAGAAATGCAGGAATATCCTTTTATGAACCACAATGGAGATATAATATCAATAACTTGGTCTGATTTACAACTATAGAAAACAGAGGTACACCAATCCATACAAAAGGATCCATATATTTTTATGTTTCTTGTCATGACCATAAACAACATATTTTTGGAGGGTTCAGCCAAAAATAACCCAAAATTGCTAAATGATGTGATAAATATATGTTAATACCAAAAATTTATGCATTGTTTAGTTTTGCACCAAGCAGAGAGCTAGAGCCATGACGACAATTGGGCACTAAATGCCCTTTTATAGAGTTTGGGCCGAAAATTTCTCATAATCTCGATACGTAACTCATGTACAATTTATAATAAACTGAACATAGCAAAAACCTACAATTTCAGGTCAATTCTTTACTTAAGAAAAAACCCACGATTTCTGCCTCAATTCCTAACATAGAAATAGAGGGCAGAAAAATACATATGGAATTACTTTTATAATCAATTGCATAAGACGCATAATTCACAACAACAAAGTGAAACCAAAGAATCAACCTAAGCATTACATTACATTCTCTTTGGCTTTGCCGTATTTTCCTAGTTCTTTCCAATACTTGATGATCTCCTGATCATAATCTTAGTTCTCTTAATATAAGCTTCAAATACATCCTCAGAATCATCCTTAGGGACATGAACATTTTCATTCAATTTGGAAATACTATTTTCAAAACCAACATTTGATGTAGTTCTAATCTTAATCTTTGCTTGGTTAATATAAGTAGAAAAGGCATCATCACTATCTAGATGTGTTTCCTCTTGTTCTTGAACTTGTCTCACGCAATGATTGATCACTTTCTTCTTCTCTTCAACTTCTGATTCACCTTTTGCTCCTTGATTATGACTCTTCTTAACTAAAAACATTTTTGGAAAATGGGTTCCAGTTATTTTAGTGAGTTGATAACACTTGTTAGTTGCAAGGGGTGAAGTTAAATTTTGTCTTTGAAGCTGAGTACAGAGGATATGTCATGGTTTGTGACTATTTATACTATAACGTTGTGATTAGTTTATAGTAAGTTTGGCTTAGATTCCATTAAAGCAAAATTCGATTTCTTTTCCTTTTTAAAATTTTACTTTTCTTGCTAGAGAAATGATGTTACTAGGGATAATTTTCCCACGTTTTAAATATGTTATTTGCACGGAGTTATTTAATTTTGACCATTATAGTTGTTGACGATTCTACTATATTAAATAAGTTGTAAAGTATGTTTATTTGTACAATTGGTGTAATCAGCGAAAATTGAATAAGCATGTTATTGTATTATACTTATAGGCTAACTGATCCATTAGGTTTGCAAAAGAATCCATGGTTTATTTATTTAGAATAAAAGCATTAATGTTTCGTTTCCATAAACTCTACGCATAAACTACTGACGTTTACGTAGATATTAACCAAAAAAAATCTGAAAAATAACATAAATAACGTTTTTAAAATTAATAACCATAAAAATAATATCTATTATATTCACTATATATATATATTTTACTATTAAAAGAAAATTTTAATACATTATTTTATTTTTGAATATTCGTTTAAATTAAAATAGGATTATTTAGATTTGTTTAATATTAAATATCATCTAATTATTATTAGATATTATTTTTATTATTATAAGTTTTAAGTTTGATATTTTTTTTATAATTTCTTGCTACACTTCTCCATATACCACAATCTAGTATGTTTACGTTAGTTTAGCACATGCTCTATCAATTAAGCAATATAAATTAATTAAATTAGGTACCATATATACGTACGCAAATATTTTAGAATCATTAAAGTAGAATATGGGTTGTAAAGGTAATGTCTCCCACTGAAGATTTAATTTCAATAATCTATATCAAGTTATCTAGCGTGGCAAATATGTGATCGATATGTGTGTGATTCTTCTACCAATCATAATCATAATTGTAATTATTATAATTATGTTCTGCATAAACTTGGATTATATTACTCAGATTCCAGTTAGTGAAAACTAGCAGGATTATACTGTTTTCTTTAATAAACAACTTGAAATAATGAAATTATTGCCGATATTTATTTTAAGGTTAAATTATAATATTAATTCTCAAGCTTTAATTAAATTTATACATAGATTCTCAAAATAAAACTTTAATTAAATTTAAACTTGTTTCCAAAAATTTTAAAATGTACGATTTCGTTTTCAAATTTTTAAAACTTTAGACACATGTCCCTTAATTTATAAATCATATGATTTAGTCTCTAAAATTTTAAAATTTTATACATAAATTTTAAATTTTTGATTCATAAATATTTATTTTAATAGTTAAGTTAGAACCTATGTATGAAATTTTAAAAATTTGGGATTAAATTGTAAGATTTAAAATTTTTAAGACCTATGTGTGAAATTTTAAAAATTTGAGACTAAATCATAAGTTTTAAAAATTTGAAGATATATATACGTGAATTTAGTTAAAATTTGAATAATAATATTTAACTTTTAACTTTATTTTAAATAGTCTCACTTCTTCATTGCATATAACCTCTGCGACAAAAAGATTAAAAAAATTAAAAAAATTATTTATGATAGTTAATTATAAGTTAAAAATTTA